>VZSC01015423.1:23561-47138 GCA_013398225.1 Steatornis caripensis
TGAAGTCAAGGTAGACAACATCCACTGCTCTCCCCTCGTCTACCCAGCCAGTCATGCCATCGTAGAAGGCATCATAGCAGGATTTCCCCTTGGTGAATCCATGTTGACTACTCCGGATAGTCTTCTCCTCCTCCATGTGCTTAGAAATGACTTCCAGAATGAGCTGTTCCATCACATTTCCAGGGGTGGAGATGAGACTGACTGGCCTGTAGTTTCTCGGGTCCTCCTTCTAACCCTTTTTGAAGATTGGAGTAACATTGGCTTTCCTCCAGTCCTCAGGAGGATATTTGTACTAAGATATTTGCACTAACATAGTATATTTTAGAAAAACCATGTTGTTGCCAGTTGGAGGTAGAGCAGTGCATACTTGATGACACTTCTCATTGATTGATTACTAAAAATGTTTCAACTCTACTTGATATTAATTGGATGTAGTTTTCATTGTCTGAACTCCGTTCTTCATTTACTTGGAATAATTAGATTCTGGATGTAGATTAGATTCTAATTACGTGTGTGTTTTTTACAGGAAAATGCTTGAATTCTTTTGTGCTTTGGATGGAAAAAAAAAAAAATCACAAACGGTCTTCCTTCTTCACTTGGTTCCTAAATGCAGAAAAATCCATGAGGACACTAGAAAAGCAGCAGCACCTGATGCAGTGAGTTGCAAGATGCCTATGTATCCTGAGGCCAGAAGCTGCCTTGCTGAATGTGTTAATAATTGTATGGATTCCAGATGCCTCTTTCGGTTCACGCATAGGAGTAATTGGGGTAGTCATAATGTTCTCAGGTTACGCTAGGATTCATTTAGAAACCACGACGTAGCAAAACATTCAAGAACTAGCGTGGCTCAGTGGCTGAGAGGGGTAATTCTACTCTTAAACATTCTACCCTTTTGTTCTCTGGACTGAACCTGAGCAATGTGATGTGGCAGCTGAGTCATTTCATTTAAAAATACAGTCCTGTTAAGAAAATCTGTTCAAATATATAGCATATGAAGGTTGATTAATTCAAGATATATGAATTTAGACTCTCAGATAGATGCAGTAGCCCTGTAATTAGGATCATACAGGGTCTAATTTGTCTTTGATTAAGTATGTACTCAATTGAAAAAAACCCATGAATATGCACACGGAAAAAATCCACACACTTCTTTTTTTATATCCATATATTTTCAACCACATAAAGTATCTAACTTAATTATTATGTAATTCTAATATGATTTTTTCTTGCATATTCTTTGTAATATATAAAAAATATGGCACAGAAATATGGTATCAGAAAAGCTTTGTGTAAAAATAACAAATGATCATATTTCTTAACCAGCAAACATATATTTAAATCATAGCAGATCCTGATTAAATTAGCACTATCGATAATTAGACAATATTCCTGTTGATTTTACAGCAATATTTTTTTTTCCAAAATTGAAGGACATATGACTGGCAAGGTGTGTCATGTTACTGGTATATTTAGAATTGCTGTTTGCTGCCCCATGCTCCTTGATGGCTCAAGTCAGGCCCTCTGTGCAGACTAACTGCTGAAATTTGGAGCACCTGACTTTGGAGGTCAGGCAAAAAAATGCAGACAGAGGATGACCAACTAATACGTTCAATGTTGTCTGTCTGTCACGGTTTAAAGTTGGGATGGCTATTAAGCAAACGACAGATGCTCTTTGTTAACCCCCTCCCTCCCCAAAATGGGGGTGTAAAGAGAAAAGGGCAAGAGACTTATGGGTTGGAAAACTTAAAACAACTTTAATCTAACTACAATAATAATGTATAATAATAATATGAAGAAATAATAATGAAATATATACAAATATACAAACATGTACAAAATCAATATCGAGCTCCCCCCCACCCTGATGATGAATGCGTCACCCGGACGCTGCGGTGCATGCCCTGGGAAAGTCCCGGACTGTACTCAGCAGCAGCAGGCAGGAGCTGGATTCAGGAATGCACGGATCGGGATCGAAGGCAGAAGAACCAGACAGAGTCCTCCTCAGACGCCGTCCCAGATGGATTCTCTCTAGAAGAGAGCATGACCCTCGTGATCCCTCAGCTTTATACCGAGTATGACGCGTATGGGATGGAATACTCCCTTTGGTCAGTTTTGGGTCACCTGTCCGACCCACTCCTCCCCACCGCAGGGTCGCAGGGGTGACGACTTCTCTGCTCTTTCAGTTCCGGCGCACAAGAAAGTTAGCAGAAGCAAGCAGCGACCTTGGTCTCCATAGGGATAACTATAAGCAAGAGCCTTACTGCATACCATTGCTACTGATGTTCCAGCACTAACTATAAACACTGAGAGTTACCACTGCTAGAAGCAGCTACTGTCTGGAAAAACATGCAGTTAATTTCAGAGAGCACAGCTTCTCAGAAGAGACTTAACTAAATGGTAAAGTTACTAAAAGAAAATTGGTTCTGTCCTGGCCCAAACCAGGACACTGTCCTTACAATTGGTTTCAGGAATTAATGCATCATTGCAAGGATGATGTGCATCAATGCAATGCTTAGGACACATTTTGCAAAAAACCATTAGAGAAAAATCTGTTTCCAAACTAAACAAAAAATTATTGCAGTACCGAGACAGTGCGTGAAGATGGCCTTCGGAGCCTAAGTGGCCAATTTTACAGAAACATGATTTTAGCACAAAATTCACAGTGCAGAATTATAAAGCTGAGATTTTGGGATCCATGTGGCAAAATCATTCCTTTGGACACTCTATCTGAGGAAAATCAGCAGTGAAAGCAAAATATTCCACAGACAGTACGATAACATGACAGTCTTATACGATCCACCTACTGCACTTGCATCTAGTTAGGGTAGTACAAAGATTTCTTATTTTCTGGTATAGAACAGTAATAAGCGAGCTCAATAACTTGTTACTTTATCACACCTCAGCCACTTGTTAAATCCGTCCTTTTCTGTATCACATCTACATTTCCTGCCTTTACGGAAGATACTTGTCTTTCATAATTTAGTGCTGGAGTCATGACGAATTAAGGAAATAGACAAGACGAGATACATAAATGCAGTCATAGCTTCTGCTATACTAACTTGGAAAATTAGGCTTTCAGGAACAGAAGCTCCTCCTCGGGTTCTCTGTGCACAAACGTTTGTCTAATTTTCCAGCTTCTCTCTCTGCCTCCAGGCATATCTTTATACGTGGTGATTTCTGCTTAAAACATCAGGGTGTTATTCCTTCTCTTTATGCTTAAAGAGTTCAACATATTCAGTGCTGTCTGTCATTTTACAGATTAAAAAAGCAACCACGTAACCGCAATCTGCAATTCGGTTTTATCTTCTGTTTCAGCATCACTGTTGGAGAAGTAGCAGAGCAAAGTTTCAAATCATTGTATGAATTCAGAAGAGAGAAAAAAAATTTATAATATGTATTTCTACCATTGCACTCTGCAGACTGAAAATGACCGCATTCACTACAAGGGATAAGAGCGAAGCCTTTGTTTAAACAGCCATTACAGTTAAGCCTGTCACTTGGAACATCCTAAAACTAGTAGAATATAGGAATGAGCTCTGTGTGGTATTCTAAAATTGAACACTTAAAAAAAAAAAAGACAAAAAAACCCCAACAGGTCCCCAAATATTTAAAAAAAATATGGACATTCGTGATGTTAAATAAAGAGCTGAAATTCAAGTGAGTTTTGAAGAGAAAATAGGTAAAAATTGGTAACAGGATCAGTACTTCAAAGATCCTCAGAGAATACTTGTTCTCAGGTGATTCTTATAGATGTTAAACTTAAAGCAGTGGTGAAGCATAAGAAGGGGTTCTAAATTAATTGAGATATATAGATATATATAATCCAAAACAAAACAAAAGAAAAAACCCTAAACCACCCACAACAGGAAGGTTTTAAACTGCCAAGAACTGGCTGCAATTTGGTAGCTACAAGAAAACTCTTACGTTTAAATAAGGAACTGAAACTCCAGGGCAGGAGTTCACTTTAAAAGACAACACTTGAGTGAATAATTTGCATGAACTATTCCTAAAGGGTCTAAAAGTAACTAAAGTTCCTGAAGGTAACTAAAAACATGGCCCTATTCAATTTGCTTCAAAAAAGCTGCTTATCTGCTGAAAAATTCATAGCAGTCCATACATGATAAAATTTTAACACCAGCTGTTGCAAAGGCAGAACATTTTTGAGTCTGTTCCTTAAGCACTCGGCTGAGAAAGACCTCAGCAAACCCTGAACACCAGTTGGAGGAATAAACTGATTTCAGGTAGATTTTGAGATTTTGTTTTCACGTTCTTTTTCTTTCTTTCTCTTTTTCTTAAATGCTGCTCTTTCGTATATATGCTTTCCAGTTTGTAAGGCAGAATGTATCCCTTTGCTTGATAAGGGTCAAATTTGCTATTCACATTTAAATTTTGGCTAGTATTTAAAGTGTGCTCAGTGAATTTGATAAAATGGAATCACCTTTTCCTTCTCTCTGTAGGAAGTAAATCCAAGTAAGTGCCAGCCACCCAAAACAATTGCAAGAGCCCAAAGAGCTGTGGTGATGTGACTAAGCCCAAAGACTGGTTAGATCAACACCAAGTAAAGGGAAAAAATTTCCTGTGGGAGGAATCAGCATCCCGTGATGTTACTTGGAGTAGAGGCATGCGGTGGAAAAGGAAGGACTCTAAACTAAGCACACTGAAAATGTGTGGGTATCTGTAAAGGAAAACTGGATGATCGCTTTATGACAATATCCAAGTCTTGACATGTGTCCTAGTCAGGTTCCTCATACTCTTGGGCTGTGTTTCTTTTCTTTCGTATCCTCCAGTAAACAAAATTTACATCTAGTTTACAGATGAAGATGACCTCTTCTTCTTGGAGGCCCAGAGTTTGCAAGACAAACAATCATTAATGCCAATAATCAGAAACTTTTGTGTATCTTATTTCACAGTTAAGTTTTGTCTGGTTTCGGTTGTTCCTAAACCTGCATCCTGCCCTCTCACTCCCATATGGTACTGTTTGTCCTTTTGACAAGGTTGGGGTAATATTGAACTTTCTCTAAAATGGGTTATCTTCGTTTGCATTCCCTGAAATAAAAAAAAAAAAATGCTTTTCATGATTAAGCCATTAATTACTAATTCAAAAAGTCTAAAGCAAAAGTGTACACCACTCCCTAGTAATTAAAATAATAGGTTTTCCATTAAGATGGTTTTTGCCAATTTATGTATTTACTCAGAATATTTCCTACAGTTTGCAGATAAAGAATGCATTGCACTCCCGCAGTGCGTTCAAGAACAAATATAGATAAAGCTTTGACATTCAGTTTAAAGCAAAAGGGTTTGGCAGGCTGGCAAACTTGCTGCTGGAGATTATAAATGGCAGTGACTGGCATTTTAAATTCATTATGATATTTACCAGTTTAATTTGTGCATCTTGTGGTTTAGACTATAGCTGTATGTTGTATCATTTAAAATACTGGAAACATATATAAGCAGTTAAAGCAATCAATAGGCTGGCGCATAAAACAAGCCTTTCATTTGGAAATCTAGGTAAATCATTTCATCAAAAAATAAAGTCTGCCTCCCCTTACATCTTTCAAGAAGTATTTCCATGTGCTGCAATTTACCATCATGTAATCTGTCTGGAAAATTAAAGTAATAAAACCTTAGGTTCTTGCTTGCCTAAATGGTAGCTATGATTGTCTCAGTAGGGTGCTGCTAAAGCTAGGGGGGAAAAAAATTCTTGTAAAGATATGCAGACAGACCAAAGTGTTAATTATTGGACACTAATGGATGAGTATTATGCATAATGTATTTTTAGAGTGTTTTTTATATAAAAAGAATGATCTCTTTATGGCTACGATGGTCAAAAAGAAAAAGCTAATGGGTGACATTTTCAATTACATAATATAGAGAATAATTGCGGCATCTTGCTCACAGTGATGCGTTAACTGCTGATTTTAGTGGCTGGCAGCATACGGTCACAGCTGTCTCCATTATCTGCAAGATGTACCATTTTGAATGTGAATCTCCAAAATCTCTCTGAAGAAGGCAAAGCTACAGAATGCAGACTTAGTATATCACAAACCCAAACCATTCAAAAATGCCACTATATTTTTTGGGAGTTCAAAGCATAAGAAAAATACGGATCGTCAGCAGGAGCTGTTCCTCTGGGCTGCAAAGACATTCCACAAATAGGTCTGAAGCTTCTTTTCGTTCGTTAATCAATAGTCACGGTAACTATGCGGCAGAGCACACCTCTCCACTTGCTCCATCAGCACATCACAGAACGGCTGCCTGACCCTGACGCAGAACACTCAGCCAAGCACCCCAGTCACAGCATCTCACGGTGTGAAGTTGTGCTGTTCTGCAATCAAGATCTACTGTTTTATCAGTATCACTTTAGAATATAATAGAGAAAAGAAAACCATGGGCTCGTTTGGGGTTTTTTAATGATGGAATGCTTTGTATAGATAAGCTGTCTGCAGCCACTCAATTAAAAAAGATAAAGCTTCCAAGTAAACAGGCCTAAGATACCTAGGCATAAAACTAGGCATAAGGAGTGTAAGGTCATACTAAATCTAAAAATGTTTATGTAAAAAACATGCACTCTAAGCAGAGGACTCTAGCATGTAAGCCTGAACATTATTAACCCGTTTCTGTTTCACATTCATTTTCCTCTATCGGTTTACTCCAATTATAGTGTGGTAAAAACAAAAACCTTGTCATCGCCTGTTTCACTTCCCTGTACACTGAAAATGATAAATGATTGAGTGTTAATTTATAAGTTAGAGGTAACGGCGCACTGGTTTATTGAAAAAGTCCATAGACTCAGCTGCTATGATGTCTAACTTGTAATGCTGCAGTCAAATGAGACCTAGCCGGTCACATGTTTGCAGCAGGATAGCATACTTTTCAAGAAGTGAAACAGAAAATTTTGATTAAGGGGTTTTTAGATGAATTTTCGTAGTTACAGCATTAAATCCCTAAGAAAGGCTACTGGTATCTGACGGCATAGCTAAGGTCTAGGGTGAAGCACAGTTTCCCTCTAGCAGCCTTGCTCAGTGACATGCTTAGACTGCCTAGAGATCATTTAACTTCCTAAAGAAACAAATATTATAGTTCAAAAGCAACATTTTTCCCTGTTAGCTGTTCACAAATCAGTATGCTCTAGAAGTAAGACTCTTTTTTTAATCCAAACCATGGGAGAGGCAGCTATGGATTTAAACTAAGGGAAACCTGTTCCTCAGACATTATATTGGTGGAAGAATGAAGTTATTCTAGCAACTTTTCTTCCTGAGACATAAGAATATTTAGAACTGTTAATTAGCTATTGTGAGCATATAATGGTCAATACCGAAGTTATTTTTTGTATACAAGATTTATCTTTCTATGTAGGGAGGGCACAAAGCCTGTGATGACCAAAGTCCTGCAGATGTTTCAAAGTGCACTGCATATTATCAGCACATGATGAAAAAAGAATTGGTAACATATTCTAAAAGCTTTTCATAATGTCTTCCAAATTAAAAAGCATTTGTATTAAGTTGCAAAATCCTTGGATTCCTCAATGAACTTAAAAATGAAACAGCCTGGAATATCGTATTGATCAGTAGTCTTATTTTTGGTGACATAAAGAAGTAGCAATATTATATCTAACCTTTCTAGAGATATAAATATCTTACATCCTCTCTCCTCACACCCACTCATTTTAAGAGTTGTTTGATGATAGAATCTTCGAATACTTTGAAATTTCATGACAGTGATTGTTTAATTCCCATGTATTCTTTTCAGGTCCTTACTTGCTCCCACTAGGTGGATGAGGAAACTGAACACACCCAGACATAGGGACGCACAAAAATAGGAGTCTCAACTAACGTCATAAGGAATCGACGCAAATCAGAACTTACCAACATTAAACTTTTAAAAATGGAACTTTTTCTGCTTTACCAATCTGAACTATCAAAATCCTTTTCTTAGCTAAATAGCATTGACAATGTAGCAGAAAAATTGTAGCTTTTAAATACTATTTTAAGAATTGGGTGGAATGTTAACCTTTTGAAGGAGTGTGAAATAAAAGACTAATATGCCAGCATTGGAATATATGAATAAAGATATTTTATGATCTTGTTACATTCTCAGTGTGGGGTATTGCCATTTCCTAGACCAGTGCAGCTACATTGCTTTTCTTATCCTGCTGTCAGTCCCCGCAAGATCCCAGGGGAAGCATTTTCTTATCATTGCTGCCAAGAGCATGGCTTACTGGCCCTCCATGATCAAAGGAGGGATCTGGTCTAGGACTCATTCTTCTTACCTGCCTGGCCCAGGACATAACCTCATCACAGCAAAAAGAAGAGACTATGCTGAGAAAACAAATGCAGGCTGAGAGCAATTTATGTGTCATTTGGGACAAATCACCCTACAAATCATAGCTGCCCAGCCTCTGTTCCCTTCCTTTACAGATCTATTGCTTTAATGAGTCCTATTAATATAAGGTCTTGCAGTCTAATTAATCTTCTTCCAGGGCACAAGCAGAATAATGGCCAAAGTAGAAGCCTCACTATTCCCTTCACACTTTGCAACTCCCAGATACCCTGTTAGTAGGATTTTAATGAGAAGAAATAATGTGTGTCTTTCAGGGTGCAAAATTTACGAAGTAAGTTGGGATTTTTTGTGAAAGCAACATTTTTTTTAAGACAGATGAGATGCCCCTTATTAAGATGTTAATGAGATGCTGACACGTGTTTGGTATTTTTAACATAATTAACTGTAGGGCTATTTTTGTTCTTTTTGAGCTATTTTTCAATGTGCCGGTTATTTTCTCCGTAGCTCATCATATAATTAGGGATAATGAAACAGTTCAATTCCAGAAACACAAAACCAACAAAAAACCAGCCCCTAGACCCTCTTGATTCTTTTGAAAGGAAAAAAAAAAAATGCTTTGTGAGTAAGGTTAGAATAAACATTATACATTTTACATTCATACATTTCAAGGTAAACCAGTCCTGATGCATGATATTAAAGATTCTGTTTTGGAAAATGAGCTTTTCTGTATTTACCCATTGAAGTGAACAGCAACTAGCTGAAAACAAAAGCTCCTGCTGAAGGCAGCTAAAGGCAAAAGATGGAGAAGCTCTTCTGGAAAGAGAGCTGTACCGGTCTTTGACCTTCACCTTTCTCAAGGTTAGCAGCTGGTAAATAAATATGTTATTCAGGGATGGCAATTTCAGATTTGGGTGAGTAGTGGGAGTTACGGTGGGGGAACCACTGTGTATGTGATTTTGAATGTAGCATTTGTTTAGAGGAGACTGCAGGAGACCAGGAAGCAGTGGATCCAGTTGTGCTGCTGATCATCTCTGAAACGTGTCTCTGTTACTTGCGATGTCCCTTTCTCTCCACAGCAGCCCTCTTACCTAACAGTCTATTTTAGGTCTTGGCATTTGCTTTCAGTCCAATCCAAGCGTCCACCTCCCTGCAGCTGGCTCAGCGTGAGAGGCGAGTGGCGCCTGGCTCTTCTTGAGCAATGAAGCTGGGGATTAATTACATCCAACAGGGACAAAAAATTCCACCTAGCCCTCCATTACTTGAGAGCAAATGGCACAGAAAGAAGTTGAACCTAAGCCTCTACGTTACCATTTTCACTTAGAAATGAAGACGGCAAGTTCAATTGCAATTTTCAGAAATACTAAATGTTAATCAAAGACATTTCAAATCAATTTAGTAATTGAATGCTTCCATTCCACTGGTTAGTATAGAAAGGATTCAAAGGGTAACACAAACAAACCTACACCTCCGCTTGATCAAAACCAACTTCTTCCCAGCAGTCCTGCTTATCAGGGAATGAGGAAAATGCCTCTGCGTGTTTCACAAATGCTTTGCAAAAAAACCCCGTTAAACCAGCTCAATTGACACTTGTAACAATAACCTTTATCCCTTTAGAGTCATTTTGTAACTGTTAGTTAGAGCCATATTATAAACTGAAGGAAATCAGCAAGAATCGTATAATACTACAGGAAAACACAGGAAGCACAGACTTACTTCCCACTTCCTATGAAAACATATTCACTTTATTTTATGTTTTAATATTAACGTATTTGAAAGTCATCATTGTAAGAACACTATAGAGAATAAACTGCCAGATGTCTATTGCGTTCTCACATAAAAATGTTAGCAAACCTATGGTGGAAAACTTGCCTGGCTAGTGTATCGAGTATGACTAAGAATATCAACACTCTCAGTAGATGGATATTTCTTTCTAATATATATATAAAATTCATATTTTGATTGTTGTTTTTCATTTGGGAAAACTTGAGCAAAACTGTATCTGAATAGTTATCATTTCTTACAAGAACATTATTGGTACAGACACAGTTTTGCGTATACATATATTTCAAAAATATTTAGTTTTGTTAACTTTTACTAGTACCTGGAAGACAAATTCATCAAAATTAGAAAGATACAGTGTGCTGGTACAGAGATAAACCTATATGGAAAAGCAGTGGTAAAAATATTGAGACAATATTTTTGAACTTTGTTATATACGGAGTAGATGAATGTAAGCAGATAAGCAAATAGCAATTTCTGAGAATTCAGCAAAGGTTGTGTGTGCTCAATAAGTTTCCTTCTACATTTTTTAATGCTCTTAGCTTACATGTTTAATCATCAAAATTGAAAATTTTGAACTAAATGATTTGCCAGGGGCCATGAAAATAATTGATAGAAGTGATGATCTTGTTCTCTCTTCGCTGATTCTTTATGTGAACAGATCCTCAGACTCTATGAGTAATCATATTTTATCTCTGCACAATACGGCACAACTTTAAAATTCCTTACTGGGCCAGATGGATAGACGTGCTGCTATTACTTGTTTGGGGCTGCTGAAATTTAGAAAAAAAATATTTTGAAGTTGATTTTGAGTGCTCGTGGTATCACAAATGTTGGCAAGTAATAATGCAAAGAATAAAATTTAAGAGCTTTGGAGTTTTGAAAAAGTGAGAAAACATAGAAGAAATTCCTCCAAGAAGAATATATGAAATTGTGCCTCAGGTGAGAAAGAGTCCTCTTCCTGTCTTGAAATTTCATTTATTGATTGTATTCATTAGTTAGTACCACTAATGCCTTCACAAATATAATTGGTAGACAGACTGAATAACATTTACCAATAATGTGCTTTGTAATATTTTTCCTGTCTTTCCAAGTAGTTCATTGTCTCTTAAACCGGTTATGTAAATAGTTACGTGATATATATGAAGTCATACAAAAATCAGTCAGATGTCAAAGAAAGTATTCTATGTTGATATATTTTACTGTTCAAACTGCTCCAGTCAAGACTTGAGTTTGTCATGGAGTATTTACCATTAATTACTTCCTACCGGCATACCACAGCATAGTATCTCCTTTCTCTCATGCAGTTTTCCACATACATTCTCACACACAGACAGATACACGCCATGATTTCTTTTCCTATATATAAATACATTTAAGCACTGACAAATGGAAAAGACATTCAACTTTTCTCAGCAGATGGTACTTCAGGGTGGGAGTTGCTTAATAGCAGGAAAAAAAAAGGCCATTTTAGCATTGCAGTAAAAATTGTTTAAACACTAAAATAGGGTCTTAAAAAACGGTTGCCTTGGTAAAGCCAAGACAGCTGATCTCCTTTGCCTAATAATTTTAAAGCAAAGTTTCATAAAGAAGAAACAAACTGTGAAACAACATCATACTGCCTTTCAATCCATTGGCTCCCCCCAAAAATTGACTTGATGTGCAACACATCCCCGTAACCATGCGTCCACATAAAACACTTCTTCCTTGCCACAGAGGATGTGCTTATATGTGGCTTCAATCATGAGAGTTACAGAGAAATCACTCCTAGATGATTTTGCTGAAGAACATCCTTAAAACGGAGTTCTTCCTAATAAATATTGAATATTTAAAACCAGATTAAAAGAAAGAGAAAACCCATCCACAGCCATTCATCACTTATGCCAGACACCAAGCAGTGTAGGCATCCGTCTCCTCCCCAGGCACGCAACCCCAAGGAGGCAGGAGCCTTACTCAGGGAATCACCTCACCACAGCAATAGGAAGAACACCCTTAGACACAGCAGTGCAGAGAAAATCAGCCCTTACCCCACACCTCTGCAACAGGATTCATGCATGTGGCATTCCCACTCACATCCAGAGACATAAGGCGAGATATCTAAAGCATTCCTTACAAAAAAGGAGAAAAAAAGGTAATAGGGCTTTCTCCTTCCTTTACTCATCTGCCTACTATCATATGCCTTTCCTAAGGGAAACTCTTGTCATTTTCTCACCTGTCACGAGTACATTTATCCATTAAGGAACAGTATATCCCAGATTTTCACTTCTGGTGTTGGAGTGCTTTTGGTGCTGCTCCTCTTTGCAAGAACCCTTAAACATTCCTTGCACTAAGGAAAAGTCTGAATGGTTGAATGCCAAAATCTCTTTCCCTAAAGAGACTTGACTTTAGTTCTTGCTGCTGTCAGTAGCATTCAACTCTCTGTGCCAAGTGAGACATCTCCAACAATGTAATCCGAGACTTCTGCACAGGTCTCGGAGCCCTGTCGTGCCTTCATGAGCCTGAGGAATAGGACATATATTGAATGTGAGTGCTCCATGCAGACAGTGAGCATTTGAACACACAGAAAAGGAAAGAGAAAGAGTTCCCTTCTCACTGTTTTCATGAGGGAGAGCACAAAACTAATGTTTGCTTCCTTTTTCTCTGTATTATTTTAAAGTATTGTGAATAGCGCTGTTTTCAGGAAAATTGATATGAACCCCAAGTAACCGAGAAAAGTTTGTACTTGTAATTCATATGATAGTCTGATTTCAAGACTTCAAGACAGCAGCTTCCATAACGTGTAAGGTGACGATACAGGAATATTGAATAAATGTGTAACTACTCAAAATAAGCAATTATTAATTCAAAACAGGTGAAGCATGCTTAAATACTATAGAAACATCTTATTGGAACTAAATTTCACATTAAGTTTTTATTGTCCTGGGTTTCCTCTTGCTCCCTTTCAAGTAATATCTAGAGTTTTGCCATTCACTTCAGTGACACGAGACAGTCTCTTGCTGGGCAAGTCGATATTCAAACCCTAACCCAAAGAATTGCAGTACATCATTGCATGGGAGAGAAGTTTCATCCTGCCAAAACCAGTGAAGGTATTTTGTAATGATTGCATTAATAATCATAGCCCAAATACTTGCTTGCCTCCTGCCAGTTTCATGATCCTTTCTTTCTCTACTTTCAAGCAAGACAGGAAATCTCTTTGTCATTCACTCCAGTCCTCCCCAACACTTTCTGCCTACTAGTTAGCTTAGTTTTCTTTTCTGCATTAAGGTTACACACTCAAATTTCACCATAAAACATGTTCCTGAACTTGTGCAAAAAAATGTATATGTTTTGTCAGATTAAAGCGTCTGTATTGCTATTTCTATGGACTGTGAACTATCCTGACAAGAGATTCTATGCATATGGTTTTGCAGAGAAATTACTTTAAGCTAATTTAGTCTGGCAGGCATAAATTCTTTGCAGAGTACTGAAGCTTTATCTATAACTTTGATCTCTTCAGAATATACCAAAAAGGTTTACCTTTCATAGTTATAGATGCCTTACAGCTATGTGTCCTACATGAAAAAGAGGAAGTAAAGTACCTGAGAAGAGAAGTTGTGGTAATTCTGCAATACGTTTTGTAGTACTGCCTAAAACTCACAGAATGTTTCTAAGTTTGATTTCAATTTCGTCTTTGAAACAAAACAAGCAGTATTTTCATCACATAAACTTTCCTTCTCAAACACATCTCACATTTTTGGTTTGTCAACAGCTTATCACACAAATGAAACAGTGAAGCAGCAACCCACTGTGTTAAAATAGAACTACCATAAAGAATTCCTGTATGTAGTTGGGAGTGCACTGTTTTTTTCCTCTGCTTGATTGCACAGCAAAACACTATTACAGCTCGTGAGATAGCCCAAACCTGTGTCTAATCACGAAGTGAAGCAAGGACTGCCATGTCTTGGCAACCTTAAAAAGTCACTAACTCTAACTGTCACTCCTCTAACTGCCACTCCTCTAACTCTAGTGCTTTGCAGAATTTTGGCTGCAATGTGAGTTCCACCTTCCACAAGAGACATCTATCGTTTAATTCATGTCTCCTTGCATATTCCTGGCTGTTGGACTGAAACGGAGTCGGTGAGCAAGAGCTCACTGGAGGACAGTAGTGTCATCCCCTAGCTCTCAAACAAAGCTGTTTGCACTCTTGACACGTGGGCCTCAGTAAGAGTTACCTGGTGGTCACTAGCAAACAGGAATCACCCACCTACCAACTGTCACATTCAGCATGAAGACTGCAGGATCACTGCAAAAATGTTACAGCTCCAGCTTAGGGGCTTCTGCATGTGACCACTGGCTCCTTGAATCTTTCCACCTGTGTTGTTTCTAAGGAATCTTTAATGTCACTTGGAAGGAATATCTCTAACACCCCTCAAAATTGCTCCCCCATGGAAAATTTCTCATCACATGCAGAAGAAAGGTTGCCTCCAGTTGGTTGTGCTCTCAGTGAGGTTTGGAAAGCAGGGCCAGAATTATTCCAAAATAGCTGTTCTTCCATCAACATAGAGTTTTACAAAGAAACTTCATCTTTCATAATGGGCACGTTAATGGGAGCATGGTCACATTTCAGGCAGCTTCTGAGCAGATGTGAGAGACTGTTTAAAAGGCTTCATAAGTGATTGACTGGGAGCTCCCAAATTTCTAGTTAGCCATGAAGCCCTTGTAAAGTGACCTAACAAACTGGCTTAGCTTTGCAGCTGTGACTCTCATGCGGCAAATAATTCAGCTTTTGTTAATTAAAAGTTTCAAAGTTAACTTCAAAGAGGTGCACTGGGGTTGGGTCTAAATTTTAATGTACCTCACGATACGTTGCAAGAAAATAAAAACCTGACTGAAGGAGAAAGCAGAAATAGACTTCACAGATACTCATAATAGCAATACATATTATAGCAGTGCCAGATCATGTCTCTCAGTACCCCTTCTTGTAGCATCCTGCAAACGCTTTATAAGCATTAAATATGCACAAACACTTCTGCACAAGAACAGACAGAGATTATCAGGGGCAGCTGGCACACTTGAGATTTGGAAAACCCAGATGTGAGTCCTTGATCAAAGTTGGGCAGACTACCTTGAATGCTGGATGATAGCTGTTCTCACTCTGTGGAAAGATTCCTCAGCTACCCAGCTGGTCCATGGTACAGTTACACTTCATGCCTCCCAATTATGTGTTTGTAGACGAATGATACTGTGACTAATTTGGTGGCATAATATGTAACACATTAAAATGAATACACTCCCTAGACTTTTTTATAGTGACAGCGACTTGAGCCAGGCTGGATAGAATGGATCCCAAATGGTGTTCTGGCAAGAACACAGTCATTTCCAGATGGATCATTTATACCATTGTAATATTTCTAGCTAAACTGCATTCCTGCTAGATGAGCATTCTGTGGGTATTTACAACTGTAGGGATCAATAGGCCATTTTATTGAGGTATAGTGGAGAGCTACCTCAGAATATCCACCAGGCTTAAAGTACACACAACTATAGAAAACGCAGAGACATTTCTCTGACTTTACCCTTATAAATACATCACTGGAAAGAGAAAAGCAAAAGGTGTCATGAGATTTAGAAATTGATAAAAACATTTAAAATTGCATAGGAAACCAAAAGTGCCCTGATTTAGAAATCTCTGTAGTGTATCCAGGAGGGTGCAAATTCATATCAATTAAAAAAAATATTATAAATAAAATCAATTTCAGATAGCATGTTTTAGTTTCTATAATCTCATCTTTTTCCTGAGTTGTAGCAGCTACCACCACTCTTCATATGTGTGATGCCTAGAGAAAACTATAATGCACAAGATGATTTTTTTGGCCATTGACTGAAATGTTTAGGTTAATTAAAGAATCTCCTAGGCAATCATTCCTTGTAAATGGCAGATGTGAAGGGTGAGAAGAAGAATATTTGCTCCTCAGTTATAAATATTCACTGACCCTCTGGGTCTGCTTGCAAAAGGGAATAAGGCTTGTAGAATTTTTATTTCATTGTGGTAAACTATGTGGTTTCACTGCATGCTTCAAGCATTTATTAAGGTTAACTATTGTGACTTTTTTCAGGCAGCTATGTCTAGAGTCAATAATAGACATAGGCACCTATAAGTTAAGCAATTGAATCTGTCATTTTTTTAGGCTTTCTGGTGTGAAGCCTGAACGCACGTGCAGGACTCTGCACTGGTCCTGGGAAGAATGAGAGGTTGTAGGGGGGAAACCCAAAGTCCTGTGTGCTGGCAGTCATAAAACATTCATCATCCATCCAGTCCCTTCCCTGGGGAGTACTCTAGCCATGAGATGAAAACCAAGGTTAAATGTTGTTATCGCGACACGTGACAAAAGATACATGAGATTAGTAGGAAAGAGGGAGAGAGAAATGAGTGCTCAGGATACACAAGCAGAAGCAGGCAGGTAGGTAAGTTTGAGTTCTTTCCATCTCAAATAGGCTGGTTTTCAACTTTATACATTATGTGGTGCTTTCTCTCTCTGTTTTTCGGCTTCATACTTCAGATCCCTGAGGTTTTTTTTAAAGTACGTATTCAGGTATTCTTGTATGTGGAGTGAATTTTTACTGAAATGTTTCAAGGCAGAATACACAACATTCATTTAATATGTTTATTTTGATTGATTGAAAAAAAAAAGCCAACTTGTAGAGCTCTTGAGTAGAAATGTCTGATGCTTTTGGTTGATTGCTTCTCATGTTTCTCTTAGAGTGACTGTTCAAAATGAGTCACGTAACTCACTTGTTCACTCTAGGTCTTGTCACAGGCAGACAAATAGATCACTGCTGCCTGCATTAAAATCCCATTGTGTCCAGATTATCTGAAGTGTCTGATGGCCTCTCTAATACCCAATAACATCTCAATGCTGAGAATGGGATCGTACTGCTATGCTTCATAATAGGGACAAAGCAAAATATTTTTGTTCCTTCAAGGATAGTCTAGCACAAACTTAAGTCACAGATGAAATGTTGCATGGATTGCAAAAGAATTGAGTTCTAAATCAGAGAGGCAAGCCTGCATGCTGATATCTTGAAGGACCTGCCAGGTTAGGAAAGCATATATATCTCAGATAGGCTTGATTCTTAGTGTTTGTGCTCTTTTAGCTATGATGGTAAAATAAGTAAAAACAGTTTTAGGGGAGAAAAAATCTCCTTTATTAAACCAACAATTATGGATAAGCATTTGAATATATAGAAAATACTATAGGTCTATCTTTTGGACTTCTAAATAGAGAAACAAGCATTAAATTGTGCTTATTTGGAGGTCATTCTGCTCTACCACTATGGCACCATGCACTGAGCCAGACTCCTTCCCAGGTGGCAGCACTGGTATCCCTGACTAACAACACTCGAGGAGGCAGGTCTGTGTCACACAGGTTAGAGAAAAACATCATAAAGGTCTGTAAGTACTTCTGCATTTAAGATGTTAATGTGTTTGGGCGATCAAGTATCCTATGATAAGTTTTGGTCTAGCACTAAACAAAGCAATGATTTAAATAGTGTGCCTATAGATCAAATGAACTTGGAAAAAATGTTTTTATGTGAACCAAAATGAATGTTCCCCCTGTTCTTTAGAAACGTGTCAAGTAAACCAAACACTCACTTTCAGTCAATCAAAGCACATTGATTTTGGAAAAAATGCATTTTTACAATTTAATCTGAATTAAACTTTGAAATACAAAACACTTTTTGACTGAGAAGTCAAGTTTGTTACTTTTTTTTTCCTGAAGAATCTGTGGAATAATCTTTTAATGCAAAATACAATAAAACAAGTTCTACAGGACACATAGATAGTACACATCATGACAGTTCAATAATTTGTCTATGTTAAATCATTAAGTAAAGATATGGGTTCTTTGACCCAGCTTACAAAAGTAACTTTTTGTACAAATAAAGGGAGTCAGAACTGTCATAAGATAGTTTTTCCATGGGTTTGTTAATTTTACATTAACAATGTCAACATATGAAATGAACATCAAAGCTCGGCCATCTGATTGTGAGCTTTGACAGGTTTTAACTCATGTGCAAGGACAGAACCACTGGCACCAGATACCAAAGTGTAATAATAATTGTCATTTCCAATTTCATACTCCTTTGTATAATTTTTATGCATTTTTAGTGGACAATTTCCATTCAGTATCTTTCCATAGTGCTTCCCTTGTCTTGGAGTATTCAGGTTCAAATACTCTTTCTAAGAGACTCTAAGGGAGATGCTTCAAAACACGTTGATTCCCAGGGAATATCCCATGTAGTCCCTCTCCTTCCAAATCCTATTCCCTCCAAGGACAATTTCAGCCTCTGTCTTAGAGACACAGCTCCTCCTTTTGGGACCCTGAGATACTCGCTTGCTTTAAAGGACCTTCTCAGCATTCCTGTGGCCTCACTGTTGCTCTGGTCCTAGTTTCTGTGTTCTGCTCGTGGGAACTTACCGACTGTGCACCTTGCAGACTCTTCCGAACACCCTGACTTCACCAGCACTCTCCATGTCTCCACTTTCTGATCCCTGGCCACCCCTTGGTGGTCTAGGTCCCCCTTCCCTCCCAGGCAGCTAAACCTTAGTCCCCAGCTACTGCCGAAGCTCTTGAGTACAGCTGATGTCTGAATTTTACCTGCACTCTGGCACTAATTTACATTTCTCTCCTTCACTCAGCTGTGAGTTTTCACAACATTTTCAGGAACTTAACATATTTGAGAGTAACATCTTCCCATGTGAAATAGGCCAGTTGTTCAGAAATTACAGGCTGAGACTGACAGCCAGCCAGCCAGAACAGTTGAATAAACTTCATTTCCTGTAGGCACCTAGGTTTAAATCAGGATTAGGGAACCTCAAGAGATCATCTAGTTCATGCCAAATCTGTTATTGCTATTATAAGACATGTATTTGGACAAGTTGAAATTCAGCTATCTCTGCCTTTCCAAGTACATTAATGTTCAAGAAATTACAAATCACAATGGGCAGAATGCCTGAAACAATGCCATTTACCTTCTCATTCTACACATATAATCTGGCCCAGTTAATTTCTTTTCATAAATCTAGAGATCTGGTATTCCGCAGTTCCCACACTGCTTCAGTTTTAAAACAATTTAAAACAGTTTTAAAAATACAGCATATTGGTAAATTGGACTCCACAAAGAGCTTTCATGGGAAAAACTGCATCAGCAAAAATTACTGAGGATAATGATGTGTTATACTACTTTCTCAGTAACTTCTCAACATAGAGTCATTAGTTTCCTTCCTTTGGCTGATGATGAGTTCATAAAGAAGGAAGCAGAGAGATATTTTTACACAGAAATCTTCCTGATAAAATAACCCATTGTCCTCTGCTATATTACCTGTCACCAACACTACCACACCTTTTACCTGTGCAAAGACCTCCATCATGTTTTGCAGAAATAATTCTAGAAGCCCTATGGCTTATTTAGAATTTTCTTTCAGCTTTGACTGTACCAGCTAGAGTATCCCACACTTCCTTTTGATTTCTCCCATAGATTTAAAGACATCGTAAGTGAGTAAGACTGAAGAACAGGTTCTTATTTTCCAAAAGTTTTCCACCTTGAACCAAACCTAAAATTTCCACTTCTGTCATCTATGTCTTGTCTCAGAATGAATGAGTTTTTATCTTTGCATGACATAAAATTTCTAAATATCATCATTTATTTATAATTTGGACTAAAAAAGTCTTAAATTTTAAGATGGGAAATTTTAAATGGAAAATAAAAAAGATACGCTCAGAATTAAGCCTGTGTTATGAAAGTTTTCGCTTTCACCAAATCAATATTTATTTTGAAATAGATTTTTCAAAGAAAAATTATTCAAATGTTACTAATTCCGTCTTTAAAAAAGAAAGACAATACATTTGTTGAAATAGTATGTTGAATTAAATGTACTTGTTAAAGAGAACTTATGAAACCTTCTTTATCTCTAAGCACATTAAATCTTTCTTGTGATTAATTACGCAAGTCCACATCTTCTTGGGGAAGAACACAAACTGCCTTCAAATTTTGAATAATTTGCAAGTGCTGGCAACAGTGTGACACTAATTCTCAATGAGAAATTGCTAAGCCGCATAATTAGTTTAAAATCTATTCTTTTGCAGTTTAGTCTTTAATAATAGAAGATTGAATGATGTCACATACTCAGCATAACAAGCTAAAACCAAACCTCAATTTATGAAAAGTTTTCATTTCTATTGACTTCAGTAGGCTTTAATCTGAACAGCAACTGCTGCCTAAATGTCTCCCCAGTGACTCTGGACACTGAACGACAGCCAGAGGCAAAAAAGCCTACTCAAGGCTTCCTAGTGGGACAGCAGGCAAAACTGAATGCTACTGTACCAAGGATATGGATAAAATTAGTCAGCTGTGGGGAGGCAAGCTTGCTGGTTTTGTTTTTACAAGGGAATGGATGGATTGTTTTTACAGCAGAGGCTGCTGTTTCTGTTAAGTCCCCTGCCTTGTCTAGCAATGGCCACACCATTGGAGAGGGACACAACCTTCAGCGGTGGTAACAACCAAAAAACATTGTCCAGAGATCTGGCACAGGCAAAGCAGGCTGTTGGCAGCCCCTGAAGGGCTTTAAGTTCCAGCTTTGCCTAACTGTAAAGCTTAGAAAGGTGTGAAGTGTTGAATGATGTAAAAGAAAGAGAAAAAAAAAAGTAAGAGATGCAGATGGTTGTGCTAGCTGTCATTCTGCTTATGGACTGTAGAAGACAGAATCACCAGAAAATTCAGTAAGAGTTTTGGCAGTGATCTCAAATGGAAGTAAAATTTCACCTGTGAAGTTACACACATGCAACAACATGCTTCAGTCCATGTTTCGGTAGAGCAGTGAGCAAGAGAACAGGTGAACAAGCCTTCACTTCTACTGTTTCATATCACTTTGGAAAACTGAAGCAAGGAGAAGTTAAAAGAGTCTGTTCTTCAATCCACAACAGTTAATGGAGAGAATAAAGATTAAAATGAAGGAATGTTTGAGTTAGGTACCTCCTTTAGTGTTAGGTAACATTTGCTCCTTATTTTATTATTATTCTTTGTTATATAACTTTGTATGTCTATATATTGAAGTGATCCTCATTAATCTGTCTTGAACATGTTATTTTTACATTCACATTCTGTTCACATTCATTAGTTCTTCACTGAACACATTTTCTCTAGACACAAGTTTTTATAGTTGCGTATATGAAGCGATTTCTATAAATTTACACTTTTTACATTGTTTCAAAATTTACCCCAAGTACATTTTTTAGAAAATAATTCACCAATTATATCTGTGTTACTCTGTTCTGCTCTTCAGTTGCACTCTTCACTTCTTTCAACTGTTTAGAGTTGAAAGAAGTCATATTTATGTTTTACTTCATGTGCATTACCTTTCCCACAATGGGGTATAATGCAGTCTTACAAATCCACAAAAGCTAACTTGGATCACGCCCAAAGGTGCAATCCATTCCCAGTCCTTTACAGTTTTTTCTCTTCTGTTTGTTCAGAATAAGGATGGAGAAAATATTTCTTTGCACCAGTCTACCAAAAGAAAAATTCATCCACTAACAGAGGATTAGAATAAACATTTCAAGACTGAAATCCATTCATTTATAAACAGATATGACATGGTTGAAATTTGCTAAAAAAATAAGCAGAAATTATCTTTTCATAGTGGCAGGAGATTGGGAAAGACTTGAAACACTGGGTTGTGTTTTTTTCCTTCCCAGAAATCTTTTTTTCCCTCCTGGTAAATTGTGGTGATCGTGATCTTTACACTCAAATGCAATTAATGAACAGCCATTACAATTTAGACTGCGTGCGAACAAAGCTAGCAGAACGCAAGCATTTGGACATACCTTCAGGAAGAAATGCGACCCTTCTGATACCTTCATCTGGAAGGACAGAAATTTTAAAGACAATCGTTGTTTCTAACAGCATCAAATTTACTGACTTTTCAGAGTTGGCGTTACTTAAAAATAACTTCATACATACACCCTGTGCATTCTTTGGGGAATCAAATCTGCCATATGTCTAATGTGTATGTTACATTTCAGTAATGTAAATCCTCATTTTTTTTGTATGTCTATGGATCTTTTTTTCAGGAATAAATAACTATAGGATTTTTTTCAGGAAAACAAATGTGGGATTTTTGAAAAAATATAGTCTACCTAAAAGGTTGAAAATTTCCAAGTTAAACTGGAGGGAAAAATAGTCAAAAGAGGCAGAGAAAGATGAAGATCAAAAAGAAGCCTGAGAGAACATGTGCAGATGACCCTTTAAGTGTGGGAAAGCAACTCCAAGTGCAGTGGATTAGAAGACACAATTCTAACACTACTTTACCAAGGGATCGAAGAAGCTCACACGACACAACAGTATTGTAACCCACACCTGTTCAGAATTACCATTTTTATTGTAAATTTCAAGGACATGGATAATAAAGCTGATCAACACCTAAAAGAAAAATGTAACAAGCTCCAGTATAGTGTTTCTTTTCTATAGGAAATCTGTACTCCTTTAGTGTGATAAACCCTGCTTTTCTGACCTGAGAAGACTGGTGGATTTTTTTTCCGTGTATGAAACCCTAGCTATGAAATCACCCTTTATTCCCTGAATATGGCTAATTCCCAAAGAATTTTCCAAGTGTATGTTTCAGTTTGCTCCTGTGACATCCACTGTCTGGCTACACGTGCAAAGGATCGGCACTAGTTCCTGCCTCACTGAACTCCTTCAGCAACAAGATTCCCCTGGGAAATTGCTCACAGAAAAACCTGGGTCCAACATGCACTTCCTCATCATCTTGTCTTTTCACCCCATGGCTAACCTTAGGCCAAGCAATACAGGTCCAGGACAGGAAGCATTGGCTGGCTATAGGAGGCTTTACAACAGCAGAGCTTCCCAATAAGCAGGGAGAAGTCCTGTGGGACAACATCCAGCTGCTCTGTACTCAAAATGAAATATGTAATAGGTAACTGTGCGCTAAAAGAGAGCAAACTGAACTAGCAGAATTAGAGGAATAGACTCGATATGTTCTAAAAGTAATAATAAAAATAACGTACTATAGTCCTCATTATGCTTCATCATTCTTCCCGTCTTTTTGGTTTTGTCACATTGACCAAAAACATAAATTAAATGATAGGTTTAATGCTGTAATTAGTGTGCTTCCTTCTACTCCAATTTCTCAGCAGTAACCCTCGTGTCTGACAGGCAGATGGAAGTCTTTTTAGGTTTTTTTTCCTTCCCTAATTCTTCAAGCACACAGCCTTGTGTCTCCTCACTGTTCATAGAATCATAGAATGGTAGGGGCTGGAAGGGACCTCTAGAGATCATCTAGTCCAACCCCCCTGCTAAAGCAGGTTAGCCTAGAGCAGGTTGCACAGGAATGCATCCAGGCAGGTTTTGAATATCTCCAGAGAAGGAGACTCCACAACCTCTCTGGGCAGCCTGTGCCAGGGCTCTGTCACCCTCACAGTAAAGAAGTTCCTCCTCATGTTCAGGTGGAACTGCCTGTGT
>VZSC01015423.1:47361-65554 GCA_013398225.1 Steatornis caripensis
GCGGCCTCCCCAGGGCAGAGTAGAGGGGGAAGATCACCTCCCTCGACCTGCTGGCCACACTCTTCTTAATGCACCCCAGGATGCCATTGGCCTGTTCTTTATCTATTGTGTCCAGTTCCTTCTTCCCCCAAAGTCAAAGAAAATTCAGTATCCCAACAGGAGAAGATATACATGTTGAGTTCACTCATGCCAAGCTCTCCGATTTATTTATATTTGCTTTGCAAAAAGAGTGAAGCATAGAAATTAAACCTGTGTGGGCCTACAACTGCCAGCAGGCAGCAGCTGTCAGCAAACCAAACCCAATCACTTTTCAGCAAATCACAAATTGCAGCTGAAGAAACTCGCAGCCTTTTTTTTTTCCCTCGTTCCCTCTCTTTCCTGCCAGATTACACAAGACAAAACCTTCCACCCCTTACAGCAAAGAATCAGATTGACTTTTCAGAAGGGGTTGTTTTTTCATTGTTGTCTTCTTCGCTGATATAAAACCAGGTTTGACATTCTTGTGTTATTTCTGAGCCTGGCCTGTCCACTGCAACTCTATGACGTGAAAAGCCTCAAGTGGATCACTGCTATGTCTGCGCTGGGTTATCTCACTGCTCAGCTGGGTGCAGGTGGTTGCATGTTTGCATGAAGCAGCGCTGCAAACCTGGCCAGATGCTCATGTAGATGCTCTAAAGTTGTGCTGTTCGGATCCTGAGATCAGGCAAACAGGCCCTTCTGGGATGAGCAGAGGATTCATGCTGGCTCATCTCCATGTGGAGGCAGTTCTGGGGCTTCATGGCTGGAGCTCAAATGTAAGTGGGATCACACAGACTGTCTGCACCCATCCTTGTGATCATGAAACATTGCAAGCTGTTTGAGGGGCTCACAACCTGCACTGCTGCAAACCCAGATACATCATGCCAATTATAACTCTTCGTAATTTAATACTACATTTTGTTAGGCTCCAAAGGCCTCAGTTAGAACTACAGTCCTGTGCTGAGTTCTACAAAAGCATGCAATTCCAAGATGGACTGATGGGTACACTGAGACTGATGAGTACAGCCCGCCTTCTACCTATGAACTCTGTAAGAGGTAAATAAGTTGCTGAGGTGAGAACAGTCTCCAGATCAAAATGCAAGAATATGTCACTGTCCCAACCAAAACCAGATCTGATGAAGCACTAAAGTTGGGAGCAGGGCTTGACTGAGTACAATTTTAGTTAAGAGCGTGCACTGTGTAAGAAGCACCACAGAAGAAAGCACTGAGAAGGAGAAAAAACTTAGCCCATGACTGAACAAACACAGAAGCAGCCACTGAGGGAAGCATAAAGAGCTTCTGAATGAAAGGGACTTGGAGTTGAAGCAAAGAAACTCTGTGCTATTATTCGATTCTTCTTCTATTCAGGAAATCAAGACTGTTTGTTTACTCTTTGTGAATAGCTGTGATTGCTCCTAAGCTGCCTGAGACATAATCAACTTCTCTTTTAATTTGGAAGCAAAACAAAGAGCCCTGAAACATGGTGAGCTGCTTGGGTCAAAAAACTGTATCATATAAAAGGCATAGCTTTTCCTGGTAGGGTTAAAGTGGCAATAGAGCCACCATGAGGGCTGATGTCTCACTTACTCTTGCTAGAGAATGTCAGTTTGTGCCTATGACATAGGACTTTCACCTTCTTAATTTTCACTTGAACCTTGAATGCCAGAGCTGCTTAACTTGCACAGAAAAACAAAGTTTGGACAACTGTATTATTTTCAGACTGCGTCTGTGCTTTTGGAATATTTTATACAGCAGTTTCAATGTAGCAAAATTCCCTAATGTGAAATTGTGGATTGCAAAATCTCTTGTGCCATTTCTTTTAAGAGCTAATAATTCCCTTACCTTTTAGGATGATCTTAGTCAGAGTTCCTAAATCTTAGACCTCACCTGAAGACTCTCAGTCAAACCACAGTGTGTGTGATGTTGTCTTCTCTCCTCCTAACTGTTGTGAATATTAATCAAATAATAAGTGTGTTGAAATATTTGTATTTCTATGACATTTAGAATCAGTTCCAATGAATCTTCTTTATGAAAGGGAGGATGCATGTGCTGGACTCTCTTTACTGTGCATACTTAAGGCTCATGATGATGTACAAGTATTAGAGGTGGAAATTCATGTTTATGATTTGGCACTTCATCATCTGTTGAGAAATTTACTGCTGCGATCAAGGCTATCTTCACTACACTATACTGCATTGATCTCGGAGGTCCTTACTTCTACTGTTGTCAGACCTTCTGGGCAATCAGACTGTATGTGCAGCTTCCTGTGCCTGCAGGCTCATGAAAGCAAAGCCCGAACACATTTCTTTCCCTTGTGAGACCCCTCACCCCTATTAGGGTTTTGTCACAGGACAAAGGCAGGGAAAGAGCGCTGGGACTGAAGGGCTGTTGCCTTCCTGAGAATGTTTTTTAATAGCTGGCTTTTTCTTCTGCATGTGTTTTTCCTAGTCAGTACAAAATGCAAAAAGGGGGTTACATGAAGAAATAGCAGTTTCTGACTCAAGCAAAATTGCCAGCAAATATTCAAGGACAGAAATGTTGCAAGTATGTTATCAGGTGTGTTACCATGGTTTTGCATTTGGACTATAACTTCTATATATCTATGTTTCTTATTGTGACTGAAGAGCAAATGCACCAAAAGCACTTTACAACATCATGTATTTGCATTTAAATCCTTTTCTGCTATTTCTGATATTTTATGAAATTTCATTGTAATGAATGTGTAACATAACATAACATAACAAAACAAAACCCCCCAAAACAATAATAGTACATTAGTTTAATGTTGCTTAAAAAACATGGTAGGAAGCTTAATTTTCTTCTGCCTCACTGCCTCATTCAAACAGTTCTGTATCACCTTTTCTACTCTGTTCTAAGGCTTGTATAAAGCATTATCACTTAACCGTTTTCTAGTAAACTATGTAGGGGTAGGTGACTGCAAAAGAAGTTTGGATAATGGTACAGAAAGTAACATCAAAAAAACAAGCACAAATGTTAAAAGTGTTTGGGCCTTGGAACTAGAAATCCAAACAAGTGATGAATGCAGCCTAAACATCAACAAACAGTCATGACAGTGTTTTACACAAAAGCATACTGTAGCTTCTCTTGCAATATGGTATTACATAATATCTTGAAGGTTTGCTGAGAATAAAATCTTGTGCATATGGCTTAGTGGTGGCCTTTATACTTGCCTGGCAAATGATATTCTTTATGCATTAACTCATTCACAGATGAAAGATAGATGTCGTAACATCGTCATGTTCAAGGCAGAATGCTCTGTATGGATTTTTTTTTCCATAAGAAAAAGACTGTGCAAAGACTAGCACAGTCAATTTCCCAGCAGCTATACTCTAATAAACTGTGGAAAAGCAGTTACCCTTATTTGGCAAAAAAAGCTCTTTGGATGAGCTTGCTCCCCTGCTGCTACTTTGGCAGTGGCTTCATATATTGATGTCCAGCTCTTGAAGGACATGATGCTGTGCCCCAGTTGCTCCTCAGTAATCATTTCAATGAACATGACATCCACACATTTGCGTCTGATCTAAATTGAATTTCTTTCTCTAATATCCTATTTCTCTTTAACAGTGTCTATTCAAAGGAAAAGTTTTTGCCAGGTGGTAGAATGCATATATTTCCTCTTTGTTGCTTCCCTGCCCCTTCTTCCTCCAAAACGAAATAGGGAGAAAGAAATTTCTTTTTTTTTTTTTTTCCCAAAAACCCTATCCTTCTTCTCTCTCTCTCCCTCCCTCTTTTTCTATGTGTCACGGTTTAAGGATACTCTGTTTTTTGGCAAAGCCACATAAGTGAAACATACTGACATGAAAATCAATTCAAGTTTTGCTGTTGACTTCAAGAAAACTAGGATTTAGCTATTGACTTCTATGATGCTTTTCCTTGAGCTGAAATGGAAGTTACCTTTACTATAAAAACTCATATTCTAGATTCATGGGTCTTGGGATAAAGTTTAGATCAAGACTAATTATATAGCCTGTAGTAAAATCTCTGTGGCTGGGAAATGTGAAATACAGATTTTAACAGTCAGCTGATAATACTTCACCTATTCTTTACCAGTCCAGCTGTCTCAAATGCAGTCATGTATGTTTTTAATTAAACAAATAAGAGTTAACTTTGCTAGCCTGGTGCTGCCAAAAGCATAGAGGCAGAGAGATTGGGAACTCATCTTTCTTATTCTCATCATTATTTAAAGCCTCATACTGCACACTTTCATTTCAAGCTCTTGATAACTTTCATTAAAACTGTTTTCATTTTTTGAGTATTATATGATAGGGGAATAGATGTGCTTAACAGGTAGATGCAGCAAGTGAAATTCACTGGTACAAAACGAGCAAATGGAGCACCTTAATTTTTTGTTGAGAAAATATGATCTGCATGGGAGATGCAAAATGAAGATTTTAATTTTAATATAAAAGTGCAAAACTCACCAGTGCTGGCTTAGTCTCTCTCTATCATCTTATTCACCAGAGTGATTCCTATTGCTTATGTAAGGACGGTCACATACACACTGTTGCCATGGTTTATTTTATAACAGATGCAAATTTGGAAAGGGTATTACAAGACTTTAAAATAAGATTTGTTTACATTGCATTAATTTCTTTACTTTGGAAACTATCATTACATTGTCCAGGTGATTTTTCACATTGTAGCTTGAATGAAAAGTCCAATACTTTTACTGCTGACACAACTGCAGTACAGATTTTCCAAACGGTTTGATACATACACTCAAAATTGATTAACTCTATTAAGCCTAGGCTGCAAAAGTGCATTGCAATGTTATTCGCTTAATGTTTCTTTTGGCAATCTTTAGTTGATTTAATCTAATTCAGTAAGCACTCATATAAGTGCATCGTCGTGACCAAAGAGACAGCACTATCACCCACAGACACCGCTGCATCTTAGCATTAAGTTTTTATACTGCTTTATATAATGTTTTTGTATAATCTTTAGTTCAATACCTAGAGGAAAGTGAGGGTTGTGCATGCTATTCATGTGCTACTTATCATGAAGAACATGAAGAAGAAAGCTGAAGATGCTTGTTTGTCAATGATGTTGTTATTTGTAGTGTCCCAATCAATCACATGATTATTGTAAGCATGTGTTGCAGACAGTGAAAGGAGCTCCTAAACGGCACAAGGACTTTTCCCAGAAAGAGAATTTGCTGGTCATGTGAGAAAATCTGGACTCTGTGAGCATTTGGCAGGCTGCAAGGTTTGCTGTCTATGAACGGGTGAATGGAGGAGGAAGCAGCGACGCTGAGGAGTCTTTGTGGATGGCTTTTTACTAACAAATTCCCCAGACATATAGTGGCAGTTACCTAAACAATTTTCTGGGCGAAGTTCTTCTGAAACCCCAGGAGAATTGATAGGAGAGAGATGTCATCAAATGTGTCACTATGTATTCTTTATGTATATGGAGAAGTTTATAGATAGGGTTTCTCCCTGTCTTGCTCTGGCCATAAGGTGGCTTAAATACAGCAGACTCCATATTTGACTGAAACTGGTGGTGCTGAGAGGGTGCCAACACCCAAGAGCAGTCTAAAAGGAGCACTGGCAAAAAGTCGCTTTATAGACAGTTTTCCAGGGAAGAGAAGAGAATACGCTGGAGACATCATCAAAGCAACCCATAATTAGAAGCACGAGCATGGGAGTAAAATCTGGGGGTTTCTCAAAGGTATCAGGTGGTAATTGTCAGAAAAAAGACTAACTCCTTCATATTAAGGGTATGATTTTAAGAAGTGATTCTCAATGAAGTGTCTAAGAGAATCATTGACAAATTGTTTTTTGTTTTGAACCTCAGAAACGACTCATAGTTACAAAGTTCATAACACGGCTAAGATCCTTAATATTCCTTTTTTTTTTCACTACCCTATAGATTTTGGGCATTGCTCTCTCTCCTTATATCAAGTAGACACAGCAAATTCCATCTCCATCTTCTAGCCACAACATGCACTGGTTTCTAGCTCTCTATGCCTTTGCTCTTTCCAAGCCACATTTCCCATGCTTCTTGTCTCATCTTACTGAAACACTGTCTCAGAGGGTTGCCATCTTCCTCCTACTCTGCTCTTATTCACTCTCATTTCCTCTCACTAACAGCGTGTGCCTCGGAAAGAAAGGCAAATTAAATTGAATAAATACAAATCAACTTACAAAATTAGTTACTGTTCTGTTCAGAAAACTAACAAAATTTTGATATCTGGTACCCTCTAAGAGCTGGGAATATTGGGAAGCAGGAATGACTTCTACAAGCATATAAAATTCTTGTTCCTAACTTCATGTGGTTTTGAAAGAAAATGTTAAACAGAGCCACACTTTCATCCGTAAAGAAAAATTGTCATTGGTCCAGAACTGGGCCCATTCTGGGCCTTAAGCCAGGATGATTTATTTAGTGGAGAGAGAGGGAGGGAGGGAGCCTACACTGGGAGAGAGAATGAGGAAATGTTTCTCTGGCAGGTTGATTTAAAGGAATGGCAGCTGTCTGAAACTGCTGAGGGAGAAAACATCACTCAGTGGATCTTGTGAGAGAGGGATTACTGGGCATATGATGCAGACACACATGGGCATGCGGTAAATGGAAAAGGACATGAAAAACGTACTTGCACACACCACTGAACCTTTGGGAACCTGTATATTTCAGGGAATGATCTTTTTTCTCTGTAGCTTAACATGTCTTAAATAATGAGGAACAAGTTGAACCCTTGTAACCTCCAAGGAAGCTGCACTGGAACACAGCAGTTGTCCACCACCTCCCTCTGGTGTGTCTCCAGGTGAAGGAGATTCGCTGGCTTTCCAGTTCAGCCAGCCTTGTGGGAGTTGCAGTAACATGATCAGAGTTTAATGAACCTAAAAAAATCCAAACCTCAGTTCCAGTAGGTTTGAGTACAATATTTTGCACAGTTCGGCAGATGATTCATGGAAAAGTTAATGCATAAAACTGCAAGACATTATCTCTTCTGCCGTGGTGCGGCTTCGGGCCTCTGTGTGGATGATCTGCCAACAGATAGTGCTGTTACAAATGGGAGACTGAGGGCTTTCATTTTCATGCACCGAAGTGCAGCACGTCCTGAACAGGCATAGGCTACTTTAGTTTGTTGTCCCAACAACCTTCAGTTCAGACCGTGCTAACAGGCAAGCTGCACGTGTCAAAGCTGCTGGCAGTGCTCCAGTAGGTAGTGTGGCAAGCCTGGTGCTGAGATGCTATAAAGATATGTCATAAGGTGGATTTGACAGGGTGGGTTTCAGGTACATATTAGATGCATGGCTAAATTAAGGAGCATGGCCATGGGACAAGCAGAAGACGACCCTGGATGCCACTCCAGACAGTGTCTACTGCCCATGAACAAGGGCTTGTTGGTGTGGGTTCAGGAGCACATCTTGTCCATACCTTCCTATCCCGTCTTTTGTTTATTCTCCTGCTTTCCTACAAGACCTGCTCTGGGTCCAAGAGCCATGACTTCTCCCAGAGCTCTTTCTAACCTTCTCTGAGGACTGTGCATTGATCTTCTCTGCTCTGCATTGAACAAATTTTCCAGAAGGCACAAGTCAATTTCCAATGCATGGGTTTTCTTCATAGATTCAACCTCTTTCTGTTCTGCTAAGGGGCTGACCATGTCCCTGCCAAAGTTGCTTCACTTAATCCTAGACATTGGTGAGGAATTTGTTAAAAATACTTTAAGTCCACTAAATTCCATTATTTTTATGCACAATATAGTATCTAGAAATTTTCCTTGGTAATCATTCTTAGCATACAGTTGGTGTGGTAAGTCTGGAAGGACAAGATCTTGCGTAGCTTTGGGAGATTTATGAGTCATAGCTATTTTATATCCCTATGAGAAAATATTATAATGGATGTAAGTCTCTACCCCAAACAGTAACTAGGTTAACAGCGTTTTGCCTTTCCACATTCCTCCATGGACTCAATTGAAATGACATTGCCCATTTCCTGTCTTAAATCATCACATAATGCTGAAATGTGCTGTTAAAGACTTCTTTATTTCACTCTATTTTTCTTCAGTGAATGAATGTAAGAACTCCTGCAAATAATTTGTATATAGAATGGGCAAGCCATAAAATATTTTGTGAGACAATGAGATGCAAAGGTAGCCTGTAAAGGCTTTGTCTATTTACAGTAACAATTCATATGAAATTAATTTGTGAATAAGCTGAAACATAAAGATATAACAGAGAAAAATAGAACAAACAAAAGCTCCAAGATAAAATATTACATTTGGAAAGAAGGCAGAAGCCTTGAGTTGTGAGGAAAGATTTATTAGCCCATGGAAAAAGAAATTTGAGAGAAACTGTAAGTCATGTAAAGTCATTACGTATATCTGCTGCAGATATTGGAGATGCTGGAGAGACGAATTTGCTTTTTAATACAGTCCATCTAAACAGTCAGAGAAGTGAGCTGTGAAATGAGAGAGCACATTTTTAAAGAACAATGTAAAAGAGCTGGAGCGAATAAATGGCTGATTGTAAATGTCCACATAACCTGCCTGCAAGACTTGAAGTGCCTGTGACAATTTTGTATGGCAAGTGATTAATATCCTGAGTTTTCCAAAATTGCAAGTAGTATCTATGTATTTTATTAAGGTAGAGGGAAAGTAAGAAAGGAGCTGGAGAGACAAGGAGAGAAAAATCAAATGTGAACCAAAGGAACAACATAAGCCATTTTTCAAAATCTGGCGTTTAGCTTTCATTAGTACCTCATATACGAATTTTAATATAGCCAAAGACAAAACTTGCTTGTTACAGAGTATTATGTAAGAGCAGAGGTGAAAAGCCGTTGAAGATTAAATGTTTGAAATTTTTGCGCTGACTCCAACAATGGCATCGTGATTCCGGTTAGAGACATTCCCCATTTGAAGGTGGGATGTCATGGGTAAGAGTTGAGGGCTGAACTGCATGTTCATCAGCAAGAGCTAATATGGATCCAGCACTTCTGTACCCTGTCTTCAACCACTGCTGTAAAATTCATACTTGTCTTAAATTACTGCATATTTGTCCATAATTAATATATTTTATCTTTAAACTCATTAAAAGCTATTTCAGGAGAAGATTGTTATTAATCATGCAAATTTGCCAAAGGAGTGCATCTTTATCTGCTAAAATTTGAAGAGAATTCCACTTAATACACACACCAATATTGACTGATTTATAGAAGTAGTCTGAGGCTATTGTGAGGAACAATATGGAAATGAATGGTGTTACTATTGTATTTTTATTAAATATGTTGTATTTTTAAATTAATATGTAAATCAAATCACTAACAGAATTTTAGTTTTAATATTGTCTTGGGAGTGATGCAAAGTGACAGACACCATAAAAACTAAATTGTTTGGAAAACAGTGATCAGAATCTGGTAGTAGTTAAATAAAGCTGGGAACATCCTGACCTTCCATACAGCCAGATGTGGAAAATGTACTTCAAAGACTTTAAGACAGAGCTAATGGCATGCAAGATTAATGAGTGCTGTTCCTGAAGTAAATCAGGGGCCTTGTAATCTTGGAATCCACAAAAGCAAGGCATATATATAAAGCACAAACTGATATTTTCTAAATAACCTGAAAGAAATTATATCTCTTATCTACAGCTGGGCAAATGTTTCAAGTTATTAGCTGTTCAGTTAGTGGTTCTGTTTATTAAATTTAACAATTCTTTAACATCAGCTGTATCTTTTACCAAGATCATCATGTGTTAAGTTTTACCAAAATAAACTAATTATAGATAAATGTTTTTAAAAGGTGTAAGTTGAAGTATTTCCAGCATTTCCATTATTTCAAGTTAATGCACGGGAACATTAATTTCAATTTACTTGTGTACCAATTAGATAATAAACTAATTTTATTTCCAATCAGAGAAAACTCATCTATAATGCTTATTTATCCAGCTGTAATGAATCAATACTTCAAGTTTTAGCTACTAATACACATTAGGACTTTTTATTCAAGCCAGGCTATCATTGAAAGAAGTGTATATTTTGAAAAAAATATGTTTTATAACTTATTTTATATTACTTCCTGGTAGAAAAATCAAAGCTAGTAAAATTCGTATTATTAATTCTTTTGCACTTTTCAGCTATTATTTGATTAAAAATGTTGGCATTTGGTAGGATATTCATCATGTTGTTATATAACTCTATATTTTATATAGTGGTGTCTTTTACTTCAGATTTCATATGTAGGGTATCCCATCTCTGTTTCTTTTACTAAGTAACCACAGCTAGAAATGACCACACAGAACTCGTTGGTACAAGGAATAGTGTGTAAAAGTGCAGATGCACATCACAACAGTTCTGTACAGAGGCTGATGAGATCAAACTTGTAGCATTTCATCCCCTTCACATTTCCTTTTTGAAGAGAAAAAAACTCAGAACTAACACCGCAACTCATATCCATTCAATTCTACTTTATTCAACAAAATGGAGGAGCCGATTTCTTGAAAAATTAGTAACAAGATATGAAGCCTTTTATCTCCATGTCAATGATTTCAACACAGCTTAGGTTAATAGTGATTGAAATCTGTTCCCAAGAGGCTGCTGCTCAAGTGAAAAGCCTGTTGTCATTTCAATACAACCTCAGTGCGTAAGTGCATCTTAGTAACCAGCATCACAACTGTCATCTCTGCAGCCTCTGCAAGGAAGCTAGAAAATAGTCCTGAGGAATGAAATTGTGTCTCTAAGAAGTCATTCCCTTGGGAGTCCTGGGACACACAGGGAGAAAAACGCAGATAAGTCTTTCACTGTGGCTTTTCCTTTAAATGTACTTGCATGTACACATGTGTAATTGCCTGGTTTTAGTCTAGAACAGGAATGAGGGTACCAGGCACAGCAAGGAAGCCCAATCAGTAACCCACGCAGCATTGCACCAGGTGAACTTTGTCCGGGGATAAGCTTTTAGCAATACCAGTCATCAATGCATACATTTCCATTCAACTATTTATCCTATCTGCATTAAGAAAAAAAAATCACTCCTCAACCCCACCTTGTCTGTACTTAAATAAATGAATTCCAAATAGAATTACTGTCAAACAACTCAGCAGTTCTGTAGCTCTAATGAAAGCTTTTTCCCCTTGGCCCCTTCTGGCAAACACTTAAGTAAATTAGCACAAGATAGACAAAGTCATACACAGATTAAAGGAGCAAATCATACTAAATGGCATAGGACTATTAATGTCCTTCTTTTAGACAGAAAATGAACTTTTGCTTCTGTTTTCCAAAGGTGCGCTCCCACTGTAAAGGCTGTCAGATCAGGATCCATTAACTCTCTCCACCTGTCAGAGGATCTGTGCACCTATTCCTCTCCAGCAGTACATTCATCTGACATGCAGAATCTGAAAAAAAAATGCTCTCATCTGGCTTTTCAAATCCTAAAAAACTGAGAATTCCCTAGTTATGATGTCAGGTCCTCTGCCTCCCTCATCTACCCATTTCCCTGCGTATTCTGAAGAGATTTTCTTATCCTTGTCTACTCCAAAGCACCTTATTCGGAAAATCCCAAAGTCTGCTGATCATTTCTACCATTTTGTATTCCTTTTTTACCTATTTCTACTGCACTTCCACAAACAAAGCCTTGGATTTCTTAAATGAAGGAGGTTATAGCTCTCCCCACTGCTGTCTTTAAGCCTCATTTTTTCTTTTTGAGATGATAATGTAATGCTATTGGGTTGCTTTTGTTGTCTGTAGTTCTGAAAGAAGGTAACGTGTTTTATTGCCTAAATGTGGGTATAACTAATAGCCACTGAGGAATGAGATGATTACTTAGCTGCTCTGAAAAGTCCTTTCCAGTGGCAGAAGCATGCATAACCAGCATTGCCCTCTCATAAGACATGGATGTGAGGGCATGTGCTCAGCAAAAAAAACTCCAGAAGAGGGGCTTTTAATCATGGGAATAACAAATCCTTCAGCAAAGTACAAATTTGGCATCCCAGGCAACTCTCCTCACCAGTAGAGGCATCCCTGGCTGGGAAATGCCACACCACAGCCCAGTGCCAGAATCCATCATGGTGGAGATCTGGAGTGTTTGGTCATCCCGTTTCAAGCCTCTTTTTAGGATGGAGCCCAGAGGCTCACTGCTACCATCTCCAGAAAACAGCATGTGAGCATGGCCACCGTCGCTCCCCGCCAGATATGCACGCAGCTTGGACTTGGGGGAGCTTCGAGCAGCTTCTGACAGGGGCCACCTGCCCGCATAGCCCCTGCCCCTGCTACCAAAGCCCAGACAGACAGACCCAGCACACTTACATTTCCCAAACTAAGAGAGCTACTTAATTTACATACCTTGAGGCAAGGATCTGATTTAGTTTCCAGGCCTCCAAGGTCCTGCCCATTAGAGGAACGGTTTGTCTCATATTAGCAAAAGGCAAGGTCAAAGGTAGGTTTGCAGGCACAGTAAGCTTGAGGACATTTTAGTCCTTCAGTGTTTGCTTTTCTTTAATCTTCACTTCTTGCTGCTTTATGAGAAACAGATCTAGCCAAAAAGAGGGCTCAGCAACTACTCACAATCACTTCAACAGCATTTTTTAAATGAATGGTAAAGAAGCTCACTTCTTTCGTGGTTCTATGTTTTACTCCTCAGGCTTTTTGTAGTCCTAGTGTTTGCCAAGTTAGTGGCACAACACAAGCTTTTTCAGAATGGTATCTTTGCACAGAACAATGAAATATCAAAAGCTAAGATGTTGTGAAATGAGCATCCATTATTATAAATCATTTTATTCCCACAAAAGGTTTCCAGACTGAAAAATAATCAAACAAGCCAACCAGCCAAGTCCACTGTGATCTGACTTCAGCTTACAATAGCCTGACGCTTAACACTGAATCATCCCCATCCTAAATCAGTCAGGCTTACCCACTTTCTTTCTCATTCTCCTTATTTTGTGCTCCTCTTGAATTACTTTTCTTTCAACACTCTGCTGCTTGGCTGCTGTCTTTCGGCAGCGGGGGGTGGGGGGGAAGATTTTGGGGTTTTTTTCCTGGCTGCGTGGCTTCGGCAGAGATCTTTCTTTGAAATGACACAAAATGGTTGTTCTCATTTTTTTGAATGACTGATTTCTTGTGGCATGCATGACACTTGTCAGCATTCACTTGTGAGATACAAGTGAGCACTGGAGAGCTTTGAAAGAGCAAAAATAAGTCAGCGTCAGAGAAGGACACCCAAGGCTCACGTTCTTTTTGTTCCTTGGGACGTTCAAGAGTTGAACGGGAAGCGAAACAACCTCATTTGCAGTCTTCCAATTTCCATATTTCTCTTTCTGTTCCTGTTATATCAGAATGAAAACCAGCTGTTTATCAGCTCATAGTTTGCTTTGCTGATTGTGGTTTTGGCAGACAAATGAGATTTCCTCTTTTACGCTTCTTGTATTTTCCACAGTACCAAAGTCTATTTAGAGGGGAAGAATACTGAATATTAATTCCAGACACTGCATTGTAAAGTTGTACCTGGCATTCCTGTTCAGATGCATTAACATTCCAGTTCAAATACATTAACATTCCTAGACCCTGGTCTGACCTCACTTGTGCTGATTTTACACTTATATAACTATTGACTGCTAAGAAGTTGTCCTTAATTTACACTGCATTGCTTTTACTGAACGTTTGCAAGTACATTTACAAATGGTTGGTTATTTACTGTACTTCTATCTATAATCTTATTTTGCAAAGAAGCAGGTTTTTATCATTTATCTTGTGAGGCTGCTGCATACATCACAATAGATAGCACATTTTCTATTATTTTTCTTACATTTTAATTTGTTTTAGTTCTTTCTTTCAGTATTCTTCTTCTTAATCATCCTTCTTAATCAATATTACTACTATTTATGTGAAATAATTGTTCTCTTCCTTTGATGTACATCTCTTTCTAATCTGGTGAAACATTTCTCATGTGAGGAGTAGAAACATTCTGTGGCTTGCTTCAGTCATCTTGAAAGCCAGAGGCAGAATGGAGACAACCTGCTTCCCACCTCTGAGCCAGAAGACCACATTTCACAGAATCACAGAATCAAAGAATGGTAGGGGTTGGAAGCGACCTCTGGAGATCATCTAGTCCAACCCCCCCGCTAAAGCAGGTTTACCTAGAGCAGGTTGCACAGAAAAGCGTCCAGGTGGGTTTTGAGTATCTCCAGAGAAGGAGACTCCACAACCTCCCTGGGCAGCCTGTGCCAGTGCTCTGTCACCCTCACAGTAAAGAAGTTCCTCCTCATGTTCAGGTGGAACTGCCTGTGTCCCAGTTTGTGCCCGTTGCCCCTTGTCTTGTCGCTGGGCACCACTGAGAAGAGTCTGACCCCATCCTCTTGACATCCACCCTTTAGATATTTGTGAGCATTGATCAGATCTCCTCTCAGCCTTCTCTTTTCCAGGCTGAACAGACCCAGCTCTCTCAGCCTTTCCTCATACGAGAGATGCTCCACTCCCCTAATCAACTTTGTGGCCCTCCGCTGGACTCTCTCCAGTAGTTCCCTGTCTCTCTTGAACTGGGGAGCCCAGAACTGGACACAGTACTCCAGATGCGGCCTCACCAGGGCAGAGTACAGGGGGAGGATCACCTCCCTTGACCTGCTGGCCACACTCTTCTTAATGCACCCTAGGATGCCATTGACCTTCCTGGCCGCAAGGGCACACTGCTGGCTCATGGTCCCTTCAGTTTTCACTGTTCTGATCTTGACTGCTTTGAATCCTCTGACTTTCTGAGTCAAATAAGGAATTTGCTAACTACTGACAAATAAATCTAATAACTGTTCTGTAACCAGTCAAATGTGTGCGCTCTTTGCTTTCCCTCATTTATGTATACCCAGTGAGAATAAAATGACTTGTATTTTAAATTTCTAAAGCAAATTAAAGGTCATTAACAACCCTCTGCTGTTTACTACTGATGATTATTGAACAAGAATGAAATGAACTGAAAAGCAATGTTTCTAGACTGATCATGTCTAACTTCCCTTTTTCTAGAGGTTGGTTGGTCTCAGAGTGAAAGAAGTAAAGAAGTGGATTTATTAGCAGTCTTCAGCCTTTAGTTGAAAGGGAAGGCAACAGAAAGTAGAAATTATCTGTCAATACTGTCTAAATTTTTGATTTTATATATATTTTTTTTTTTGAATATTTTATAAAGGTTCTGATAACAACATGTAGACCGGATAAGACTAACATGAAACAGCAACAAAAAATCTGAGGCAAGATATCAGATAACTCGTGGGAGTAATTTCCTGGGAATCAGACAAGTCATCCCAAAATTTATTTTATCTTGTTTAGCCTTACCATGTTATTAAAATAAAACATAAATTGTATCCATGCAAATGTTATTTTGAGGCAAGAATAATGATAAGTAGTTATGTTCATATCAGAGCAGCGTACTGTCTTGTCAGCTGCTAGCACTATTCAGGAATACCTTTTCTCCCCATTTTGTTATGTAGTGATTCAAACACAACTACTATTTTGAGCTGCTCCATGATTTCATTTTGTATATATTCAGCTGTTTCCCGTTGGTTTACAAGGGCAGGAGTGTTGATTAAAATTTGAGTTAGAAAGCATCTTGCTCCAGCATGGAGAAAATCTAGCTTGTCTTTTTAGAACTTATTGGAAGTTTTCCAGTGAACTGGATCTCAACTGGTAAAGGGTGATTCAACAGAACTGAAGCTTGCTGTGGGATCGTGATGATAGCATGAGAACTGTGGAAACCTGGGAGGTAGGTAGCTTCTAATCTACCTCCAGACCTACCTGGCTGAATACACACTTCCTGGGCTCTCTGTTTTACCAGAATGGCCTAAATCCCTTGCATTCTCGCTGGCTTGAAATTTTTTTTCAAAGAAAAGCATGCTATGTTATGCGTTTCCAGTTTTGTGTTCGCTCGGGATTTCTCTTGCCACAAAAAAAAAAAAAGGCAATTTTTGCATAGGACAAGCATACTGATTCCTGTGTAGTTTTATCCACTTGTGCTTGGAAATTCCGTCTCAGCACAATTCTCAACCTGCCATCACCCACAGCCCTCAAGTCAGCTATAAGTAATTATAATTGATCAAATATTTCCCATATGGCGTTGTAAATAGTAAGGGCCAGACTTCAATGAAGTGAAGCAAATTCCAGATCTGCTGACATCAATGGAATGAAGTGAATTTACATCAGTTATTGAGTATGATGCTTTCCTGCTAAAGTCTTTGGCATCCAACTACGAACCACTAGCAGGCACTGGTATGTCTATCAGATGTGACAGGTGTATATATTAGAAGAGTTCCTTTCCATTTTAAAAGCACTAAAGTAATCCAAAAGCTCTGACCTGTAATCTCCAAGCATTGTATTGATGTTTTTGTCATTATTAATATCGCCATTATTATTGCTGCTACAACAGTTAGTTTTATTCTCTAATCTGTTGCAAAGACATGCTCAAATATCAGAGAATTCATTATTTCTTTTGTCTTGCCATTATTTCTAAGACTGACAGCAACTTATTTTAAATGACTGAATCCCAAGAACACCCATTTTCTTTTGAGAGTTTATCAAATGTGGTAAACTATGATTAGTGAATGCTAATAATTTGTATTCACTGTAGAAACTGATGTTTAATCAAGTTAATCTCATTGTCTATAAACAGTCTTTGACATCCTTTAAAGAAACAATCGTATCTTCTTTTAGAGCATTGATACAGGGGATTAGGAATGTTTTTTCTACAACATTTTAGCATTAGCCTGCCAGATAAAAAAAAGTCAAACTTGCTTGTCTCTGAAAGTGGCTTAAATTTATTTGCCTAGTCACTGAGATCATATGTTCTGGCTGCTGGTCTGTGATCTACATGTTGTGTGAACCAACCGTGGGCCTCTGAACCCATGTTCAAGGCCAAGTATACTTATCTGCAGTACATCCAGAGGATGATGGCAGAGGGAGAGCTGGGACAGGAAGAGAGGAAAGCTTAAACCTGTGATAGCGCTTTTGTGTGTATCCTAGCAGTCATTTATCCAGAGTGTAGATAGGTAGTCACAGTGCCCATGACCCGACAAAACTAGATATCCTATCTGTTGCCATCACGGAGGCAAAATGTGGTTGTCTAAATATGGCTTTCTGATACCACTTTAGATATAGTGGCCACCTGCCGTTGCTACAGAAGGGCAGAGTTCTCCTTCATGTCCTGCGTCATATGCCTTAATCTCATGCAGAAATGTTTGAAACTTTAGGCGAGCACTAATGGCACAGGATGTTGTCATTGCCTGATGTATATGCAGTGAAACATGCCTCATGAAAAGTCCTCACTTGTCCCCAAGGCAGTGGGATTTCCAATCAAAGAGATATAGTTGATCACTGCCCTACAGTGTGGGTACAGACAGATATGCCATGGACATCACACGTGGATATACATGCCCAGGGTTAAGTCAGAGAGCACACCAGGCTTCAGCATCTTTAGATGCGGCTCCTAAAGACAAAACAAGTATAACCTGACAAGCAGGGGGAGTTTATTCTTTTCCCTGAATACAAGTGTGAATTACTTTAAAATTAATTTTCCATGAAAACTCACACATTTCACTTTCTATAAAGCCTTAATAAGGAAATAAAGTCTTTTGGATTAGCCTGCAAAGTGAGCAGAGACACAGAGATACCAGTGTAATAACTAAATACATATCTATGGGTATATTTCAGTATTATTTTCCCAGCTCAATAAAAAGATGATACAGAAAGCTGTGACCAAATAGGGAATTTTATTTTTTTATTGTAGTCAGTGGTTACTTAATTAGTCAAGCATTAGTTCCAATGCTTCTTTTGCCAACTCAAGTAATTGCAAGTAAGTCAGCCTTTTGGCAAGAAAATGATCTTCAGGAGTATTTTCACAAGCACAACAATACCCCAACAGTAATTTATGCTCTTCCAAATGTTACAGAGTAAATTGTTTTACTATTTCCCAGTTGAGTTCTTGAACTGGTGGTTTATCCTAAAGCCTTTTTTGTTTCTGAAGTGATAACATAAGGATTAATCATTGGAGAAAAGAAATCTTAAAAAAAATTCAGACTTTCTCTTTGGGCTGGCAACTGACATTCTGTTTACTGAACCACTGTCTATTTATTTCAGTCTCATCTGATGTACTTAGCTTGCCAGGCCTGTTCAGTTGTTTTTGGTTTTCGATCTGTGACATAACAATGCTGAGCTACAAAATCAAAACCAGTAAAAAGGGGAGGGGAGGGGAGGGGGA
>VZSC01015423.1:65704-123780 GCA_013398225.1 Steatornis caripensis
GGCGCGGCGAGGCGAGGCGAGGAGACTGCTGGCCAAGCTGTGTAACTTGCTATCACAAGCAAGGCCTGGATTGGAGCTGGATGGCAAATTTAACTCCCACCTATAGAAAGGGATGTAGAGGGCATCCTGGGAATTATAGGCTGATTTCCATTCCTGGCAGTGTAGTCTATGATGAAGAGTAAGAACATTGTGATCTTATTCTCCTCAGTACACACCAAACAGTGAGTTACATGCATGTTGTGGGGGAGTTAATGTATGAGAGATTATCATCGTGCAAGTCATTGCTTAGTAATTTTCTTCCATTTACCCTGACAGTTTGCCATAGAAACGAAGACATAAAGCCTAGCAAATACAAAGAAAATAATCCACTGCATCTAATTTGGGATTAATAAGCATGTTATTTACTATTTGCATGTTGTTTCCTCTGCCTTTTGAGTTATGAGAGAAAAATTGTTCCTCTTTAGCACTACATTTTGATGTTTTTTTAGACAGCCTTACTAATGTCACGTTGTACCTAAAAACATGCTGCCGCACAGTAAGCAAATCCTTCTCTGAGGTGCTGGGCCTTCAGTTTCTCAAAGTCAAACTACATAATCACTGCAGTGCTTAAAACACGTACCAAATCTTGTAGCTTGCTTTCTCTGCCACTGATATAAATGTGGGTTCCTCATTCTCAGAGTCTTCGTAGTATGACACTTCTTGAATGTAACATTAACTCCCATCAGGAAAGAAAAACTTTCATAACGCTCCATGCAGGTGGATTGGCCTTTACCTGAAGATCCTGGGAAGTTCTCTGCATGCGTGTGTGGGCAGTTTCAGTGATGCATACAGCACAGGATGAGAGGCTCCATGGAAATCAGCAGACATTACTGAATCCATGAGGAATTCAGAGTTGTGGGCTTATTTCTCTCAAGAATTTGCTAAATAGTCTAAGATGATTCAGGTAGTGGATCTTGGAATTGTTTGCACTTGTTATTTTTTCTCAGTGATTATGGCCAGTGATTATTTTACACTGATACATGGTTAACATGATGAAATCATGACAATTTTGATTTTATTGATGAAGAAATGACTTTCACATGTAAAACTGACATGTATTAGGAGAATTTAACTGAATGAAGCTATTTCTTTTCTAGGGAGAGGATGGATAAGAGATTAACGTTTCAATATTCTACATGTAAAAGGCAAATCTATAAACAGAATGAATTTACTCCAGAGACAAGGATGCCGCACACAACCTATATGGCAACCACCACTTAAGGTTATGTGAAAACAACTCAGAATGGTGTAGTCCAATCCACTCCACTTTCTAATTGGATTGCAGCATATCGCACCCTGAATATAACTGAATCCTTAATTTTATGACTATTATTATGACACCTATGACATTTTTCAATAGAATATGACTTCCACAGAAAAGAAGGACAATGAAAAGAATCTGGAAGATTAAGAAAATCCAATAGGTTGCTAAATAATTTACTGAAAGACGAATCTTCAGAGTTCAGAAAACAATCATTACAAACCAAGGGCAATAGAAGACAAACAAAGAGAAATATGTGTATTTAAGATAGATTACATGGAGGTTGGAGATTTATGTTCGAACTTCAGTAAAGTCAATGGCAGTGCTGTCATTGTCTTCAAAGACAAAAGAGCCAGATTCCTGGAAAAGAAATTCTAATTTCTGTAAAGTGATACAAGTAACCAAAACCACATGGTCATTGCAGATAATAAAGTGTGGGATAATCCACATTTTTTACCATTAATGGCAATAATTTTGCAACATTTCAGTAAACAGATGCTGTGTTATTATGACTATTCTTATCTAAAATTAAACTTTGAAGAGATTCATGCCTGTTAGTGGAGGAACATTCTGACATTAACAACAGCTTATGGTAGTGTAAAACAATGTTGTGAAATTATACTTGTTCTATATATGTACAAATGAGAAATGGGGTTCAAAATAAATACATAAACAAACACATCCTTCATCTGCAGGAATTCTAAGTATTTAACGTCAAAACTAAAATGTCTATTTTAGATTTATTTATAAAATGAGCAGTTAAATGCCTCCAAATTTCATAATACAACTAACAACAACAAATTGTAATGAGTACTGGAAAGGAGAAGGGCCAAGGGGGAAAAATATGTGAGGCACCAATAATTTATTTTGTTACAAGGAGTCAGGCTTTGGAGATGACACTTCCAAGGTCAATAAAGTGAATGGTATCTTACACTCCATGCAGCCTTTCTTGATCACGTGTCTATGGAAATGAAGGACAATGAAATTAGATCCTGTCCCATCTGCCAGTGAACCTCGTAGGAGTATAAAACAAAGAAATTGTTCTTTGCTGGCTGAGTTCTAATCCCCTAAATCTACTTAGTTTCAGATTTCTTTTGCCTCAAAAGGCAATAAATCAAAGAAAGTAGCTTGTAATATTGTTCTTTTGAACAAACAAAAAAAAAAGTCAACAAATGAAGAATCACCTTTGTCCAACTTTATGCCCTTAGCTGATCTGGTATGAAGATCAGTGCTGGTTAGTATCTGCTTCTTTAGAGGTTAAAAAATACAACAAGAAGCCCATCTCCTTAGCACACCTCATTTAATCATATTGGTTTGAACATATGTGTTGAGTCCAATTGATTCTCTCATTAAGAAGGAAAATGGCTTCCCTCAGATCTTTAATGTTTTCAGACCTACTGGGAACCCACATATCCATCAAACAAAGACTACTATGGCACTGAAACTATTGAACATCTATTGTAAACCCACTGCCATGATCTTTAAATAAGGTTCCTATTAATTACTTGTGCTCCCGGTAGACAAAAAAATCAATTGAATCAGGATGAAATAGACTGCCCTGTTCAGTTGGTGAAAAAACAAGAGTGACTGAGGTGGATAAATTGCGTCTACTTTTTAAAATTAATGCACAGCAGTTCTTTCATAGGTAGCAAAGGGAAAAGCCGTAAGTGTTATTGCCTAAGAGATCGACAGCTTTTCCCAGCATAGCAAGGACCTGCCTGTGAAAATAAATCCACTTATCAATGATAACTCTAGAAGAAGGAGGAAACTAATCTCGTGCCCCAGTGCTTCTGAGTGGAAGTCTAGCATTTGGCTTCAGCAGACTTTTCTCTTCAGAAAATGGCCCAGGAAGTTTGGTTACCCAACATTTTTTTTAACTATTCAAAACTAAAGACCTATTCAAAGCTGAACCTGTCCCACAGCTTTGAAGTATTAAGGTACTTCATTCAGTAAATTTTCAGCAAGAATTAACCGTGAAAAGCTGAGCTTGCACAGCAGTCCCAGAAGTGCACTGAAGCTGGGAATGGCGGCTGGCTGCCCACAGCTCCCACACCGAGCCCCTGTTTCTTCCTCAAGCCATCCAGCTGACCTGAGGGGTGTTTGGTTAGAGTCAGCCTAGACAGCCCTTCATTCTAAAATAAATATCAAAATGGAGAGGGAGCAAATGAAAAAAATACACATCCCTCATGGTGGATGGGTTTCTGTGGATGAGATTTTTCCATAGCTTTGCAAATAAGCACTACCATGTGTGATCTTTCAGGCTGAAGGCAGGTATGTGCACCTTTTGCTCACAAATCTGCCCACTATCTCCTAAGTGTTGATTTGTACAATGCTGCTAAGTATCTTTCACTGATCTCTATTCTCTTAGCATCGAACAGTGAAAGGATGTGACATTTAAAGTTGTTTCTATTCTCAGGTGTTGGGACATGGAGGATCTATATCAAACAGGCATAGGAGCAAGCACACTGGTTTTCGATTACTAGACATTCAGCCTGAATATTGACATTTCCCTTAAACTCAGGGAACAGTCTAAGCAACTTTTTTCCTCGTCACTTCTCAAGATACGTAGACAAATGGCAGTAGGAGTCTGAGTCTTGAGTTTCAGCTGCCTCACTCCTCTTTTTTTATTGATGTAAATATTTTCTCACACTTTACAATTAACAATAGCAAAAGATGTGTGTTCAGATTCTGTGTCCCGATATGGTAACTGTCATTTGTAAAGCTGCCCAAAAGCCATCTTATTCAGGCAGCCTTAGAATTTGCCAGTTTATGGCAATTGAATTTTGGGATGAAATTGCTGAGCAGTGAGAGGGGAGCAGAGCTGGGGACCCCCAAAGGTGCTGCCTGCTGTATGGGAAACTCCCATTGTATTTCAGGAGAAAATTCACACATGATTTGGATTCAGAAATGTACTGAATTTATAATTAATTACAAACTTGGCACCTTTGATAAAGCAGAAAAACACCTACTATCTCCATTTCATGGTAGGAATAACATTTGGGGGGATTTGGAGAAATACACATTAAAAATTGTACCCATGATTCTGTCAGAGAATATAAAGACTGGGGACAATTTAGAAATAATCCACTTAAAAACTGACTAATATGGAGATACGCAAAAATCTAGAAGAAATAAATCCTCAAAATACAACAAAAATGGAGTAGGAAAACACTGATTTTAACCTGAAACAAAGCTTTGGGGTAGGTGCTTGCAGTCCCAGTTTATCCATAGAAATGATATGACCATTATTACATATTTTACTAATTTCTCTAGATTACCTACTGTGTTTGAAAGTCAAATCTCTGAAGTGCCACTAAATTCAAATAAACTCTGTCCTGAGCTATCAAAACATGATCACAAAGATAAAACTAGTAAAATTTAATTTTTGGTATTACAACAAAATAAAATATAGGAAGGATGATTATATGATCAAAACCTTAAAACATTTAATACCATAAAGCCTATAGTCCCCATTATTGTTTTCTGTAATTCTTACCCTGTATCAAAGATTTATATTCTCAGGAGTAGAGGTAACTGTCTTTTGGTACATGCATTCACATATTGCACCAGGAGAGTTAGACTACAATGGTCAATGCATATCTGGTGGTACTGGATAGTTATTTACCATTATTTTTCAGTATTTGAATCCCTATTTCATGTTTGAAAGCCCTGTTTTCAAAAGTAAATATGAAATTCATTATTATTCATGCAGGATTGTTGTTGCAATTTGGGCTGAGTCTGATAGCTATCAGTTACACCTTATTGTAAGTGTTCCATGTCCAAAAAATTAATTTCTCTTTAAAGACATATTCTACACATTTCCCCTGTAAATATACCTAATTTAATGAGCTTTTACATCCTGGTCACCAGTAAGCTACAAAATGTTGGTTTCCAAAAGGAACGAAGAATAGCAGTTTCACACGGTTTAATGGTGTGCATTATAACAACAATCTCTTGTAGACAGGAAGTAAGTACATCTCAGAAAATACCTGTTATCTTCAGCATTTTACTGCTAAGTTGAAAGTCATTATTAATTCATTCTATATTAATTATGATAGCCATTAATCACAATTTTCTTGTTCAGCATTCAGATTGCTAGAAACAACATCATCATTTGGAAATTCAATGCCTTATTCCAGAAAGAATGAGTCACTTAAGGTGACTCAAACCCACTATTTTCATAGCGATATAATGTCCAAATATCGACTTGATTAATAGTTTATAACTTGAGGCATTTACTAGGTTTTCACTTTGTTTGGTTCATGGAAAACTGTAGTTTTTGCAGAATATTTTTCCCTTACGAATATTTCAGCCCAATGGAGAAAAACAGTGCCTTTTCAAAACACAGCACATCAAACAACAAGGAGGTAGAACTTGTATGTATGTGTTTTGTCTGGGAATCCCAGCCAGAATGCCCATTACATAACAGCAAACATTTTACTCAGATTTGTTTCAAATACATCTAGGGCATATAGCTAAAAAGAAGAACTCTGAAGACTAGTTCCAGCCCGTTGGATGACACGTAATGCCATATCCACTGCACATGCACATCAAAGCAGAGGTCATGTCTTGCTCATTTTGACTTAAATTCTCTGCAGAGACTTCCCTACAAATGAAATTATAAAGCTTGTCATTCATTATCATAACAAAAAATGCTTTGCTCTGTCCAAGAATATATTGGCAAAGAATTAGAAGTGTTTCAACAGCACATGTGGCAGGTGTGGATGGTACTCAGTATAATAAGAACTGACAACTCAAATGGCACCCCAAGTGCTTGAGAGCATAAACACTGATGCTTTCTCTTTATTTCAATGCCAGTTCTAGTACAGTTCATACCTTTCTTCGTTGCACAGAGAAATGTAACAGGTCTTATTACACTTCATGCACAAAATTAAAATCCTGAATTTCCAAAGTTTCTTATTCAGCGCTAACACAAGCCTAGCTGTTCCCATTATGTCGTGCAGACAATGACACTCTTCATCACATGATCATCCATGACGAATTTGTGCCTCCATGTAGTACCACTCAAGTCAATGTGATTTTTTTATGTGCACAACTAAGCATGAAAATTTGTAGTACTGTGGCCTGCTAGAACAAAATCTTGCCTGACACAAGTATTAACATTCAAGCTGATACATCTTATTTGCTGCCCTGAAATTTGGTATCAAATCACTGTTACCAGAATTAGCGATTTCAAAATTTTGTTGGTAGTGAAAACTGAAGCTGAAAAACGACAGAAATGAGGTGGCATATGAAATCTGTATCAAAAGCTTTGCTGGTTCCAGTGGAACAGCAATTCCCTTACCACACTGTAGCAAAACAGTAAGTAAGACTCACCACCAATTCAGGCATCTTACAGCTTTGCAGAATATTCTGAAGCATTTAATAAAATCCCCCAAGGCATCTGAGAAAAGGTATTGAGAAATGACTGAAAAGGTCAAACGTAAAAAGAGAAATGAGAGAAGGGGGGGAAAAAGACACACTCAGCCAGAAGACCAGATGTAAGGGTTGAAAACAGGTGAGGTGCACTGATTATAGGAAAAGAGAGATCTTGCTTAGTCAGAGCACTTTTTCCCTGTGAATGAACAGTAAAGAGAAAACAACTGAGCGGCCCTTTTTTGCTTTTATTTATGTTGCTGCTGAGCTATAACAGTATGTTTCAGCTTTTGTACATAAGTGAAATTAATATGGTATTAAATGGAAGTTTCTGTAGTCTGAATGAAAGTCACAGGTATCAAACCTCTTATGTTGCAAACTTCTAAAGGTTAAAATCATGTCAACTGTCAGAAAAACTCCAGAGGAGTCCAGGAAGACTCATTTCTTGTAAATCAGATCTAGACTGAACAACGGCACCACAAAATACGCTAAACAGTGCAAGATTGCACTGCTGAGACGTTACACTGGATGACCTACTTGGCCTTTGCTGTCTCTAAATTATGTAATTCTCCTCAATGCTATATTAAGGTTTTGAGGCAAACCAAAGTCTCCTAAAAACATTTGCCAGCCCTTTTAAGAAAGAAAGCTTAATCGACCCTCAAAGATCCTCCCAGAAAATCTCCATGGTTGGTAGAGAAGAGAAGGCTCCTGCAGGGCCAGCGTTCTTTTCCCCTCTTTTTCCTGAACGTTTCCTCTGAAATGCATCTAGGGCAGTATTTTATAAATGCAACTTCTCTGCAGGATCTTGAAAACCCTGCCAGAGTGAAAGGCACAACCACTGCTGGGAGGATGTGAGTGGAGATGAGCTGAAGGGTACAAGCAGGTGCCTTGCCAGCAGTGGTGTCTTGCTGTGGCAGCAGCTGCCCTAGCAGGGTGCACACACTGCAGGGGTAGAGGAGCACAGCCACCTCTATGCCAAAAGCTGTGCCTCTAGGAGACAGACATGGGTAGGAAGAGGTGGTGCAGAAGTGCCAGGAAGCATAAACCTGAGCCTTTGAGTCAGGTAGTGATTAGGGAATAGTTGGACAGAGGGCAGGGAAGGCTTTGAGATGGGAAGAGTTGAGTGATGGGAGACAACGAGATGGGCTAAAAGGGCTCAGAGCAGCTCTGAGACAGGAAAGATGAGGGACAGGAGTCCCAAGGCAACTGAGGGAAAGATGGGAGGCCTCTGCATTAGCAAGGGTCATGGGGCTCAGGGCAGAAAGCACTGAGAAATTACCCCAGGAATTGTCCTCATCCAAGGACCCTAACTCTCATTTGGCAGCAAGAAAATTAGAGCAAGATTGTACAGATCTTCCGCTTTCTCCAGACCTGCAATTTACTTTCACTTTTGCTTTCAGAAGTATAGACAGCTTGAAAATAAGGGCTAATCTTTGTGAGCATTAACTGCAATGTCAGATCTGAAGGTAATTTGGAACCGATAACTTCTTTGCCTCACACCTACCCCCCTCCTTACACAGCTGCCCCATGGAAGCTCCATTTCGGCAAGCTGGAGTTTTAACTTGGCAATTCTCGTTTTCTCTGGTTCTGTCTCCACTGCTCTTTTTGGCCACTCCAAAGACCATGCCAGTGGAGCACCTGAGACTCATACTTGCTGTCAACACACTGAGTTCCCAGGACAATTTTGGGATAGCTCAGACATATCCAAACTGCATAAATTTTTCTCTTTAAGACATCCCACATGTCCTCACAGCATGTCTAGTAAGATTAGTGTTCATCCACTCTAATTTGTCTGTGTCATGAAATACCATCTTACTCTAAAATGTCCCATTATCAGTCTCTACAATGGTCTCACTGTACTAGTATGTGTCAAAAGATATCATAAATGACGTTGTAAGACAGTGGAAAAGTCAAGGTCCTAGAGAGATCCAGGCAAGAATAAAACACAGCATTATTGTTGTGAGGGGCTGCACTGCCATATACTCTCGAGGGACATGACCTGGTGGTGTGTCATGAGCCACAGCAGATGAATCTAAAGGATTGTGGGACCTGCTCCAGAAAGAGGTTGCCCAAAAAGGGCAGTTCATCTTTTCCTTACTGGATATGCTAGTCGTGGCTGGACCCAGATGGAGATTTGTGACCTGTTTCCAGGCAGAGAAGTGGTTGTTTTTCAGCCCTGGGGACGAGTGAATGGTTGGGGGAGGCCTAGATACTGGATGAGAAGTTTGAACTTGCACTGTTTATAGAGAGACCACATTTGTAGTGCCTTTGTCACAGCAGGACGATGATCTCTTATGCATCTTTTACTGCTAGTAGAGGGCTGACCTAGGCTACGCGGCACGCAGGTATGTCCTTATGGTACAAGACTGTCACGAGACTAGAGATTCAGTTGTGATGAGAAGAGCTTGAAAATATATGGATTTGCTGAATGGCTATCAGGTGTTCCTTATGGAGATCCATCCAACGGGATGCTGTAGTTGTGGCTCCTTCCTTTCCTCTTTCTTAAGTGGGACCTGTGCTCAGGGTTGCTGGGCATTTGGCATGGTCCATGTCAGGGTGATTCACAGTGTGCCTAAGGATGTTCTGATGGGCACTGAGAGGACAGTTTCTCCCTACCAGTTTTCTCCAGCCAGATTGTGCTCAGGATGTCCTGGAGGGCATTCCTGGAGCTGGACATTGTGGGAACTCAGAGGATTCTCTTTGAAAGCAAAATGAAAGCTTCAGGGGTGCTATAGCAGTGCAATGTGGGCAAAACCAGAAGATCCTCTGTTGCTGTTATACCCAAACGTGCATTCAATACAGACTCACTGTATCTGCTGCATCTGTGCCATGCAGAATTTCTCTAAAACTCTTGAGACGTGCACTGCTTTCTATTTGAGAAAAGCAAATAAATAATAGACATTTTATCTTGAAATCAAGGGAATATATTTCAAGTGACCCTTAATATACATTAATGTATATCACTGATGTCTTCAAAAAGGAACGGTTAGTAAACATCCTTTCTGTGTTTAATAACTTTTGTACAGTTTTCTCCAGATAGAGAGAAATGTTGAAAGTAGGTCCTGGAATCAGAGCAGTTATTGGATGGAAAAAGGGCTGATATTTTGTATTTAAACATATATAAATAAATATTTTCTATTAAAACATTCATGTAATACCATTAATTTCATTACCTTTACAACTGTTTGCATATTCACTGAAGAAAGGATAAAATGTATACATACCCTGAATGTTTCTGCAACCAGGTAAGCAGCTGCATCCCAAATGAGCCCTTCACAATCCCTGCATTGTAGTTTGTGGCTTCATTAAAGCAGCGTGCACCACTCTTCCGTAATGAGGTGCGTGTTCTGTTGTGAGTAATAGAATCATTTTCTCTGTTGAGCAGACTGCTATGTAAATCAGGAGAACTGAAATTCAAGACTTGTTTTCTTTCCTCCTTCATTACCCCAACACTACATTGCTCTTTGTCACCATGCTAAACCTGAAAAGGAGGACTTCTATTAATAAAAATTGGAATTGGAGAAAATATATCACACCATCTCTATGCCTGTTAAATTAATAATAGGCAAGTGATGAACAAAAATTGTGATTCATTATGCATTCTACAGCAAAAAGAATAATTTATATATTCCAAGTACTGTTATTTCTTCTGTAATAGCAAAATGAATCACCAGCTTTTAATTTTCTGCCATAGCTATCTAAACCCTTTTAATAAGAGGTTTGTCTATCTCTTGAAGTGTCTAGCAATGTCTGATGGAAGTTCTTGAATTTCAAATTTATGCCAATAATGTATCAGCTAAAAAATTTGCATCAGATTAATTGCTTTCAAATTCACTTATCTTTTAATTCATTATAGTTATTATTATTTTACTCCCTGAAGTTTCATCTCAGATGTTACTGTATGTCCAACTGTATTTCAGCTACTGGATTTGACAGTGCATGCATCACAGAAACAAGTAATTTGTAGCATTTTTCTAGCTGAAAATTAATAAATGGTCACCAACTCCAGCACTGGGGTATGCTTGAAAAACTGACATTGTGCTAAAGCTTGTTAAAAAGTAAACTAGTAGTAAATAAATTTTTCATTGCAACCTATTTTGCATTCCGAATGACATGCTGCTCATTTTACAATGCTGCAGTTTTAATGTTTTTAGTTCCTACAGATGTCATTGGAATTTTAAAGACTCGTTAATACAGTGTAGTTAATATAACTCAGTCCCTGATATGGAAGAATTTGTAACATCTTCCTGTCAAAGTCTGGCATGGTCTGCATACATACACTGTGTGCCTAGCATGGCCACCTTTTTGTATGGGATATTAAACAGGACTTGACATATCTATATTTTTTGTGTCTGACGCAGAAAGGAAGAAGCAACGTTAGCAACAAAAAAAATTATATGCATGTCTTATAAGAAAAAGCACTTAATATTGCAGAGATTTTATCTATTGTAATGAACTTCTGCATGTTCTGTTACTAGTCTGCAAGTGATTATATTAGCAAGACTTGAAGAAAAAAGAAGACAATTCATGCTGGATGGACAGTGGGACTGGGATATGTACCCTGAAATTCATAAGATTTTATCTGATTCTAGCCTTGGATATTTAGACTAAATCTCTTAGAAAATGAGGGTTCCACATACTCTCATGAGAAAGTGCGATGTAATAGCCCATGTATAGCTACATGGAAACCTTCATCTTACCACTCGATACACATAAGATAGGAGTCTGGATGCTTACAAATGCTTTTTAATTCTTAAAACATTTAGTTTCTTAAATATTTTCAGCTTGTGATGGAAGTTAGATCTTTTATTGTCGGGAAGCTTGATGAATAAGGCATCCTTAAGAATCAGAGGAGATATCAATAAAATATATTAACAAGTTTTTGTTTCTAATGTATTCTCTACTTGCATTAGAAAGCTCATTACTGAATTATGACTGAGATCATACTTCTGCAGCAGAGCAGTGTGGGAAGACACTCCTGCTCTTGTAGAACTATTAGTATCTTTGACAATGGGGAATGAATAAGCTCCCTAGGGCATAGCGTGCTCTCTTGTTCTGTGTTTGCACTGTGCATTGCATACGAGGAACTCTGCTGAAGACCAAAGGTTCTTGATTGCACCCCTGGCACGAGCAACGCAGATAATCCCATAATCTTTCACCACAGAGTCTTTTTTATGTTTCTGTCTTCATGGAGAAGTATTTAACATAAGGTGGAATTTATCTTGCCTAATTTTAGCTAGCTATCTAAATTTCAGGAATCAAGCATAAGCTGATTGCTCAAGACAGCCTGTAGTCAGAGAAGAAAGACAGGCTTCTCCAGACATAAATTCTTCCCACCCTACTGTACAAATCTGAGTGAACTGCCATGCTCTGGCAATTTCCAGCTCTTTCTCTCGCTTGAAATAGGAGACCAAATGCCTAAGTTTAAATTGACTGCTCTAAAATATATGTATTCCCCTAAAACTTTATTTTTAAACCTTCTAAAATGACAAAGTAACTATATTCCTGTATCTTTATCTCCCATATCTATTAGCTTTAGAAATAAATTAAGTTTCTTAAAATAGGTTTCTTTTTCCTTTTGAATGGCTTTTGCATTTGATAATGTAACTCCAATTCTATTTTCCATCTCTGGAATAACTGAATAGGAGTTTTCAATTTAGAAAATTTCTTCTCTATGTGCCCATGTTTATAATGTTTATAATGGACTTTTCCAAACATGAAAGATCTCTACTAGTAATTGTCCCCTGATATCTAAAGCTAGGCCTTAGTTTCAGCTAGTTATTATGAAAGTGAAATATATTTGCTCTTTGTGAAGCTGTAGTAGGTTTGGCAGTTCCCACAGTTTTGTGGTTTGTCCACTACACAGATGAATTCTTAGATTTCACTTCATGTAACTCAAGGTTGGCTTTCATTAAACCACAGCAACAATACAAACAACAACTACAACTGTTCTCTTTTCCTAACTCACGTTTCAGTGAAAAGCTTGAAAAAATTACCTAGATATATGTCAAGTGTATAAAAAACAGGAGACAAATAAAAATCTAATATGCATTAAGCTATTTATTGTTGCAAGGCAGCATTATGCTATGCAGCATAATGATTGCATTTTGAATATTATGACTGGGAATATTATTAAATTTAATTCTTCTCTGGAGTCAACAGCAAGTTATTATTGGGAGATTTTTTAGTGATAATGAAAGAAGAACAGTAAAATTCTGAAGAACAACATCGATCTCCAAGAGCTAAACAAGGGCCTTCCAAAAGCTTAGTTGCAAGCTTTCCTCAAAACTCTCTTAATTGTAGAAGGCATAATTATCTGTTTTATTCAAAGTTAATTCCCTTGTTTTGATGGTACTAATGTACTACAGTAAGTATATAATAAAAAGGTCTATAATAATAGCATAATAATAAAGGCTCAAAAGAGGAAAGAAATGCTTTCACATTGGAGTGTTTAACATTGCCATTTTTCTTCTGATTTGTGATCTGTAGTGAAAGGCTTGGTCCCATGGAGAAGAGTAAAGAGTATCTTTACCTCTCTTTGTACTATTGACGTAATCAAATCTGACCTTGATATTTGACACTGTAAGAAAATTACAGAATGGTATTGTATAGACATTAATTTCAGTTTGACACCTCACTGGCACTTTGTAGATCTTAAAAATTACATTACGCGCTTATTTCTCAATTACAAGAAAAACTGGAATTCATTGATCCAAGTTACTTGGTAAAGGCACCTAGTAAATGAACACATGCAGTGAAAAGAACAATAGTAAATATTGCACATGAAAAAAAAAAGAGGACACATAGTGATTTACTTTTTTTAAAGAAGTCAAAAAACCCAGCACTCAGTAAATACATATGTCATGGTATATATTCACAGACAGAATATCTGTAATAACACTTGGAACCTGAAAGCTATTTAAAGGCTTTAAATTCCATTATGTTTTTACTTTCCTAGTTTCAGTAGCAACTGGGGACATGAGCTGCTTTTGTCCTCGACTTTTTCACTTACGGCAACACATTTTTAAAGTGAGTATTACTTACTTTTATGAAAATCACTCACATGTTTTTAAAAATATATGAATAGAACTGGGCATGTAAAACTCTTGCTAAATTTGCAGGCGTACAGGTAAATCACAACTCTCAAAAGAAAATTATTCCAGTTAATTTCTATGGAAGTTGAGTCTGGCCCTTGCTTAAGCAATTTTTAAGCAAAGATAAGAATTATTAATACCAGGATCCACCTCTTTTCCTTTGCTCCTGTTTTTCTTTCCAGAACATATCTGCATTTGTGAAAGAACAAGACTAAGAACAGATCTCCTCTCTTAGAAGATATGTGTTAAATGTATGTTGGTATTTCCACTTGAAGTGAAGGGAGTGCTCAGTGGTGCTAATTTGGATCAGCTCCAGTGAAAGTAAAAGTCTCCATTAATTCCCATGTTTTTTCTTGCCCATGGTGAAGGATATGTTACAAGGCCTCATTCAGGAGCATTTGGGAAGTGCTTTGAGATCCCCGGTAGATGCCGTTCTGGCAGTGCAAACTACTCTTACGATAGATTCAAAATCTACCACTGGAACTATTTCCTGGCACAATAAGCCAATTACACCAGACTAAAATACTACATGATACTATATTGATTCTGTCAAATTTATCTAAGGAATTAAGTCATTAAGACAAGCTGTCTCCTTCTCTGCCTGGTTTCTTACCTGCCTGCTTGCCAGACTGTCTGAATGGGCTGCCAGACTATCATATTCTTTCAGCTACTGAATTTCCACCTGCCTGTGGACTTATGCTGCTGGCTCTCCAGGGACTTAGGAAGATGAGATGTGTTTAGCTAAACAGAGAAGGCTGTGATGATTTTCTGTTTGTTATTGCTTTTCTTTTTAAATTGATTTTTTAAATCATTATTCCTCTTTCAGACAGAAAAATAAATCCAAACTTTTAACTTTTCATCTCTATTCAAGAATATTACTGCTTAAAGGGAAATTTCTTGACAGATATCTGGCAAACCCTAGGTAATACAGTATCATTTTTCTTTCTTGGTCCCTGATCATGGTGGAGCATATCTGGAGGCCAATAGACCAGTCAGTCACTTCAAACAAAATCTTAGGTCAGTTAGTCATTTGAGTACCTTGTTCTATATTTTTCTGCCAAAATCTAAACCTAGTGAAATATAGGAATTTGAAATCCATTCCAGATGTTCACCTCAGTGTTGGCCTTTAATGGTACTGCTTTTAAAGCACACGTTTTTGTCAGATTTACATGACAGCACAAGTCTCATTTATTTTCTACTTAGAAATGGCTTTTGTGTAAGAAAACAATGACGGCTGACATAAATGTGTTGAGTTTCCACAAGTTAATATTTTTTGAACCATCTTTCCAGCAGCAAGGTCCACATTTAACTCTGTTTAGATTTACATATGTATGGATCTATGTCCTGAATATGCTTGTCTTTCCTGCATCCTCCAAAATCTGAAACCACCAGGGAACTGTGAAAAGCAGCAATAGCTAAAAAGCACCTAAGTGAATGAGTTTTCCAATTTAGGTTCAGTTGTTCCGTATTTTACCTCAACTGCTGTTTAAGTCACTACAGCAGTATTCCATAAAAAAAGATTTTAAAATACTGTTCTGTAGAAGGAAGTGAAAAAAGTGAGAACAACTTTTAAAGAAATAGATATCTTTCACAGACTAAATATTTCATGTAATCACAATAGTGTATAAACATATATGATGAAGACTACATAATCAAATGTATAATGAGAAAAAAGCAGAAAGAAATATTTCACAGAAGAATGTCACACATAGCAATATGAATGGTAGGTACCTTGCATTGACAAGTAAAAGACAAAAAGTAGTCATTCAAGAAAAGGAGAGTGAATGAGAAGGTAGCACTGCTTTACAAATCCTACCCATATTTTTTGGCTCCTTTGACCTCCTCTTTTTTATGTGGATGTCTATATTAAAAGCCTATTTTAGGTGCCCATTGTCAAAAAATACTGAAAATACTAATGATAGTAACTCTGAAAATGAGATTACAGGTGTTTACATTTGAATGCCAAAAGAAGGAAATAACAAAAGTCAGGATTGTTTTTGAAAATCCATAAACAGCAAAAGCACACAATGTTGTCCTATTAGAGTGTCAAGATTGGGATATTTCTACAGAAATACATTTCACAGGGAATACAAATAATCATGGCAGCACATAAAGATGTCATGGCAGAGTGGGAGGTTTAGTTGTACGATCATGTTAGATGTAAGAAAATGTGCCGATTCTCTGGCTATCTTTCCTAAAAGGATTAAGAAATCAGCTTGCCTAGAATAGTACATGGCTGGCTTTCGTTATTCTTGCTTTTTTAAAAACTGAGGTAAATATCCTTTTGTGATTTTCCTGAGCTTCCAAGTTTAGATAAATTTCACCAATACGACCCACCTAATTCAAAATGGAAACTAAGGTTATGTTACAGAACATGCTGTAATATTAAAACATTTTTGACAACCTTCTAGTTAAAACCACTTCAGAACCCATCTGAAAACTAGTGCAAAATTCCATGCATCTATGTCTTCCCAAAATTTCATAAATTCAAAAAGAGGGTTATTTGAAGAACTTAACTTTGTAAGAATTTTTTTATGTGACAGGCCACCAGAGGAATATACTGAAAAGTTTTAAAAGACAGCATTTGAGCAAGTTTTCAGTCTTGAATGAAATGCCATATGGCTGAGGGATTTTAGATTTGCCTCTCTGAGGAAGCTGTGACAAATAGCAAAGTTTATTTTTTGCCTTAATCTTTCTATGGCTCCAATTCTTAAGGCAGACTTTTCTCCTGAAGAACAAGCTTAGATTTTCATTCCCAAAAAGGAGATTGAATGCTGTTTGAGAACACCTCTGCCGTTATTTACATTGTACCTGGACTATGTGTAACGTATTTCTAGATCAACAAGAAAATAATGTGTTGATCTAAACAGGCTAACATTTTGAGACAATCAACAATATTTTACACAAGCCTGTCACAAACCTAATTTTTCATTTATTACCAAAAGAATAAAGCAGTTGCACAGATAAGTCAGCCAGGAGCACTGAATTATACAAAATAAAGGAGAATACAGTATAGAGGAATCAATGTGTTCAAAGGTAGGAAAAGACCATGTTTGCTCTTCCTACAATTTACAAATGAGCTTATCTGTTAGTGCAACTTAATCAGAAAGTCTTTGAAGGACACAATAACTTTATTGATCCTAAAAACTTAACAGAAACAACACTACATAGTCTCACATGACAGCAGATGGCACTCTATAACTATTGGCATGTACATGTGTGACTGCACATATGTATTCATAAACAAACAATCAAAGAATCATATTGCTTTCAGACAATCATAGATTCACAGAATGGTAGGGATTAGAAGGGACCTCTGAAGATCATCCAGTCCAACCCCCCTGCTAAAGCAGGTATCCCTAGAGCAGGGTGCACAGGAACACGTCCAAGCAGGTTTTGAATATCTCCAGAGAAGGAGACTCCACAGCCTCCCTGGGCAGCCTGTACCGGTGCTCTGTCACCCTCACACTAAAGTGCTTCCTCACGTTCAAATGGAACTTCCTATGCTCTAGTTTGTGCTCTTTGCCCCTTGTGCTGTCGCTGGGCACCACTGAAAAGAGCCTGGCCCCATCCTTTTGACACACGCCCTTTAGATATTTGTAAGCATTGATCAGATCTCCTTTCAGCCTTCTCTTCTCCAGGCTCAAGAGACCCAGCTCTCTCAGCCTTTCCTCATAAGAGAGATGCTCCAGTCCCCTAAACATCTTTGTTGCCCTCCGCTGGACTCTCTGCAGTAGTTCCCCATCTCTCTTGAACTGGGAAGTCCAGAACTGGACACAGCACTCCAGGTATGGCCTCCCCAGGGCAGAGTAGAGGGGGAGGATCACCTCCCTTGACCTGCTGGCCACACTCTTCTTGATGCACGCTAGGATGCCATTGGCCTTCTTGGCCACAAGGGCACATTGCTGGCTCATGGTGAGCCTGTTGTCCACCATCACTCCCAGGTTCTTCTCACAGGGCTGCTTTCCAGCAGGTCAACCCCCAACCTGTACTGGCACATGGGGTTGTTCCTCCCCAGGTGCAGGACCCTACACTTGCCTTTGTTGAACTTTATCAGGTTCCTCTCTGACCAATTCTCCAGCCTGTCCAGGTCATGCTGAGTGGTAGCACAGCCTTCTGGTGAGTCAGATGCTCCTCCCATCTTTCTGTCATCAGCAAAGTCTGTTCCATCATTGAGGTCATTGAAGAATATTTTGAACAATAATGAGACCTCCTAAAAGTCCAGGTTCTATGATGCTATTTTCACTCAAAATACATTTGAAATACAAAATGTCTCTATGCAAGAGTTTAGAAAGGTTTTCACAACCAAAGATCTTATACGGAAGAGAAATAAAATCTATTACTAACATATGTTCTTTGGGTTTTGTTGGCTTTTGATCTCATAAAAGTCATCTTCATTGAAAATAAGTGTATTGCTCTTTCTAGATAAAAAGATGTACATAGGGGTGTTTTTTTCTCAAACCCCACACCAGAGGATCTGCTCAATATTTACCAGAGATCCCAAAAAGTACTTAATATGCTAGACTGTATTAAGACGAGGAAAGAGAAGAAATATATCAGTATCCATTGCAGTCTTATTAGCATATGCAAGAAATATGAGCAACAGCGGTGGTAGGAGAATAACGTCACTTGAGAATAGGTTGTTATTGGATGCCAAATTTTACTTTATTTTTGACGACAGTGGGTGGTTTTGCTTGAATAAAGACTGTAGTGTTAAAACCAAATATGCATAAAATACGTATGCTTGAGCATGCAAAACACTTGAGAGTTTGGAGCACGGTCTGAATTTAAGGATCTTTGTAATGTAAGTAGTCCTGCATTTCTACTAGCCAAGAGAACTTACTATTTCTTGTAGTAGCTGTGTTAATGCCAAAAATTAAAGTAACGTCAGTGGTGACTAGGAGAAATTTTTTTCTGGTTATTTCTGTTTTCAGGTATCTCCTACTAACTGAAGAGGCTGAAACATCCTGTCTTAAAGTACTGAAGGCCAAATTCCCCAAGATGGGACTCAGATCACTTTGGACTCACATCTAGAGGTGTAAGGACACATGCTTGCATTTAGGTACAGGTTTTACTTGATCCATAGTTAGGGGAGAACACTTGAGCCTGTGCTGCCTCTTATTAAAGACTCAAGTGTGACACCATGGAGGGGCTAGATCAGACCATTATGTATATGCTGGCTCCTTTTGGAGTGATATTGCAGGACCAGAAGTGACTAAAGGTTCTGTGCAGGTGAGATGGATCCTGACATCATCTGTTAGGTTGGTAGCCATCTGCAGTCAGATCTTAGTCCGACTCCATACTAAGAAGAAATCCTAGGAATTAGATATACATGGCAAATGAGAACACACTAGACTTTACTCTGCTTCCTGACCTGACACTCTGATAGAGGCATACACATATTTAGTTAATTTGGGACCAGACCTAATGAAGGATTTAAGCATCTAAAATCTGAGCTAGGAGCCTAAATTCTTCTGCAGTCCCAAGCAATGATTCTTGATACACCAGTTTAGTTGCTCTCTAATTCCAGTGGTGCCCAATTGATAGACATGTAGGTCTTGCTCAGTGTTGACTTAGATGAGAAGCTTGATGCATAAGGCATGGCTGGGCCTGGCACTCCTCCATCTGTGTATCTAGAAGGATATGGCTTGGCAAGCATTCTCCCGGCACCCCTAAGCACACCCTGATAGAGACAACAACATGACTATTGTAATTATTGTTACTGTCTTCTGAAATGTAGTTCCTGTTCTCATTTTGTCACTGTGCAATTGCTAGAATATTCATAATAAAATGAGAGATTTCTTTTTTGGAGTACAAAAACATACTAAGAAAAGATTTTAACCATCGTGCTTCATGTAGCCTCCTATAAAAGAGTGGGTTTAGCCGGAAAGACTTTTAGAAATAGAAAAATTCTTGACCCTATCCTGATGAAACTAAGATATAGAGTAAAAAATCAGGATCGATTGGATTGGAAAATGAACAAAAAATGAAGCAGAATATATGAACTTGGCTCACAGCTTAATGTTTATGACACTGGCAATAGGCTATCTGGATCCTAATCGTTCTCCAAACAACATTTACACATTCTTTACACAGTGATTTTTCCTTTAATCCTTATAAAACCTCTGCTCAGGACAAGAAACCTAGATGGCTGCCTCCAAGCTAGAATACATAAAAAGCAGTCCCGCTTTGTGTTGTGTCTTGCTCTCTTTATAGAACAATAAATCTTGCATTCTTTTGCACAGTAACACTGCTTCAACAAGAAGAGTTGGAAATGTTCCCTCTTGCTCCCATAGTGCATTAAAGTGTCTATAATGGTTAGGAAGCAGTAGAAAATACAGCTGTGCATTCTGGTGGGTAGACGAGAGCATGAAATAAGGCTTTTGCCTGCTTCTAGGATGAGTGCTTGAATTGTATCCCCAGGAGAAATTGCTTATTTAGCTGTCTTTTAAGAAAGTCAAGTTCATAAATTTTTTTTCAGGGGTCTGTTCCAGTTGCATGTTGGATGCTTTGTATGATGGCTTGTGAAATAACCACTGAGCTGCTCAGTTCTGCAGAGACAGAGCTACCCAGGGAGGCACGAGGATGAATGTGCCTGGGCAGCCAGGGATGTGTTTCTACTGTCTGGCAGCCTCTGAGCTGGACACTACTAGATTTCAGGATGCTGGGAGACTGAGGGCCCGAACCAAATCTTTGGTGGTCAAAAGTCACTGACAGCAATGAGTTTTTGATTCAGCTCAAGCCACTACACCTCTTCTCCAGAATATTTTCCATAGTACGTGAAGCATTTGGAAAGTGGTTAAGAGTAAACCACAATGGAGAAAACCATGCTTGTTTTCCTCTCCTGCAATTATTCCCAAGTCCTATTTTCAATCTGCATTCTGCTTATTTTCAGCAATTCCCTCTAGTACGTGATTCATCTGGCTTGGCAGCTGCTCTGTGTGCCGTACATTTCAAGAAGGAAGGGGACAGAAGAACAGGGACATTTCCAAGAAAAGAGATAAACTGCTTTGGTGTCACTGACTTAGAAAGTGGGTTAGTCATACTTTAAAAGACTGGTATCCCTGATTATTTTCACTCATCCAGAGCAACACATGCCTGTGTTAGCCCACCTCTCAGAATAATTCAGCGGGTCTTCTATTTCCCTGGGAGTACAGCAACGAACTTAGAATACATTTTGGAGTTTACTCTTTCAATGATGCAAAGAATTCCTCTGTTTTAAGGCAGCATGTAAAGCTGATTTAGGGATTACTGTTATGTTGCTTCTCTTTTTCTAGATGCACTAAGTATTTATCTATACATTTAAACCTTTATGCAAACAGAGAACAGGTAGGCAGATTAGATAATAGAGAACCAACAGTTTTCACTGTTTCAAGCAGAAAAAGCAGCATTATTCAGATAAATTAAGAGGAAGCTAGCTATCTTGCGGCATGTAAACATTAACTGGAAATCAAAAGATTTTATGACTCACATTTGATGAAAAAAAACAACATTGCATAATCAAAACAAAAGATAGTAAGTTTATAAGATCTTGGTATGAAATGTGTATAACTGCATGTGGCAGGGAAAAAAAGGAACATGAATTACAATATTCAGGAGGCCTGAAAATAGGAGATAGCCTTTCCTTTTCTTTAATTATTATTCAGACATGTGCTTAGCACTTAGCTGATGAAAGCAAGTAATTTCTTTGTCCAAAGAAACATGAGAAAATAAACAAAAAACAGAGTAACAAAATTTGATAAGGTTTATAGTGATAGAATCACATGCTTACTAGGTTAAAGCTGTGTATAATTATTCTATTTAACTTATCTTTTTCTCTCTCTTCCTCCCACTTCTGACTGAGATTGATTGATACAAACTGAAATTGAGAAACTAATTACTCAAGGAATTGCAGCACTAGGTTTTGAAGACATCTCATTTGCATTATTTTTGTATTGTTGTAAATGTGTAAACTTCAGTGAAGATGCTTCTGATTTACACTGGTGCAATGCAGTTGATATTTTGGTCCAAGAATCTTCCCTTGTGAAAGGTGCATATTCCATTTTCAAATGCTTAAATAATCCTGGTTGAACGAGTGTTGTTGCGATGATAAAGAAAAGTCCTGTTTGAGAATGTAAAAAGAAAGTCTAGTAAATTTGAGGAAGAAGATAAGTAGACAAAAGAAAAGGAAACATCTAAAAGACTCTAAAGCACAGGAAGAAAATTAATTTAGAGTCTTTTTTCTTTTTCTAGGAGGTAGTTCACCTAAAATAAGCATGCGTTGAATTCTACTGGAAGCTATGGCAAACAGGACACTGACCATTGGATATGTGTTATTATACCGTAAAGTATTAATGAATACCAGTTTGAGCTATGCAGTTATAGAACTGTTTGAAATCAGTGGATATGCTGAATAAATGCAAAAGAATCAGTAGCTGTGTTCATACTGTCCTGCAAGAGTGCCTTCAACTCTAAGCCAAATTGCTGAAGAGCCTGTGCTATCTAACCACAGGAACAAATGTCACAGAGTATGCCACTTGACAAACCTGGGAAGTGCCATGGGGTTTTCTGCTTATATGAGCGCACTACTGGATACAAACTCAGGCTTTTGGTGAGAATATACCTGCATCTGCCGCTACAACCTGAAACACCACACCCTTGCTCCTTATCACTGCATCCCCAAGTAACACTGTGCCATATTGCTCTGTGTGTTGGCTAACACACACAGGCTTTTACAGGCTCCGCTCCACCAGCCCACCTAAGCCAGCAGCCTCAGGAGTGTGCACCTTACATGGGCACATATCAGTAGTGGCAGCATACTCACATTTCCATCCAGGTAGGAAGGAGTGTACCTTACACCAAAATTTTTGAAAGACATCTCATAACCACAATCTTTTTTTTTTTTTTCTGTCAGAAGAACAGAATGATTTTGCCACCCAGGTACCTTCTACCAGATCAAGACTCTTCAATTGCCTTGGCAGGATTGTTCACCTGACAGAGGTATCTACCCACAACAAACAGCCAATTTGTCTACATAGAAATTCAGTAGAAAACTGGCACCCTTCAAGTGTATTCATCCAGCAATATGCTTGGGCATCTAGGAGTGTGTTCCTGGCCTCTTCAGAGAAGCAGAATTGATATCAGGTAAGAAGAAGCGCACTTATGACTCTATTTTGGGACAGTCTGATTATAAAGGCAAGGAGGAAAGTGGGGTGAGTCCCTTAACTGCAATGTAAATCACGTTTCTGAACCTCTGGTTACCTAAGCACAGGCAACTGAAATAGCACATTCCTGGGATTGCTCCTGGTGCTGGATTTCAGCAGTTATCCTCCTTCTTTTGGCCTGAGATAAGATACCTCCTCAGGATGGCCTGGAGCATTGCACATGTACCTTGGGCGTGGAGGGTGGGATGGATGATCAAAGTACATCTGCTCAGTAGCTGCTCATCTATGAGGCTGGTGCATGTCACTTAGAGGACACAAGTGACTTCGGGACTTCAGGAAAGAATAACAGCTGAGTACTGACTTCCCCTACAATGTTTTCAAAAATCAAAGCCTTAAACTTGCATGACATATTCTTATCCTGACAAGTCTCTGACAGAGGATCAAGAAATAGAAGCCACAAGAAGTCTACAAAGGTCCTTGTAGAAGGATGCCTGGAACACAATCAGGATGAACTGACACAGCTGTAATATAGGCATGTATACACGGCAGAACAACATGAGAAAAAACACTAAGGCATTCTTATCAGTAGGCTTTTAAGAATCATCATTCCCTGAAACAGCTTCTTAGCTTTGATGCATGCAACTAAACTATACCACTTTATCTACATGAAGGGGAGGATTTCACAGACTGACTTACAGGCTAGTGCCTTGGATTCTTTGAAGAATGGAAGTGAAAGATTAGCCAAGTGACCACATCTTCTGGGATCAACCTGAAAATGCATTTGTGATGCCTTTCACATTGGCTGTACGCGCTCCTGGTAGATCTGCTCGACTCAATAGTGGTGTGGCAACAGGTGGAGGCTCCAATTTATCTATGGTTTGGCAAAGAAGGTCCAAGAAAAGATTAAGGGCAACAAATGTGAGACAAGGGAGAAGATGAGAGGGAATAAAGTTCCCGTTTGATTCATATTTATTTTAAAGGTTTATTTATGCACTAACAAACATGTAGGATAACACAGTACCTGATGAATGAAAACTACTCAACTCATAATCTCTGCCCTTGAATGTGATCCATGAATGAAGGTTGTTAATTCATGCAAAGTCTTATTGAAGCTCTGTTAAAGAAATGTGGGAGAGACAGCTACCCATATTACTGGATTATAAAAGTAGTTATACTAATCTTGAACTAGGGTCATACAATTACTACTGTAATTTCTTATGGAAGTGGCAACGGAAAAACGGTATTATCTGTGAATACATTCATAGTTTTACCAGCTACCGTTTTCTTAGAAATACTTCCTCTGTATATGATAAGCTTACTCTGAAGGGGAAAATACTGGTAAGATTTTATGGCAGCCAAGAGACAGTACCTACTGCAAAAGTCATTAGCAAAAGGTCATAACTCTGCATTCACTTTAAATGCCTGCTTTTGAAGTATTCTGGAATTCTGCTTACCTTCTTGAAGAATTTGGCACTATGTAGCTTCAACAAACTGACATTATGCCTGCCACTATATTTACTTTTTTACATTTCAAATTATAGCAACTTTCCATCCAAAACAGCAGTTTCTCTGTAACTATTTGTCTCCAACGACAGGAGCTACTGCAAGGGAAACATGAAAGATGCCTTTAGTTTCCACATTTTCTCAGTCGTGGCCATAATCCTAACCCTGAGGACAAAAAGGTGTAAAGCATGAACAGGAAGACAAAAAGGGAACAATACAGCCCCTCCTGCATAATGAAAATACTAGGCCTAGATAGATGTTGTGGTTAAGAGTGATTTTGATTTGTTTCTAAGTCAACACTACTTCTTATATTTCTTAAGGAACAGCAAGTTCCATCTGTAGCTGAAGTAGCAAATAACTTTCTGAAGACACTGTTATTTTTAACAGTAGTTGATAGCTTGTGGCTTTGTTAAAATTTTCTACAAATTCTTACTGAGAGGCTTTGTTAAGCTAGGAAAAGAAAAAGTTATAGCACAGTACCAGGAAATTTGTTTGAAGACTATTTTCAAATGGCTATTTGAACCTGTCGCATATTCATATTTAAAGAGCACGTAACCCAATTTTCTTTCTTTAACGGGCAGCCTTTGTTTCTTTATGATAAAGACACTGCGAAAGAGCTTTTGCTTTTCCCTTCTAAAGGCTTTAATTCTCTGGTATTGTTAAACCATAAAAATATCGGTAATGTCATGACAGTTTTGTGGGAAGATTCATTAACAACTTTTTTACCTACATTCACATATCCTTGATGATTAAAGCTGAAAGAGAAAGAAAAAGTGATGTCATTAGAGAAATACATACATGCTTTTTCCCAAGTATTTATGTGTACATAGGTGCTGAAAGGAAATAATCAGATAACGTTGTTTTCATCAATTCAATGAAAAATAACATATGCCTTTGTTAGATGAATTGACTTTTTTTTTGAAACTCTGGGAACAGATATATGCAGAAACAAAATCTGAATTTTTCATTATAGAAAAGCCAAACAATTCTCATTGCCACCTGCCTTCCCTAAACATGTTCTGTTAATATGAAACAACAGAATGAGTCCCATTATTCTGTATCATTTTTCAGGCCTCTTCTATGTGTTATAAAGAAAGCAAAAAAAGCTTAGACCTCTTATTTCAGTCTCTTTGTAGACTGCCTTTACAGATGTAGAGTAGATTAAACACTTTACACTGTAGTTCTACAGTATTTGATCACAGTGGTCTACTTTCTTAATAATTTCAAATAGAATAGGAAATATGGGTTGTCCTTTTTCACTTATCACTTGTTTCAGACACACGGTGTGAATGATGGTTTCATGGTGTATGTGAAATGGTAACCTGATTTTCCCTATCACAGGCTACATTGAGTCTCTCAGGTATGAGAGGCAGCAACAGGCAATGTGAGGTTCACTATCCTGTATGGATTTGGAAGGGAGACAGCTCTTCCCTGGGAGACAAGTACAGTCAAAAGGGAATTGTCTTGAATCAGTCCACTTGGTTTACCCCACCTGCTGTGCAAGATTGGCATTGGTCAAAGAATTTTGGAATCAGTTCATAATATGTATGAAAAATCAGTAGGGCCAGATGACGTTCGCTTAAGGGGTCCAAAGAAGCCCAGATATAAAATTGTTGAATTATACATTTCACAGTTTCTTTTGCTATGGTCTACTCTTACAACATCTACTGTCAGAGAGAAAGGAACAAAGAACACAAATTATAAAAAAACCTGCTTCAAAGAGGAATAAAAAGGATCACAAACCAGTGAATATGGTTTTCAGTCCAGGTCTATTAGTAGAAATTATACTAATAATCAAGTATATAAACATAATATAATTGGGAAGATTTAACATTTGAAGAGCAAATGTATTTCTCCCAAATTTGTGAGATATGAGCTCTTTCAAAGAGTCAGTAATCACGTGGGCTTTTTCCATCTAATCCATCTTGGATTTCCAAAATACTATTACAATGATTTCTAAAGAAACTAAGCTGACATGTGGAAAAGTAGGAAGTTGTCTTGTGGATCAGTACTCGGTTGAAAAATAAGTAATACAGCAATAAATGTTCATTCTCAAAAAAGGGAGAGGAATACCAGAGGAGTCCGATATGGAACTGTCTTAGGGACTGAGCATACACTTAAACAGTCTGGAGAAGAGAATGAACAATTACACGAAAAAAAATGCAAATGATGAAAAAAAAGCCTCAGTGGCCAAAATTAAAATTGACCATAGTGTTCTGCAAAAACATCACACAATACGGAGTGGCAGAGTGATAAAATGGAAATAAAAGTTATTGTCAGTGATTTGCATAATGCACATGGCAAAAACAACCCCAACTATACATACAAATGGTGAACTCTGAATGAACTTCTGCCACTAAAGGAAGAGATCTTTAAGTCACAGGTTTTTGAAATCTCCATCTCAGTGGTTAGTCAAAAGGACAAATGAATACTAAGAATTAATAGGAAGAGAATAGAAAATGAAGCAAGAAACTGTTATATTGCTGTACAAATTCCTGATGCAAACGGCTTTTAATCATCAAGCCTTGATCTGGTCATTTCTGTTAAAAAAATGTACAGTAGAATAAGAAAAGAAATTATACAAAAGGCAACAAGGGAGATCAAAGAAAATGAGGGGCTTCTTTCTATACAAGCAGAGCCTAAATGCAATAAAACTTAGCCTAGATAACAAAAAAAAAAAAAAGGAAGAAACACGTGACAGAAGCATGAAAAAGAATGTAAACGTTGAATAATTTTTTGTTGTTACTCATAATACCAGTGCTGGAGGGAACAAAATGAAATTATGAGGCACCAAGTTAAAAGCGAATAGTAGAAGCACTTTTTTCACATTCTGTGTAAAGGAGGTAGGGAACTCACTACCTCAGGATGTTTTGCCATCAGTACAAATGGGATTGGACAAGATCAAACAAATGTACATAGGAAAGGTGCACTGATGGCTAATAAACACAATGTTGAATAGGCAGCCCCTGCAAGACTTGTGGCACAGCTTGCATTATGAGGAAAATACTGCTCTGAATTTTTCTTTCCTTATCCTCTTTCCTAAACTACCCACAATGATGGATGTCAGAGAAAGGATATAAAGCTGTAGAAACCCTTTGGTTGGTACTAGTTTGCTCATTTTTACAAGGGAACAGTGTGTTAATTTCTCTAACCTGGCTTCTCTGGAGCTGTCAGTGCCCTCAGATCATACATAAGAACAGAGAGAGTCTCCCTGCTTTGTAATAAGCATGGTGAAAGAAAACTGCTTGAATTTCCCCTTGTAACCCATGCTACAGTCAAGGTCAATCCAAACCTGTAAGTTCTCCCCAACAGGATTTAATTGGAATAAAGCCACCACATTAGAAATCGAGAACATCTGGCAATATGTTCATTGCCACAGGTCTTAGCTTTATAACTAGTGAACTACAGAGCAGATACATAAACATTCACAGGAACACGTTGCAGAAAGTTCTCAGCCTTTGAGAGAGTTATGCCAATAGCTAATTTAAGATCAAGTCTAGGTTTATCAGCAATTGATTTGACTTCAGAAATGCCGTTAGAAACTTCTGTGGGTAACACTATATATAGATACTTCTAATCTTATTTTTTAAGTAACTATCTTGAATTCAAGCATTTGTTGAAAGACTGTTCTCTGCTATTGTAAGGAGAATGTCATTGTCAAGAGATAGCGGTCAGCTCTAACCATTAATCCATGTCTCAAAACTCTCATTATCAAGAAGTAGGAGTTCTGAAGAGAGAGTTATGACAGAATGGGGTCTTTAAAAAAACTTTTTTTAGGAAAACTAGGAATTTTGCAAGTTTGTCTTAGAACACATCATAAATATAAAAAGTGCAAGGCAGTATCTTTGAAGATTTGGAGAATTTTACCTGACCTGATCTGATAGGTTTTGTATCATAGTCAAAAAAATCACATTAGAAGAAGAGGGAATTAAAAAAAAGAATCACTGTACAACGAGACCACGATACAAGGAAAGCGTATGCAGTGATTCAGGAACGATAACTATAGACATTTAATGGTACCAGTAAAAAATGCCATCGCTTTGTAATGTACTCACCTAAATGTTACCAGCAATGCTAGGCACTAATGCATCTGCTAAAATAGTACCTGCACTAATGAATGATACGAAGTAGCTGGGAAGGCAGACAGTATGTCAATAGCTGCAGCCTTTACCAGCCAGTTAGAATTGATTTCCTCAGCTCCTCTGAGCTCTGCAAACACTGCAGCACAAAATTGCCCGTGTGGCTGCAAAAGCAGTACTGCACTGGAAAACCAGGCAGAAACAGTCTGCGAGTTCTGGTTTGAGAAAACAACTTTTATTTTGGTTATTGTAGACACATCCAATTTTCCAGTTGAAATTTCCTAATTTAAATGGGGTTATCACTCAGGGTTGACTTTTAGAAATGCTGAACTTGCACATCGATCAATGAAAGCTGGACACCTGTGGGAACCAGATCTACACTTACCTTCTTTAGAGTCATCATTTTTGCACCTCTGATGAAATCTGGTTCCAGTTAAATCAGGGACAAGCATCGCATTTTTTCTCAGATCTAGCTATCTCGAAGTAGTTGTTTATTCTTAACCATTTAAGCAAGAATAACCTTCCGGAACATAACATAATAGTAACATTTAAGGTTTACATCCCAATCCTCAAAAAGCTGCTTTAAATGTCATTTCATACAACTGACCGTTATCTCTGAGTCAGCGCTGTAGACCTTTAAAAGTGCTTAAAAAATAAATTACATAACATTTTTTTTTTTCAATGAAAATTACCTGGGGCGATTATTTCAGTGAATCACAGGATAGTGGTTTTCTTCTGGAAAAATAAAAAATCTTAGGCTTTTTGAAGTAGGAAACAGATATTAGAACTTAAACAGCCAAAAATCTACTGCAGAAGCTGCTTTGAAAATGTTAAGAAACATCCTAAAAGTGGATCATAGATGTTTTACAGTAAATCCCCTAAAAGATGGGTGCCACTGATTAGTGCTACAGTAGCAATTTGTCATTTTTTGGTTAGAGAAAGATATGAATTTTACAATTTTATCTATACCTTTTTAGTTGCAATACTAAATTAAATTAGGTTTTGCTGTATTAATATTATCTCTATTTATACATTGATTTCACCTTGTATACAAATAGTGGAATTAAGAGTATAATTCATTGGCAGAAGAGATATGATATGAACAAATAAGAGCTCGTGAACATTATAATTCTGCAGCAAATTTAAATATCTTATTTACTTTTCATTCTATTTATTTGTTATATCAAGTACCTAAGTCCTTCAGGGCTGGGACCAACAATAACTGAAAATCTAAGCATTTAAGGTTTCTAGTAAAGCAGGACTAAAAGTCTCAAAGTTATCAAGTAGTGAAAATTCTGTAATATAAACAGTTTGCAATGCAACAAAAATAGAGGAACACTTTAAAAAAGTTAGGAAAGGAAACAATAAGTTTGACTGAATTTTTATTGTACTGAAGCAATACAAACTCTTTATCTTGGAGACAACAGGCTGCCAGTAGCTGTAGATCAGGTATGTTTTCACTCAAATGCGATTTTTAAGTAAAAATAATGTTCTACTAACTGCTGCGCAGGAGGACAAACTTGCTTCCAATTAGGTTCTTTCTGTTGTGTGTATTATTATCTTCCATGACAAAAGCAACTAACCGATTTTAAGGATATAACAATTTTATGCATGAATTAGCTAAAACAGAATATGGATAAAACCCAAATCTATTAAACACAAATATGATCAGACAGCTGTCTTCAAAACATGCACCTTCAGCGCCCCTCCTCTCACCCAGCCCACAGGGTGGCTGTAGGGTGGAGGCACTTCTGTTTTCAATGTCAATGTTCCCCGGGTGATTAAACACCTGATTGTAGGCATCGAGAGAAATGCCACGGCCATTACACAGCTGACCACCTACACACCTAAACGAGGACCATCCTTCTCCATCAGTCTCAAACCCAGTGGCTGTTTTCAAGTACATCTACAGTAGTAGGCTCTGCACAAGGATAGGGGTGTCATAAGCTTTCTTTACACCATCTGCCTGAAAAGAGAAAAAAACCTGCTCAATAGCCCATGGGTTTAGTAGTGGAAAGATTTAGGAAGCAGTCCTAGACTATGGATAGAGTCTGTTTCTTTCTTCCTTGTGTAGGGACTACTTAGCGTAAAATGCATGGGCAACCCTGAAATCAAGAACTAGAGACTTCTGACTGCGAAAGAAAGACCTTGTCGCAAAGCTATAGTATCACTGCCTTGATGCCCTTTACATCTGCTGGAATACAACAACCCAGCTTCAAGAAAATGAATGGAGAACGCCACCCAACATCCAGTCTTTTTAAAAAACTGATGTCTTGGGTACATTTCCATGGCTTGGGGGTTTGAATCTTCTTGTAGGGAAATACAGGTACTCTGAGCTGCAGGAGGATAGAATTAAGAGCAGGGATAACGCACATTTCTCTTCAATGGCCTCTGCATGTCCTGATCACATCTAATTCATTGGTCTTGAAACAGCCACTGTGCAGCATGTGTCACTAATCCGTCTGAAGCTTCCCTAAAGCAAAGGGCTCAGCGTGGAGAAGAAATGCAGAGCTGCTCTGACCAGATGGCTGCACGTCCGGAAATCCCAGCCGTACCCACAACAGGGGAGCGTGTTTGAGACCTCTGGCTGCGCAGCTACTGGGTGGGAAGCATCAAAGCCGTCATACCACAAGAGCTCTTGAAATTCCTCTTATTCTTCAAAATCTGCATGAACAGGGTTTCTGTTAGAAAGAGGATTCTGTTGGAAATCTAGGTCTACAGTAGCCCCATTTTTTTAAATCTGTATTAGTGACTTACATATTTAAAGTCCACCTTGATCCTGCTACAACACTTCAGTCAGTATTTGCCTCTGGACTCTTTCTGCTCTGTGTGGATGTGTTGGCTCAGCAGTGTTAACAGGAGTAGAAAGCAATAAAAGTTTGTTTTTGTTTTAAACAGTGTAAACTAATCTGCCCCAGAATACACACAGAGAATTGTTACACTGTTTAACAAGGTGTCATTTTTACATGGTCACTCTTTTAATAATAACTACATTATGCTGCTAGCTGTGCCAACTAACATAAGTTTTCTTTCCTCTAACCAAAGATCACACTGTGAGGACTTTCTCTGCCAGAAAATCAGAGTATTTATATCTAGTAAGAACTTCTATGAACTAGTTAGTGTTGTCAAGCACTTACTCTTTCCCTGCAGATGGTTAAGTTAGGGCAGAGTTACTCTTTTTTAAGTTACTTCTATATTTGAAAATGTACATTGACAAGAGAATACAAACTAGAAATAAACCAGAAATGTAGTTCCAATGCTGTGGTCATCCAATTCTTGACGGAAATATAAAGACATTCAGACTTGCATGAGTGATTCCACAGCAGAATTAGAGAACTCATTTCATTAAAGACAAAACCAAAAAAATGAAGACTACTAATTAAGGGATCAGCATTTTAAAACTGTAAGATCTAAGACTCATGCTAGATGACTGACAGTCTATTAAGTACTCCTCTGTCACTGGTACTGGCTGATTCTTTGCTCAGATATATGGAAAAAATTACATTCCTGTCTGAACCAGCAGAGAGAAATAAAACATTGTCACTGACAAATGTTGTTCCTGTTGCTAGTGAGAGGCAGCACAGGCAACCGATATACGTGTTAATACCGGATTTGCCCAAACTGGGAAATCTGTTTAACTGGGAGGAGAGAAGAAAGAACAGGTTGAAGAACAACTTGGAGTGTGACAGTAGGGAGATAACACCTATGACCTTGTGCTGGTTTTGGCTGGGATAGAGTTAATTTTCTCTACAGTAGCTGATATGGGGCTATGTTTTGGATTTGTGCTGATTCTAATTCTCTCCTCCAGCCCACCAGGGGAGAGTGAGCAAGTGACTGCGTGGTGCTGAGTTGCCAGCTGGGGTTAAACTACAACGTACTGGCATTATAGTACTCAAAAAGTACTCTTTGAAGGACAGAGGAAACTTGCATGGCTAAGGAATGCCAACGTCTGTAGCCAACAGCACATAAGGCAAGCATTATCTCCAGCTGCTTTCAATTCCCCAGCTCAAGGGACCAAAACCTCATTCATAACAGGAGCAGCCTGTAGCACGAATCCAGGGCAAGGTGTAATCTCAGACCTCTACTTTTGCATGCAGCAAGAAGATTTTCGCTGCTCTGCTGTTAGGCTAAAGCTCTGTTTAGCGCCATGAAGGAAAGCATGATCGCAAGAACAACGTGCCATTTTTGTCTTAACATAGGTGATGGTGAAATGGAGGCATACACTGAATAAAAAATTAACAGGGTAAATAGTTAGACCTGTTTGTGTGATACTCCCCTTTTAGATGTTGATCAGTTTAGTGCTGTTGCGGCTTCTCTAACAGTAGAAAAAGTCTATGAAAAGTGTAGCTAAATGCATGGAACATTGTCTTCTGACACTGAAACTGTCTTTAATAAAGGGACTTTTTAACTTCTGTTACAAATGATGAGAATTGATAGGCATTTCTGAAGGAGAATAACCGAGGCTCAAACTAGACATTAGGAAAAACCTGTCCTGGGAGGACAGTGTAACACTGGCAATCACAGAGGTTGTGGGATCTCCGTTCCTGGAGGTTTCTTCAAAATCTCTGAGGGTTTCCAAGATTCAGCTAGACAAATTCAATGCTGATCTGATCTAGTTTTGACAATAGACTCATTGTGGTTAGGCAGTTGTGACTTACTTTATCTGAAGACCTTAATAACTGAATAGCTAATAAATGTAGTATTTGTTTTTAAGAAGTTTTTCAGAGACCCTGGAGCATGGAGCACATCCTTGGAATAAGTCTCAACAACTAAGTGCATGACAAGAGCTGATTTCTTTGCAAGTGAGTAGCAGCAGCAGTTTCCTAAAGTTCTTGGCTGTCCATGGTAAGAGTGCTCAGCACACAGAGTACAGCCTGTAGAGGCTGTCAAATTGAGTTTTGGAAAACAAAAAAATATCTTGCCTCCCTATCTGTGTTGTTTTGATTCTGTTAATAATTGTATCCTGTCTTTGGGTGTTTTTTGTAGATTCTCCATCTTAACTGATCTTTTGCATGCAGTACAGTATAACTTCCTCTTTCAACAGCTTGATCAGTTGCGCTTACCCTTTGCCATCACATTCAAGCTGCTTATTTGACCTTACCTACACTATGCTATTCATACCGATCTCTTATTTTGTCCCTTTCTCTTAAATGCTCTTCACTATGCCAAAGGCATTTCATTCTCTCCTCCCTGCTGCTCCCAGCAGTTAAAAATAAGCAAGAATGTTCATTTTTTGTTTTATGCTTCTGCATTCTTTCCCACTGCGTATTTATTTCATCCATGGATTTTGGTTTTTTTGGTTTTTGGGGGGGGTTTTGTCTCACTGTGTAGGTAAATTCTTCAGGGAAGGAATTACTTTGAAAAGATGTTTGGGGTTTTTTTTTTCTTATTTGTGAGTCAGGATTAGCACAGTAGAGCCTATAAGGCCAGCAATAATCACTAGATTGCTCCTTCTTTGTCTGCTGTTCTCATTGAAGGGTATTCCATCTTCCACCACTACTCAGAACTTTTCCCTGTACCTGTGCTCCAAATATCTCTCCTAAAATATTTTTAGGTAAATTTGGCCGTGACTTTTATGTTTGCCTTAACAACAATTGTTTAGTTCACTATGTTTAGACCTGAACGTTTTATTTAAAAAAAAAAAATCTGTACTATTTGGATATTGTACTTTAGTCTAACATGTTGGATATAAATGTAACTTTGTTTCAGATTTTAAGCATTTTGGCAAATGTGTTATATTGCCACATCTTTTAGACAAACATGGCTCACAGTGGTGATACTCTACAAATTTAAAAAAATCATTTAATCTTTATTAGCACCTGTCCTTCAATCTTGTCTGTTCTTGGAGGGAGAGAAGCATACAGTACAATTAGACTGCTGGAGAACTATGTTCGAAAAATAAAAGCCTTTAAGAAAAAAAGTCAGCCTGAGATTAAGCAGCATTCCTAAACCTGCCAACAGTTTTCTGATTGCTTGAATCACACCCAGACTGTTCAAACAGTCTTCTAGCTAGAAGCTATTAGTTCTCTAAAGGCCACCATTACACTGAAAATAATAAACTCTCTGATCAACTGTCAGCTGTCAGCTTGTTGCATGCTAGAAGATGGCTAGAGATTCTACCTTTTGTTTAAGGCAGTTTCATGCCTCCAGGATGCTGGGTAACTCCAGGAAGGTTTTCTTCCTCTAAGCTCACCTCCTCTGGAGGACATATTTTTCCGGGATTTCCCAGGTATACAGTCAATAGGTCTTGAGCCATAGAAATAATTTCTTTTATATGTCCAATCAGTTTCATCAGGATAGAGTTTCTTCACTGCTACAATCAGCTATGTGTTGTAGATAATTTTCTGATTATTCATTCAGTTTTATTAATAGGGAGCTGTCTGAAGCTAAGCACATGCTTTAATGCTTCTTCAAGCAGAGGATTTTCTCTTGAAAAAAACAAAAGCTGATATGAAGTCATGGTGCAGCGTCAGAAGAACATAACCATCTTTTCCCATTTTCCTTTCACTATGCAAATCAAGGAACCCAAATAATTTCTGCATCTTTCCTAAACACTAAGTGGAAAAACGCATTCAGAGACAGATGGGCTTCTCTGTCCACATGGACTGTTTGTCTCATCTCAGCTGCAAGCTGTTCAAGCCACTTTCCAGTAAGACCATTCGATCTCTCAGCTGGCACTGCTTTCACTTATCTTCTACATCCTCTAGTCCCGTTCCAGTGTCTCTGGTCTATTATTTAATTTGGCAGACAAACACACTCAACTGGCCCAAATACATTTTCTGGCCTCCCAAGCTTTATTGGCTGCCAGAATGTGAGTATATCCCTCAGCAAAGGAAGTAAGAAGGACTTGTTGTATTAATGTATCTCATTCATTAATCTGCTGAGGAAAGTTTTCCTGTTTCTTTCTTAAATAGTGAATTGTGACTCATTGACATGTTCCATGTCCTAAAATAACACTTTTTTCTTCTTTTAAAAAGCTGACCTAAGAAATTATGGCATACTGCTTTATAGCACCTTTAGAAAGTGCCAGCTCACAGGAAAAAGGAGGCATTTCTAGAATACAGAAGCAAGGACTTTATCCACAACTCCCAGAATGACATATCACAGCACTTTTGTCATCTTAGTTGTGCTGAGATTTGACTACATAGTATTTTGCAGCCATACAATAGCCAAAATAACTCCTCCTGCATTTTCTACCAGACTTCCATGCAAAGCTGGTCTAATCTGACGATATTTGAGTAAATGAAATAATTTAGTTCAAAACATTTCACTGAAAAGCTTCCTCAAGAAATAACCATTTCAGTCATTCTGAACAATGAGCAATACTAAGCTTTGCATCAGACCTTCCTTTTTGTTACATGAATGTAAGTAGATTCATAATGTAAATACTGATTTTCTTTGGAAGTTTTTGAGGACTGTAAATGCTGTGCTCACAGCCATTTTCTCACCTCCAATAGAGCTACAGAATGACAACAGATATGCATACATGAATTCATGCGTGATATTTTGCACTTGTGGAGATACTTCCTGTGGAAATTTTTCATGCATATATTGTGGCTTGAATTTTTAAAATTTTGAACTATTTTTAAAAAATCATCTGGGCAGACTACTTCATCTACAGTGCTTATTAAATTGCTTCTGTTCACATACAGCTGTAGTGTGTAAAACTAATGTATTAGGGCTACGAAGATGATTAGGGTACTAGAGCACCTCTCTTACAAGAAAAGGCTGAAAGACCTGGGTCTGTTCAGCCTGAAGAAGAGAAGATTGAGAGGGGATCTCATCAATGCTTATAAATATCTAAAGGGCGGGTGTCCAGAGGATGGGGCTGGGCTCTTTTCAGTGCTGCCCAGAGACAGGCCAAGGGGCAACGGGCACAAACTGGAGCACAGGCAGTTCTACCTAAACGTGAGGAAGAACTTCTTTACTGTAAGGGTAACAGAACACTGGCACAGGCTGCCCGGGGAGGTTGTAGAGTCTCCTTCTCTGGAAATGTTCAAAACCCACCTGGACGTGTTCCTATGCAACTTGCTCTAGGAGCACCTGCTTTAGCAGGTGGGTTGGACTAGATGATCTCCAGAGGTCCCTTTCAACCCTTACCCTTCTGTGATTCTGTGATTAAAAACACAACAGATTAAAATTTGCAGAGTGTTTGCCAAGCAGAGCTAGAGGTCTGTATCAACTTTGATTAGTGTGGTGTTTTAATATGGAAACACAAGTTTTTGAGAGAAACACCTTTTGACTCTGAACTGTGGGTTGCCACTATCCAGCATACTCCTTCATATACATTTTAATACTAGTCAGGAGAAGAAAATATCGTGACATCTGATAAAATCAAAATGCTAGAGTATCTCGTTTAGAAAGAGAGGCTCACTTCTTCTGACAAGGCAATATCAAAATCTGTTGCGACATTTCTAAGGGTGATAGTAAGAGACACTCACACATGATAGAAAAGAGTGTCTCACATGGCTTTATGGAACAAAGAAATTATAATCAACAAAGTAGCAAAAATAACACTTTCGATTTGCAAACGGTGGCTAAAAGGTGGCACATAATTAAAAAGTCTCATCAGAAGCTGTCTAAATTAGCACTGAAAGTAATTTGGTCACATGGTCTTAATAATGCCTGGAGACTGGTTTAGACCAGTGAGGCAGCCTGGCAGCCAGCAATCTGTCCTCACATCCTGGTGCATTGCAAGCTCCATTCTTCCCACTTTCACACATGAAGATGAAACCTGTTTTCACTGGCTTAAGTGCCATTTAACTGTGAAGATCTTCCCTACAAACTCATTTGCCACTAGATGCCACTAAAGGTCAAACAGGCCACTCAGGAGGCTGAGAGCCACTCATAGAGAGTGTTGTACTAACAGTTGCTTTCCTTGATGTCCAGAAGATGCACGTCTCTAAAGCAGAGGGGAGGCGAGTAGAAGTCATGCTACTTGGCTATGAAGTGGATGGAGCTGACCACGTCATCAGACCCTTTATACAAATGCCACAATGTCTGGAGTTGATTTAGTGAATTATCATGTTCTTCTAAGCTATACAAAAATGAATTAAGGAAAACATATCGGGGAATTCTTGTGGGATCACGGCTTCTGAAGAAAATTGTTCCACTGGGATGGAAGGAAGCACAAGAAAGTTGTAATTGACACAGCAGCTAATTCTCTGCAGCTTGTTTTAGGCCACAAAGGAGTAAAAATATATGTAAAAGGTGGGTATGTAAAAATTCCGAGCATAATAATGTGAAGGACAGCTATAAGGACATGCTTTGAAGTCAGTAACTCTGCTGGGAAAAACTTCTGCTGGCTTTGAGATGAGGGAGAGTTGACAGGAGGGAAGAATGGAGCTACTTTGTGTGCTGGGTTTTCTTTGTTCCCCAAAGCTCCTGCTTCCTCACTCTTTATTTTAGTGGGAACTGTTTATACTATCTGAAAATTTGATTGTACTTAGCACTCCTAACCCTCATACAGAGGGTGATAGCAAACTACATTGTCCAAGGAGAGCTTAGAGGGCCCTTAAGTTTGGGACGTACAATTCCATCAGTGAAACTTCCTTTGATTAAGCCATGATGTTCTTCAGAAATGCATGGTTTGTTGTTTCTGTTATGTCTGATGCACCAAAAGCTTTGACTGGATATGAGCACTTACTACTCCTCAGCAATGGTTAAAGCCACCCTCAGCAAAAGGAATCTGTGGCCAGTTTTTTTTCTGTGTGGCCCGGCCTTCAGTTTTCTTTAACCCATGCATGGGATACTCTTGTGGGAAATTGTGTTTTGCTGGAATTTGTGATTTAAGACATTGCTTTTGTAGTCTAATCTAACTCAAAGGCTAAGACAATTAATGATGCCATCAGTGATATTTTACATGTTCAAACTTGTAAATAATTTGGATGTATTTACATGCAAATGCCACAGGCAGAGATTGGAAGTCTGACAAATGTTTATCAAATGTTTAAGTGTACCACCATTTTGAACAAACCTAAGAAATTCTGTGTCCCATTGATTCTTCTCAAGTAAGCTGGCTTAAATAGAGCCAGCCCTTTTTTAGAGTATATTATTTACGAAGTATAAAATTCCATGTTTGCTAATGATTCTTTGTATGAACTGTGAAGCACTGCAAAGCTGTATTCAGTATTATTAGCTACTGTTTTACTGATTAGCTTACATTTCAGAGGAAAAGACTTAGCATCATAAAAATACCGTGATTAGTGTCAGTTGTCATGCCTTGTGGGTGTTGGCTTGGCAAAGAATTTAAATATGGAGTATACGAGCCAATTCATTTTAGCAATGTGGAAAAAGGGATTGATAGGGATAGACTGTGTTTTTTGTGCCAGAGGCAAATATGCAGGTTATTTCCTCCAGTTCCTTGGTAAATGCGCAGTAGTTTTAGGACATGCTTGAATAACTTCTCTGTATAAGTTAAAGGAGCAACTGATCAAATATGAATGTGTCTATAGTTTACAGCAGTGATGGTTAAGATTTTCTTTTATAGGCTAGCATAATCTCCAGCACTATGGCAATCCACTGCACTCATGTAAACTTCCGGTCTGCAAGTTGATTGATGCAGATCGTTCTGCCTGCCTGCCCTTTAGGTGATGAAATCATGCCCCAGAATTGCTGGTCAGGCAGAGCCCAGAAAAGCTTCCCTTTGTGGTCTGACAAGACCGGTCGTTGTGACTTAAAATGGGGAGATGGAGGCACTCTCATGGAGGCACTGAAGTCATCACTCACCTGACAGCACATGTAGAAAGAAGTAGAGGAAATGGGTACCAAAGATATCTGAATAATGGTACTAATCACACAGACCGAATAGGAGGAAAGAAAGATTCAGCATATCCAGAATTGGAAAATGAGTTGTGGCAGGGAACATCTGCAAGGAGCAAATGTTTCAATGAGAGGCTTCCCTCCTTACTGTTATATAAAGGTAAGAGACATTGTTTATCCGGAAGTGAAAATTATTTGCTGAAAAATCATTGCACCCGGTAGTGTTGGCCAGTGGGGAACAGGGGAGGGAAATATCATGGGAAAATAAAACTAAGAAGTAGGAAGTAATTAAAGTTTAGGTACTTTGGTTAAGTATTATTTTTTATTCTGTGTTGTTTTGCTTCTTGTTTTTAAGGTTTTGTTTTTAAATATGGGAAAGTTTGAAAAATACACCAACCTCTCAAAAACCATTTCAGTTCGGGGAAAAAAATTGAGAGAAAATATTTTTTTCCATCTGTCCAAGTGGGACTAAAGATACCAATTGTCTCCATGCATAGATTAGTCTTTTATTACAGTGCTTTGGCACAGGACATTATACGTAAGAAGGTTTATTTGGAGCTTTTACAGCATTCGACCTTGTTGCACATAGCAGAGATATCAAGAACACACCTGTTGTTTATGTCTGTTCAACAAATTACTTGGCTTTGGCAAAAAGAAGAGTAAACACAGCTAAACAAATTTCATATTCAGCACATAAAGGTTGTCTTTTTCATCTTTGTGGGGGAAAAAGAGGATACACTGCACTTGCTTCTCGTCATGGCTCTCCTGTTAGGAGACATCAGCGTCGCAAAGTACAGCTGAGCAAGGGTTCCTGTCACGTCTGACCAGTCTTACCTAACCTAGCTGCAAACCCTGTCGCTGCTGACCCATATACTATTTGCATCTGTGTCACTTCCAGTCTGTACCGCAGCCATATGTGGTCACTGTTAAGATTTCTACAGCCAAGGGTCTTGTGGTGTTTTGTGTTTTTTCAACCACTGTTCCAACTGCTGACGTACCACAGAGCCATCTCAAGAAGATGCTCTGTTCCTGCTTGTATCTGCATTATTATTGCAGCAGGGTGTAGGCAGGGATTTGGGGCCAGTTTTCAAGCCGTTTTCTTGCTCTCTGAAGTCGGAGTTGAATACCGGGATGAGACTGTGTATGTTAGCAACCTGAACAGCAGAGTGGAAAAATCTCTTCCATATTGTAGTCTCTGCAGATTCCCCCTCTTGGTGCATGACAATTATCTCAATCTGATAGGCTGACATCACCACTCAGTCAGCTAAAAGTGGCTCAAAGAGTGTTGACGTAAGGAAGCCTGAGACCTGTAAGGAACTCGCCACAGACCTTCAGCACCAGATCAGGCAAATAAGGGTTCTCAAACAACCTCCGAATTACACATCTGTTTCTCACAGTGATCTTTGAAACGCAAAGAAATACGTTTCCTCCGTGTAAAATAGTATCAATGAGATATCAAGATCTGTTACTAGATTAAGAGACCACGTGTGCTCTTTTCTTCCCACTGTAATGAGGTCATACTTTCATTGTAGACAGTTCGGCAGAAATCTATACGATTACGTCTATGACAATTACAAGCAAAACAGAGTCTGTGGTGGTACTGCCTTCAAAGACAATTGCCTCAGGTTAGCAGAGGTAAAAGATCTCATTTAAAAAAATGAAAAAATAGACTATTTTACATCTCCAGAAAGAAACAACAATTCATCTTCACACTTTCATTTTAGATTCTGTGATTATAGTAAAGTCATGAGTTTATATTGTTTAATGGTTGTCCTTTACTTCAACCCTCATACAGAGTCCAGGGGTGCGCAATGAGCATGATCTATAATTTAAAGAATAATACCTGTAGAGAAGGGCCAGAGGAATTATGTTCATTTTTATCTGTAAAACAGATGATTGAGTTGCGGGAGGAAAAATAACCTAAGAGTCTGAACATATTTTAAGGGTAACTGCCAAAGAAGAAGAACATAAACTGCACTCCTCATTCTCTGAGAACAGAACTAGAGTTAATAAGCATAAAATGTAGCAAAAAAGATTTATATTAGACATTATAAGAAAGCAATACCAACTGTCTGATGGTTATTCACTAAAATAATTTACCCTTGGATTGTAGAATTACTATCACTGCTTGGTTTTAGAAACCAGTAAGATGATCATCTTTCAGGAATGGTTCAGAAGCAGCTGATCTTATCTTTGGGTAGAGGGATAACCTACATGACTTGCAATGTCGTGTCTAGCCTTACTTTCTGTAATTCTACAGTTGGCCTGTTCAGAAGCTGCAGAAGCTGGCATAGACTATGCTGTCAGAAGCTGGTATGGTATGCCTGCCAGCATAGTGTATCCAATGTAGGATAGCTGGCGTATAATATATCTGGCAAGTACTGCTAGCTCAGTATATGTGTCAGCTCTCATATATAATATGGCAAGAATTTAATATTCAATTAATTTGCAAAAATGTTGCACAAGAGGCAGAGAGAGAGGAGAAATAAACTCTAAGAGGAGAGACAAAGGAAAGCATAGGGTCTTACTAGCATTATTTTAGATTGGGGAAACTTTAGAGTCAATTCTTTGGAGTACTCTGACATGAGAAGAGAGTAGGTTTTCGAGCTGAAGGGTTTGTTCCTGTCTAGCTGAGTGTGGAAAAATTCCCACTGCTTGTTGGCTAGTCAGCAAATCCAGTAGTGGAAGGGGTTAACACGGGGCAGCCACTGGCCTTTTGTCCTGTTCAGCAGCCTCCTCAGTGACCATCTTCAGTATGAGAAGCATACCTCACATGTCAGGAACCGGGAGGAACTTGACTGAATTTTAGCTAGAGGCTGAATTAGGATGCGGGGACTTGCTGTAAGTGGAACTGATTCATACCTCCATATCTTGCACAGCTTGGACAGCCTGCTGTGACTGCAGTGTCCCAACAGGCAGACTTCTGCCATTTCAAGGGAGCTTTTTCTTTTAGTTTGGCTACTGGGGTGCATGATCCAACCTCAGTGGGCAATTGGCTCGATGACAGTACAGTATCACTCTCTCATACCTTGATACAGACAGTATTGTAAACTGAGGTATGCACTTATGCATATGCAGATGATTAACTGTGTTTCTGCTCAGTTATCTATTTATTTGTAAACAACTAACACAAACACAATAAAATTGAAACATTAAATTAATATTTAAACTTTTTTCTCTGCCTGATCACCATCTTGCATTTCATGCCAACAAAGTGGAAACAGAAGTCTCTGTGTCAGCAAAAGCTGGAGGTGTAACAGCACCAGTGCTCCTCAGATGAAAGAAGATTCATCCACTGCTGTTAGAGGTGTTCAGGAAAATGTCTGGCAGAGGTCTGTCCTGGCTTCTCCCTTCTCTATATTGTTATATAAAAGGCTCGCCTGAGTCATAACCTTCAAATCAGAGTGCCTTTTAAACACCACAAAAAAAAAACATTACAAGGGCCATTCTAACATATATACACTCAGTCTGTACTGATTGTATGTACTTTCATATACATCTAGTGTATTTGGTAACAACTGGAAAATCCAACTTTCTTATGCTATAGGTATATGTTTCTATACGTCTGTGTGCATATTTATATATACATAGAAAGATAGCATGCATGATATAAGGCAAAAATTTCTAGTTATGATTACTATAAAACTGTGCTTATAACTATGTATACAGTTATGCATATATAAACTGTATCTCATATATATATATACACAAAAATGTAATAAAATGTAGAAGCTGACACCTATCTGAACACTATTTTTCTTCCAGGTTAGTGTTCCTTCCAAAAATTGTTCAATGGATCCTGCATCAGAAAAAGCTTCACGTAATTTCATGAGACTTTTTGGGGCGCTCACTGCAGTATGCTCTCTGGCTTTCAAAAACACTAAAGTCTGTACAACGATCTGTTCTGCTTTTCTGTCCGCTCTGGGGCTTTCTCCAGTGCTGTAAAAACCAGCTCTACCTTCAGTCTAAGCACTGGATCATGTTGCTCATTAGGCCACCATACTAGACAATTAGAGGGACAGGGCAGCTGGATCATATTTTTTTCATTAAAAAGCACACCTCTGGGACAACCAATAATCACTGTACATTTAGGTCAGTATCTTCTTACACTTTTAGCCAAAAGTAAAACTTACAAAATCCTTTTTGAACAGAGTTCATGTTGGCTTGAAAGAAATAGTTCAGAAATATTGAAACCAACTGTTTCTGCCATTTACAGCATGTTTCGTTTTCATCCACTTGTGATAAAATGAAAGACACCGAGTGCAAACTTAATAAAGTATGGGCAGCAAGGAGGACTAATGCTTTTGAGTAATAGCTCACTGCTTAGAACAGAGAGGGTGGGAGGGAAGTACTCAGTTCACTTTTTGCTGCAAAGCACACCTTCCAGTGCTTCATAACACTACATCATGGGCTGTTCCAGAGGAAAGTGTTCTCCAGCTCTTCTGTGGATGCTATTCCAATGCATATAAAATGCTGAAGTATTAATGGAGAAACATACCAGCATCTGTCAAGGGAGCTGCTATATCAGCAACAGACACAATTTCTCTCACTGCATGAATGGACCCTGATGAAAGGATACCCATACAGAACCCTGGAACCGCCTCTCTCCTTCCATATACACCACGATGACTGTGCATTAATGCTACCTGCCAGCCAGAGGCACTTGGAGTAAGGCAAGTTGCAATCCTGGTAGCATTCCCAGAGCAGAGCAGCAGAACTATCTGTGCATCCAGCACACATGCTCTGTGGGTGGTTGCTACCATTCTTTATAGTCCCCAGCTCCCACATGTGCCCTTGCTACCAGTGGCTGCCTGCAAGGCTCCTGAGATCCTGGCATTGTCTTCTCAAAGAAGCATGATATCTGCAGGTGAGCTAAGCTCAGAGTGAATGATGACTGCTTGCAAGGACAGTACGAGCAGCAAAGGTGATTTTTGTTTGCCTAAATGTAGACATCTGTCACCTGAATGTACATACAAGAGGTTCATTCTAGATTTCCATTATAAGCAAACGAGATAAATAGGCATAGTCAGAGCACAGGTCACCTTATTTATCTCATGCTTGAGTACACATCTAAAATAATCAGATTAATTCAGCCACTCTAATGTCATTTCTCCCTGTTGACCATACAGGGAATCTAGGTGACTAGTGCAATACAGAAATACTTTTTGTTAAAAGCTGGGGATATGACTCATATGTCACTCCAAATCCGGACTGGTCTGTAGGGTTCTATCAGTCCTGGCAATAATCTGACCAAGTACCACTTAGACATTCACTTTCAAAACTCACCTTCTCTTAATAACTAGGCGGTGAACAACAAGCACAGAAAAACTGGGGGAAAATCTTAGATTTTCAAATTAGTATGGTTACTTTTTGCACTGTGATTCAAACTCTAGACAGCTTGTTTGCATCTTCTGCACTTGGCCAGCCACAAAGTTCCAAATAATGTTAGTTTAATGAGATATATTAAGGAAGATGATGGATGATTCGTCGAACTCGATTCTGTCCTGACATGAGTTAACAGGAAACCTGATAAGATCTGCTTATAGAGCACTGCTTTAGGATGTAGACATTATGTTCAAGCACTCATCCTTTGCTATGGGCTCAATGTTGTAAAATAGAGCTGTAAAGGTAGTGTAGGTTAGATCCCAGACAGGAATAAGCAAACAACCATGATCAGCCTGAGCTCTACTACTTGCTCTGCAGGTATACATATACTGCTAAGTAAATGGGGCACATTTCAGGGGGAAACCTTCACTTTAACTATTTATCTGAGGAAACAAGTGAAGTGGATTCAAAGCAGAGGCATAACAATATTCTAAGAGGCTGATTCAGAGGGCTTGATCTGAGAAATGGGAAAGAGCCAACTGGGAAAGGGACCACTTTGAAACTGGGTTTAGAACAGTAAGTTAGTAATGACTTGGTAAGACTGGTAGAACTGTCAGCCTTAAAAGAAAAAGTCCTCAGAGGTATGGCAGGCATGTACAAAAAAATGTAGAAACTATCATAATATCTTGTATGAAAATGTTCTTGTTGCGGAATTCCAGTGAATTCTATTTTAACTACAGAGAATACAGCTTTCCTTCTTTTTTCCCAAATTGATTCTTTATAGGATTTCGTTGGGTTTTTTTCTTGTTTCCATGGTATTTATTATCCAGCCATTTGCTTTCTATTCTGGGTTGAGCACAGAATGAAAATCTTGAGTGCTGGGGCTAGATTACTACTTGCTGTAAATCAGGACAGTAGTATCAACTTCAGTGAAGTCATGGTTTATTTATATAAACTGACCTTTGAAATTTTATGATGTAGAACATTATGAAGAAACTTTTGAAAGGAAGTCCATTGGTTTGTTAGGCATCTTTGTGTTTATTTGTATTGACTTTCAAAACAATCGGATAGTATAGGGCAAAATACGTACTACCAGAATTCAGTCACTTAATGCGTTACAATGGAGAAGGGAAAACAAGGACGGGCTGGACAGCTCCAGGCTCTCTGAACAAATAGTAAATGCAAGAACGGGATGATGTTTCATTTTCACAGAACTTACAGGTATTTTCAAGATGTTTACCCCTTTTCAATGAAAGATTCAGGTCCTACAGGTTAGGTGCTACAGCACTCAGCATAGGCGGTATGTGTCTTTCATCTGCACAGATGCCTATACCTGTGAAATTACATTCAGTGGTTTGCACTGTTGCAGTCTAAATCAATAGTTGTTTTTCTTTTTTTTAACATCCTTCACACCTCAAAAATATAGTCAGAGGCTTCTTCTTTGAGACATGCTCAAATGGACAACTTGCTTATCAGTGTGCTTATTTACCACTATGTGAACTACTTCACATTTGCGATGTTATAACATCCCTATGGCAACTGCAGCACTTGCTTACATGGGAAAGTCATTTTAGGAAAGTACTGAGTTTATTTTTAGATTCTTTTAGTGAAATCTAGCAGCTGGAAATGAAGTGAGCCATCACAATGTTACTAGCCAGGGCTTTATAGAAGAAAGAACTACTGGTTTCAGTCGTACCATTTTCATTATTACTTAATTATTTCTTTACTCTGCAGAATACTTGAATCATCTCTTTGCCTTTCTTCAGCCATTATTATCAATGCAGATTTTGTCAAAGGGCTGATTAAAATTGAAATTGGAATTTACAATGTCATGACACCACGATCACAATTATTTTCATTCTGTTTATTATTAACCTTAGTTCCAAGGTGCTTGATCACAACAACAATTGAAAATTATAATTGAAATTGCAATAACAATGATTAATTGTGAAAAAGATATAACAATAAGTAAAATGCTTGTCTTGTTAAAACAAATATTTTCAGCTTGTGCCTTTTTCACGTGTTTGTATGTTTAGAATCAGCAATAATGAGAAACAAAATCAGTTCAGAGGTAACTTTTCCTTTCCTGCTTGCAGGACAAAAATAATCTGAGGCTGTGTTCTCACTTCAATGTACATTGTGATAAAGGGAGCAGTAATGAAAAAAGTTAGCTATAAACTTCACATCTCATCAAAAGCAGGTGTTATAATCAGAAAATAATGCTTTATTAATGGCAGAAGAACAGGAACTCACATTTAGTCTTGCAGTAATCTGAGGGAGTACCATTACTAAAATGACCAGTTGCAAACCAAAATTTCTAGTTATTTCTCTCTTCTGCCACCTGTATTAAGCCACCTATCACGCATACTTGTGATTTACCTCTCCCTATGGTTACAGCCATATTTGTTGGATCTTATTTCACAGGGAAGCTTGAGAATTCTACGTAAACTAAACTGCTTTCCTGGAAAAGAAATTAATGTGCCTGCTTGTGTATCTTCGTAGGTAAAAAGGCAGGTACTGAAAAAAAAGCTGTCAGACACTGTGGCAGGTAGTGCTGTAATGCTTCAAAGCTAAGAGCACACTCCTAGTCACTAAATTCATAATGTCAAGGTAAGAGCTGAAGTTGCTGTGCAGCAATCAGATGGAGGAAGATTAGGCTCCTGCATCAGCTGTCACAAGGGTTCCTTGCACAAAGATGTTTTAGCCATCCCACAGGAAGGAATAAGGAAGAGAACATGTCTGAAAACCTTTTTCTTAGATGAACATAAAAAACCTTCTGTGGCAGCAAGTTCCAAAAGTTCGATACCTGCTGTGTAAAGAAGTACTTTCTTCTAGCTATTTTAAGCTCACCTCCTACTAGTGTCATTGAGTACCTTGTGGTTCCAGTACTGTGGGATTTGGTAAACAGCAGTTCTGCATTCACCTTACTCTCTGCCTTCACGAAATTTTAAACCTTGGTCTGTTATCCCTGAGCCTTCTCTGCTGCTTTAGTCTCTCTTCAGAAAACGGCAGCTCCATCTCCCAATCACCGTGACTTGTTACTGGCCTTCAACTTCCAGGTCCCCTCTTGGATACCTGAATCTCGATATTTTTGACCACTCGATGGACTAATTTCAAGAGGAAAACTAAAAATTGGTCATTCAGCCCCCAGAACCTGGTGGTTAGAGCACTGGTTTGGAAATTGCAGGCTAGGAAGGCTTCCTAAGGGCCTCCAGCTTCCTCATGGAGGTTCTCACTTGAAAGTCACACAGAAGCAATGGCAACCCACTTTTCAGATTTTTCCAAGACAGGCATATACTTGAATCCTAGAATAAATATACTTTTTTTTTCTGAGTCCCCTCTACGTATAGATTTAGTGTGTTTCATAATGCTCTCAGCTTTTTTTTGGCAGCTGTGCTCCAGAACGTTTTTGGCATAAACACTTACTTCTTGGCAGTAATACAAACTTTTATTAGACTATATATATTCTTTCATCTCAATTGTTCTGGTTTACCATATAAATGTGTGTGTCCCTCTCAGTTGTCTTTGAGTGGATTGTAGTCAAAATGCTTAACTTCTTTCATTAACAGGCAAGGAATTTCCATGCACATGATTTCCTTGCATTCAAAGGTCTACATATTTATCTACTCCAAGTGCTTTTGCTCATAAAGTGTAAGACAACCCTGAGAACAGTCTTTTCTTTCTCAACTAAATTAGCCCAATAAACTCTCTCTCTGCCTTTGCCAATATACTCAATCCTTTTCTCGGAATATATAGAATTGGTGATAAAGATGGCCTGATTTCCACTCATCTGTTATAGGTAATTTATTTAGATAGTCAAAAAGATGCTCTATAGTGTCAGTTCTGCTGATAGTATTAGGAAGAATATCAGTAAATAATAAGAAATGAACAAAACCACTAATTCACATACATAAATAGTTAGTTTTAATGTGTTTCATGTTAATGTGCCATGTTGCCCAATGGTAAATGTGGTTGCCTTTCTGAACACTATATATTATATCTATGCAATAACAGAGTGCAGAAATTCAAAACTAGTTGTGCTTCTAATTAAACATTGAGAGTAAAATTTTTTGACAAATGCATATTGAGAGTTACTCATCTTCCTGTTCAATTCTATCTCCTTATACACTCTATTAGTTTATACGCACTTTGCTTAATTATTTGATGCAGTATTTTCCATGAATTACAGTTTAGCTGACTGTAAAATTTTCCCAGCTCCCTCTTAAAAAGAAAAAAAGTGGATCTGTTTGCCCTTTTCCTGTCTTCTGGATCCTCAGCCATGCTCCACAAGATCTGAAAAGTACCCATCTTCAATCCTGGGACTGCTCAATCCAATTTCTAAAATATAGCTGAGAATGATACTTAATATTGTTTCCTTAAGAAACAGTCAACTGTCGTTTACTTGGTTTTGACTTGGACTTTCTCTGAGGAGGATATTATTTTCCGATTCCCCAGAATTTATTGAAATCTGTCTTCTTAAGCCTTCTGGGTTTATTGTGCTTTTTCATTATTTTTCTTCCTACCTCAGTGATTCAGGACCACCATCGCCCAGGTTGCATTCAGCCTTTGTCAGTGACTCTATAGTGATCAGAAGAAAACACTTTTCTGTTGCATCCTTTACTTTCTCTATCAAATCCCCAGCTCCTTCCATGAACATACTGAATAGTTTAAAAATTCCTCTCCCAACATATGTCCATTTAACATCCATGTAAAACCACTCAGTCCCCTGATTCAGAGAATTTTGTTTCTTCTTTACAGAAAGTTCTACCCACCTTGGCTTACTTAGCTCCAGGGTTCACCATAATGCTTAGTATGTTATACTTTTTGCCTTTTGCTGTTACACATTAGCTGTCTCTGGATCCATCTACATTCTAGACTTCAGAGCAGATACGTGTCTTTGAGCTAGGTGGTAACACTTCTTCACTTTTCAGTTTCTGACCTTTTATATTAATATAAATATTGATTGTATGGTTTTTTAATTTTGTGGGGGTTAATATTTTATAATAATATTAGTAAACATATACTATTAATACATATTTTACATTTATTATTTTATTGTATTGAATTTGAACCAGATTCCTTCAAGTTTTGTGGTTTTTTTGCTTAAGGCTGAACCGCTGTGAATTGATACCAACTACTAGTCTTATTTGTCCAGCCTCTTCTATTAATAATGGACATCATACTTCATTCTTGGTTAGCAACTGTATATTCAAAACTGAATTAAAACCATCCTCATTATGGGACAGTTATACTTTTCAACAATCCCAATCATCAGCCCATTAACAACAGTGAGAAGACAAAGGTAATATGGCAAAAAGGTGTTTTCAATAATGTAAAATAAAAAATAATAATCGAGGAATAAATGATACTACAATGGAATATATATTAGAAGTATTAATTTTAACCGTTTAAAAATAATTGTGCAATATAATCTAGCTGTGTAAACTCCTCTGACATTTAATACAGAAAAGTAATTACCTCTACAGATTATGTCCTCCCATCCTGAGCTATGTAAACATTGTGAAAGTGTCTCTGAAACTGACTATCTTTCTTTCTTAACATCAGAAAAAAAAAAGTATGATGAACAGTTCAGGTTGCATGCTAGCTTTTAGACAGCTAAAATTAGGTGGGATTAGTCTGGCCTAGATAACAGCAGATTGGAGCAAAGAAAAACAGAAGAGAAGACTCAGGTGTTCTGCAACAGGAGAAATGGTAAGTAGGGAAAGAAATTAGAGTCTATAGGAAGAAAGTGTGATAAAACAAAGCAGTATGGTAAAAATACTTTCTATATGGGAAAACAAGCGCAGATTCAGTGCCAGTTTAGGAAATTCAAGTGGAAATTCAAGACCCAGGAAGTGGAAAGACTAAGAGAGCTTGTATATGCTTGAAATGATGTAAGGACATAGCAAGAAAGGTTGAGTCATCAACATGGGTTGAAGCATGACAGTAGTAGCTTGGAAGCAGTAACAGAGTTTTCTATACAAAGGTGGGAAGAAGGGACAGGAAAACTGTGTGGATGGAGACAGGAGTCCATCTATGAGGGGACAAGAACTTGGTTTGGTTTTGGAGAAGAGATAGAAAAGATGTGAGAAGTAGGAATGAGTGATGGGAAATCAACAGCAAGGAATTGTAGAAGGAAGAATTTTAAAAGCTTGGAAAAATGAAATCTAAAGGAGGCCTGAGGGCAGAAAAGATCAGGTTAAAAGAGAGGAGATGATGGCATTAAGTAGTTAGAGGATTTGGATAAACAGACAATGCCATGTGCATAGAGGATTGAAAAATACTGTGAGAAGTCTATGGCATAAACAGGAGCCATTTTGACCTTGGGCAACTAAGGAGCGTTGTCCTAGGGAAGAAATATGTACAGTTTTCAGTATCAAGGCAAGATTAGTAGTTGAAGCCATCAGATAAGAGCTGCCTCCCTTTTCATAAAAGTATAATTGCTTATTTTTCAGCTGAAAACTAAGGTATTTTAGCAAAGATACTTCATTGTTAAACATTTTCTCTGTTCTCCCAAAATGACTACAAATTGTATTATATTTTCTTCATAAAATGCAACTCATAGTGACTTACTATTGAAAAATAATAACAACCAGATTAGTTCCTTATCTACTCCCATAACTTTACTTTTTGTTCTTAGAGTACAATACTAATTAATTAACACTAAATCCCTCCCCTCCTATCCTCTTCTAAAAAATAGTAGCAGAGCCAAGACCTAACAATCATGCTTATGTCCTGATTTCTCTTGTATTAAATGTTTTAAGATGTGTTACTGTAATTAGAGCAAAATGATGGGAAGCTAAAAGACATGAACTTCAGTGATAGTAAAAATCAGGTATTATTGTTATATGTAGAAAAGAGAAAATGCAGCAAATGGAACACAAGTTCTTGCATTTTTCCTTTCCAATAAAGTGTAGGAGTTTTGCAGCATAAGTGCTGAAACAGACCCTAAGCACTTTTTCTTTCTATCAGCGAGGCTACAGGATTATTCTGTTGAATATTAACTCTGAAGATGATCTTTATGGAAAAGAATTTTCAAGGTACAAACTGGATTTCAGAAGGCCAAGTTTTATTGATCCTTAGTAGAAACTGACAAAACCAGTCTCTTTACTTTTAAAAATCTTCACAGTTTCTGCATCTGTGTATGTATGTATACAAATACGTATATATAAGCATGTGTGTGTATGTGCGTACATATATATATATAAATGTGCTACCTTCAAATAGCTATGGGAAAACCAGTATCTCAGTCAATTGGGAAAATTATTATCATAATTGAAGTGGAATAGAAGAATCACATTTTTCTTCTGACCTTGAATTGAAGTAATATGGATCTAAAAGGAACAACAAGGACATTTTGAGCCATAAACGTCAGAAGGTTTAATTAATAGTAGTAAAAGTAATAGGTAAATGACTGCCATCTATCATGAGCAGAAGATCTAGTTTGCTCCCCAGATCATATCCATTTGGAAAGAAACTTGAGACAGAATCAGTTCAGGTTATGAGAAATTTAGCCAGACAACTACTTGCATAACTTATTTGGCATGTGTTGTTTTTGTAATTTTGTATATATTGAGATTGGATTTTCAGTACTTCTAGGCAATATGCCATTTAATTCTCTACATAATAACCCTTAATATCTGGCAAGGAAAAAGAGAGACATATTAAAATTTTTCTAGCCAGTATAATGCTGTTTCTGGGTAAAGTTTTCAAAAATCTGTTAGGGCAATTGCTCCTGTACAGATGGATAGGACATGAGGATATTTCCTCTCAACTTCAGCATATGAGAGTTCTTAATTAATGTTTCTGTCTTGCCTAAAATAACTTAGCTTGTTCTGCCTAGATTGTGGCATCTATTTTAGCTCTTTGGAGGTACAGTGATGTGGTTTCACAATTAGTGCACTTTAAGAAGCAATCCATTTAATTAACAGTATGAACCTTTTACACAAACATATGACATACAGTCTAATTTTGAGTATTAAGTAAAGAGCAAATGAAAAACATTGGATGCTGGAATCGGGAAGCGGAGGTTCAGATTGTGTAACATAAGTAACTTCAGGTGCCTCGGCCATTGAACTCTTCAAAATGTACCGAAAGCTCATTCCTGAAAAGAGAAATGTTTCTATTGTCTGGTGTCCTACTTTTTACCCAGCCTAATTGAACGAAGGATTCTAAAATGGAAACCAACTATTCCTAGAGAGCGGAGGGAAGGCATACTAGATTGCCGCCAGGCGATTATTTTAATGACTTTAAAAGCACTTCTAATGTCAGAAGCACTGATATGGTTACAATTAAATGTTCCACACCCAACCTCCCCTTCCATGGACTGTCAGATTTACAGATGAGTGATGACTTCAAGTTCCTGAAAAACTAGCTATTTCCTACCTCGTATTGCTATGACTTACGTAAGAAATAACTGACTCAAACTGGGTGAATTTGATGAGTTATTTAGACAAAAAGAATTATATTTTATGGCATTCGTATGTGTTTTGACTGAGAGATTTTTGCACTGCTCTCTTTGGACCCTGTGACACATGGCATTCCAGAGACCCTTGACAAGGTTTTTTCCATCATAGGCCAGAGAGATTAATCTAGACTGCTTGTATTGTGCTAAATAAACCTTTGCCAAAGTTACGCAGACATTAAAAATTTCTCCTTCAAGTGATCTTCAGTGGTGTTATCAGAGCAAAAATTACTGAGGTAACAAAAATGTACTTTTCACAAGAATGCCAAAAGGTATCACTCAATTTTTTTAATTGTTTGGAATATTCCTGTCCAAATGGCATGAACAATTCTTGAGTAAAGACACCTAGATATACAGGCTTTCTGCCAATGAAGACTGCCAATATTTTTTGTTCCTAAAATGAGAAGCTTGGTATGATCAAAGTGGTATTGTGTAATCCCTACTTCAAAAATCGTCTCTTAGCATTTACATATTTGTGAAGTAACAAGTAATATAAAGTTTTCTGTTCTTAAGAGAACAATTAGGACATTTGAGGATCTAAAAGCCATGAAATTGCTTCATCCTTATCAATTTTATTTCAACTAGTTACATGAGCAAAGAATTAGAGAACACAAAAAAGGGATTGTCATGACTGGAAATTTTTCTGATGTTGGAGGGCTGAGATCGCAGGCACAGTCATGAGCCATGAGCAAAAAAACCCACAAAATATTTTTTGCTTGTTCACGAAAGAGTAGTGACATCCAAATGCCCGATGCCTGCCTTTACAAGACATTTTACCTCCTCAAAAGGAATATTCCAGTGTTTTTTTTAACCCAAGGATGCCAGTATAGGTGATGGAGATATTACTGAGAAATGTAGAATTGACATGCAAACGAGTCATATGATCAAAACGTGTGGTGTGTGAGTATCATATATAAGAGAAAAAAACCACTTTATTATGAAAACTAGGAGAGAAGTGGGGAAATACAAGACCGCCTATGTCAGGAGTCTGAGCACCTCAACAGACTCTGCAGTCTCCTCCTGCACCAAGGGGGCTGGCTGCCTGTGTCCTGAGATGGTGCCGCCAAGAAGCTCTGTACCATCTCCTGAGAAAGAGTGGCATGAGGATGACAGTCAGGCTGTGGCTGTCCCCAGCCACTGCCACCATCCCTGCCCTGCTCACCTTGTGCAGGTGCTGCAAGGCTGCACCTTTTTGTTGGTTACAGCACGGTGCTGCCTGCCCTGCCATCTCCCCTGGCCCTGGAGCAGACACCTTCTGCCTGACTATTGCCTGAGAGCTTAGGGATATGCTAAGAAAGAGAAGATGAACAGTATCCATTTTAACAATTTCCAGTCTTAAAGAATATCTTAAAATACAGGTATACCAGTCTGTCTATCTGTCTTTCTGTAAATAAATCATAATATCTGCCATATCATTCAGAATTGCCTGTAGGGTGAGAACTGTATGCCGTAATGACATAATTTTTCAACAATCCTGGCAGCAGATTTTCTTTGAAATCTCAGTGTTTCTTAAAATACGTTTGCACATACCCTAACATATCAGTATAATTCTAGGTTTTTTCACAAAAGTATTATTTCTTTCTCTTCAGTGTTAGTTCCTTCAAATTCACATTCAGGTCTGCTGCTAACATTCTTATTTGCTGCATTATTACATGCTTAATGTACTGTAATGGCAGATATGCAAAATTTATCAGCCAGCCAGCATGCAGTACGTATAATACATTTAAATTCCCTTTAAAAATAAGTTCTGTTCACTAACGGAAAAACGTGAAGTACTTTCTACCAATTTATAGACTAAACTGTTCAAATGAGTTATAGCAACCACATTATGTTATAATAAGGATCTCTGTGGGAAGCTAATTCAGAGACAGAATTATTAATTATAACTTAATTTAGGCCTGAGGGCAGAAAAGATCAGGTTAAAAGAGAGGAGATGATGGCATTAAGTAGTTAGAGGATTTGGATAAACAGACAATGCCATGTGCATAGAGGATTGAAAAATACTGTGAGAAGTCTATGGCATAAACAGGAGCCATTTTGACCTTGGGCAACTAAGGAGCGTTGTCCTAGGGAAGANATTGCCATTTTAAAACGAACCCATAAACTGCAGAGCTGTGGAATTTGAGACCGCACCCTTCTACTTTACAAAAATATCAAACTTAAGAACTACTTTGCAACCTCATACTCCAAAAGTAAGAATGTTGAGTAACTTTTTTGGTTGCTGTTTGAAACAGAAAGCTATTTGAACTCTTAAAATGTGTATCTGTGTACGTGACATATACAAAATAACATGCTTAGCTGGAGATGTGATTCCAAGATTAACTTGTTTTCATCCCTCATGCTGATTTCCCTGCATTACTTTTCAGTTGAAGTTTCAGTTCTGCTATTTAGTAAATGGCATTTCTTTAGAGAAACATAATTAAACTCTATGAATCATTAAACTATCACTTTGGTTGTCTTGTACAAAAAAATGCCATTGAAAGCCAAAAGACCTTTAGGACCTACCACATTACTCTTGTTGTACAGTATTTAATAAGTACAAAGGACCGTGCTTGGCTTTGGACAGAGTTAAGGAGAGATAAGCACTACTGCTAAGAAATTTGTAGACTAATCATAATTCCTGTGAAATACGTGGTATCTTAACGTAATTTTTGTTCTTCTGCCCAGCTTTGACCCAATGCAGTATTCCATCCCATACACACCATGCTCAGTGCAGGGCTAAAAGAAGAGAAGAGTCACTCACTCTCCTCTTATAGCCCGGGGCCTGAGGGCATTGATGGGCTTTAATGACCCTAAGCAGCCTCACCTGGTGCTTCCACCCACACGTGTGGCCCAGGAGCCCGTTTCAGCCCAGCGTGGGGCTGTTGATGGGAGTCCTGGTGAGGTGGCAGAATACTGCTCTCTAGCTCTGCCCAGCTCCTTGCTCAAGTGTTGGAGGAAGATGACTCTGTCCGATTCTTCTGTCTCTGATCCTGATCTGTGAATTCCTGTATCTGGTTCTTGTCTGCTGCTGAGTACAGTCTGGGGCTTTCCAGGGGTGTGTCCCACANCGTTTCAGTCCAGCGTGGGGCTGTTGATGGGAGTCCTGGTGAGGTGGCAGAATACTGCTCTCTAGCTCTGCCCAGCTCCTTGCTCAAGTGTTGGAGGAAGATGACTCTGTCCGATTCTTCTGTCTCTGATCCTGATCTGTGAATTCCTGTATCTGGTTCTTGTCTGCTGCTGAGTACAGTCTGGGGCTTTCCAGGGGTGTGTCCCACAGCATCCAGGTGATGTACTGGCAGCAAGACAGGAGCTTGATATTGATTTTGTATATATTTCATTATTATTCTTTCTATTACTATTATTGTTGTAGTTAGATTAAAGCTGTTTTAACTTTTCCAACCTGTAAAACTCTTTTCCCTTTTCTGTTTCCCACCTTTTGAGGAGGGAGGGGGTTAACAAAGAGTATCTGTTGTCTGTTTAATAGCCAGCCCAGCTTTACACTCTGACACTTCCTTGTAATTCCTTTTGTACTTACTCATATGTTTTCGTGACTGCAACAGTTAGCTTAAGTTATTTTTCAGGTCAGTAGTTCCTGAACTTATCTTACAAAACTTCAGATATATCTGTGCTTATGGACTTGTTTCATGCTTGCTATAGCATCACTTGTTCTTCTCAAAACTGCTGTTTCTTCAAAGCCGCTTTTGCCATTTTTTCCCCCTTGTTCTTTCATTTTATTCATTCATTAGAAGAAAAACTATTTAAAACTTTTTCACTCTTTTCATCTTTTTCCTCTATGGAAAAAAAATTAACATAAAGTCATTATCAGGCAACCCCTAAGACAGTTCTTCTTTTCTTCCTTTTGCATGCCAGCAAGCGTAACACCTGGTTGGCAAGCAGTGTGTAAATCACATCACAAGTAGCCTTCTTTCCAGGTGCAGCGTTGACCTCTCGGTTACTTTCTTCCTTGTGAAGAAGCTGTGCGATTGATTTGGTAGAAAGATGGTGATGTGGTATTTTTACCCATAAGCTGATTTCTTTTTCCTTGAGACTTTCATATTATTTACTGCAGAATATATGTTGCTCTATGTTGCCTGTTTTCCTCAGCTTTCAGCCTCTGTCCCGCCCTGTGAATGCCTTCATCTTGAGCGTTCACATTTAGTCTGTCTGTTTCTCTGAATGTTTCACTTGCATTAGTTATTTGGACATTATTCTTGAAGTTTAAATTTATTTCTCTTACCGATCTCCCTCAAAGCCTGGAAGCACAAGTTTCATGACATAGCCCTGCCAAAAATTAGGAATTTTTTAATGCTTGCCAAATTACATATAATACAAAGTTTCTCAACACTATCACTTGTATTGCTCTTTGCTTTCTGATAAACTATCATCACAGACACTCTTTAAGTTTGAGGCGACAGAACTCAAACAGTTTTTCCACTGTCCTCAGTTTGGGGCTCCATTTCTGTTAGTTATCTGATTTCCTGTCATATGAGTCATCTACTCAGATTCTAAGTGCTGGTTTGTTTTGCTGCTAACCACACTCACTTGTTTTGCTCTTGTTCTCACTACCTTTCCTTCTTGCCATCATGTTTCATATGTGTTGGGTAGTGACACAAAAGGGCTATGTGCTTCTAAAAAACCTAATTTCTTTATTACTTATTTACAAGGATGTTCTAACTACTGCTAGTGGAGTTCCGAGTAAAGAGATTGAAACTCCCTCCAGGTATTTCATCCAAGTTTTTCTCTGCAAGTTCCTTGCAAACTGCTACAAACTGTCTCCACTAACCCAAAGTGGTCCTTTGGAGTTTGCTGTACGTACCTGGCTCAACCAAAGTTTATTATGCAATAAGTAATATTGTTTCCTCTACAGAAGTGGTGTAGTCTGAGAAGGAAACAGACAACACCTAGTAAATATATCATAAAATCAAGGAATACCTAGTAAGGTACTTCACCATCTGTGCTGCAGTTAGACTGCCAAAAGTGCTTGATGTATGGATGTATTATAGTTATAATTTATAAATTATTATTATATTAAATAATCTTGTAATATTA
>VZSC01015424.1:24024-59301 GCA_013398225.1 Steatornis caripensis
TCTGCAATTGCATATATGTGATGGTGAGGAGGTGGAGAAAGCCAAAGAGAGGCAGGGATGATGAAAAAAGAAGTTTTCTACTTTGTAGAGCTTTGCATTGTTTAGTTGCCCTGCATGCTGTTTAATAGCTGCTCAAGCCCCTGGATTTAGTGAAACAAATACAGAAGCTGCTAAGCAAGTAGAAATGAAGAAAACCTCTCTAAACTGGGGATGTGACTGCAGCTTCACTGTAATACCAGACAAGCCTGATGCTGCTGATTTCGTTAAAAGCAACATTTGGGGCTTCAAAGCAGGGTTTAATACTTGCTATGTATTTTTTTAAATATGCTGACCTTATCTAGTAAGCCTGTAATATTTGTTGCAATGAAGAGCAGCTGCTGCATAAATACATATATAGTATCAGTTGCCAATTCTGAAGGCTGTGCTGAGACTGTGACTTGTTTGAAGTCATGTTGCTATCAAAAGGCAGGTGGCAGGATGTTTATTTTACACCTTGTTAATTGCTTGTTTTTCCTGCTCTAATTGGCTTCCTAATGGGGGCAGAATGTGCTTGGTTTTGCACACAAAGCTTCATTAGTGACAACCAATGGAAAGGATTAAGAGGGTAGGATTTATGTGAAAAATATATATGTTGAGTAACAGATGTCTCTGCTAAATAGAGTGTATGAGGAAGTCCCATAGATGTGTCCAAAAATGCAAATGTTGTTCCATAAAATGATTTAAGGTGTCCTTGTGTTAGATGTAAAGCTCACTGCCTATTACTTGAGAAAGGGGCAGAGACTTTATCTTGCTGTTTTTGTGTGGCAGAGACTTTGTTCTGCTTCACTGGACAGAAGTTAGGATGCTGGGATGGTGCTCTGTACTTGGGACTCTGACAGTATATGTGTATTTATAAAGATACCTTTAATGATCTCTGGCATATTAGAGATTGCTCCTGACAACAGACTGGGAGGAGATGGTGAGCGGTGGTGGTGTTTAGTAGCTTTCTAAGATTTATGGAGCCTGCCCTGCTGCTTGTGTGTATCAGTGCTATTTCAGGTCTCCTCCCATTTGCGCTGGGCCCTGGGAGGGCAGGGCATTGCTGTGGAGAAGCACAGCTGGACCATATATATATTTTCATTGTGATCCCAGTTGAGCTTAGAAGTGAGAGCCGAGGTGTTCTGTCTAGGCATGGGTACTCTACGAAGGCAGTTCGTGTTTTAATAATGAGGGTTTTTTTTTAATGTGGTGTAAGGTTTCTTAGTGTAAGAAAGAGACTGGTCTAAGAATTGTTCGTTGGCGATCATCATGATGATCATCAGACACCATCGTGTCTGATGCCATGAACAGAACTTGGTGCCATTTGGTTTAATATGCTATTGTACCTGTAAAGGTTGCTGTAGGTGGCAGGTGAGTGTAGTTTTGTGTGTATATGTGTGTGTATGTACATGTGTATAAAATTAATAATGAAAAGGTAAGATAGCCCTCAATGGAAATACCTCAACTCTGTCTGCCCTCCCATTTTTTTTTTTAAAGCACTGAGATGAGATTGGAAAAAACACCCATCTACTCCCTCACTTCTCTGCTTCCTCGAACGTCTGTATTAAAACCAGTACTAAACTAGTTAATCTGTTATGTTTGTTCTCAGTGAGATCACTTCAAGGCAAAAGTACAATGTTTGGCCATCTTGGTTTGACTTATTTTATAAGAAAAAGCCTTTATTACATGAATATATCACAGCCTAATTGAGTGTTTCATGCTGTAGGGGGGGAGAGTAATATCCTGTGGCAGCATTTCAATTGGCAAGGTCACAGGAGCTGCCCATCAGCTCTGCTCTTTCGTGCAGGTGTTCTCAGATGACAAAATAATCCCATTTTTGGGATAATGCTTTTCATTTCTGAAGAATCTTTCCTTCTGGAGTAAAGAATGGACTGTGAAGTTGAGGTGAGGCCAGGACTTGTCAGTTATTAGTGCTTGAAGGGAGGAGCCCCAAGGTGATGTGTTTTCCATGGTGAAAACAATATGTGCATTCCTATTGAGCTCGTGGATGTGCTTTTGTCTCTCATGTTCTTCCTGTCCTTGGTTGGGAACTTTTTTCTCCGGGTCCTCTCCCATCAAGATTTATCTCTATTTAAAGAGACTGTGGCAATGCAGTGCTCTTGTAGTAGTTGCCCTGGCATCTATGAGTCCCTGAACTCCAATGAAAAGGAAAGAGGGGATTTTCTAACTTATTTTTGAAGCCTTATCTCTGAGGCTCTCATAAGTGATGATGGACTTATTTGGAACAGAGAATTAAAGAGCAGGCTCTGCTTAAGGCTATCCTTTGGGCCTTTTGGGGATGCTTATATATCTGTATTTAAACTTGATGCTTGGGCTTTTCCTTTCATCTGTCTTCTGGCCAGTCTTGCGTCTTGCCAGCCTTCGTGGGAGCGGGAATAAAAGATGGTGGTTATAAGTAGGAGCAAAGATTCGTCTTGCTGAGTACCTTGTCTCTGACAGCAGCAAATAGTGGCTACTTTAAGACATGGGGAAACTTAAAGCAAGCGTGCAGTAGTAATACAGTTGGATGCTTGCATTTTATGTTTCATAAAAGTCTGTAACTGTAGTCTTGTTCCAGAACTGACCAGCTAGGGAAGAAAAATGCAGTTTTTCTGATTAAAACCACTTACTCTACTTGGGCATCTCAGCCTGTTGTGTCCAGATTAAGGTGCTGTATGGAAGCTGGGTGTTCTAAACCAGCCCTAAAGCTGTTCCTGCTATGTGCTGCGTCCTGGTGAAAGACAGCTATTGCTGGAAAAGTCCCTGTTGGTGTGCAGAGCCTGAGACCTCCCAGTGTAGGGGGCTTCCACTGTGGACATGGGGAGGAGGACAGAGTCAATACATAGGATATGATGTTATCACTCAGACAAGTGGACTGCTGTGCACCTATCATGGTGCCATCCGCAGGGAATGTTCCATTGCTTTGTTTATTGAGCTGCTGGTTTTAAAATTAAAAACAGCTAAATGTTTCATAAAATATTAAGAGGCACTGCTGTATCATCTCTCATCAGATTAAGTGTGTCACTTTGTGTGTCCTTACGGTGATGAAGCCAATAGTCTCACCTTAAGGATGCATTAGGGTGACATGTTTCATCTCACAAGGGGTGCGGAAGCTATCACACTGCAGAACTGGTAACCATAGGGGTCCTGTGCTTTAACTGTGGATTCTCAAATAAAATTTTGCAGAAGCAATAGAGTTTGCTTTGTAGGAGTGAATTCCTTTTTGTTAGAGAAGTGCTTCTTGGAAAAAAAAATTGAGGTAATACAGTGGTAGACACATGCACAGTTACTGCTCTGCAGGTGTCCTGGTTTGGGCCAGGACAGAACCGATTTTCTTCTAGTAACTTTGCTTTTTAGTTAAGTCTCTTCTGAGAAGCTGCACTCTCTGAAATTAACTGCATGTTGTTCCAGACAGTAGCTGCTTCTAGCAGTGATAAGGCTTGGTGTTTATAGTTAGTGCTGGAACATCAGAAGCAATGGTATGCAGAAAGGCCCTTGCTTATAGTTATCCCTATGGAGACCAAGGTCGATGCTTGCTTCTGCTAACTTTCTTGTGCGCCGGAACTGAAAGAGCAGAGAAGTCGTCACCCCTGCGACCCTGCGGTGGGGAGGAGCGGGTCGGACAGGTGACCCAAAACTGACCAAAGGGAGTATTCCATCCCATACGCGTCATACTCGGTATAAAGCAGAGGGATCACGAGGGTCTCGCTCTCTTCTTCTATGGCCGGCATCCGAGGAGGACTCTGTCTGATTCTTCTGCCTTCGATCCCGATCCGTGCATTCCTGAATCCAGCTCCTGCCTGCTGCTGCTGAGTACAGTCCGGGACTTTCCTGGGGCGTGCCCCGCAGCGTCCGGGTGACGTATTCGTCATCAGTGGGGGGGAGCTCGATATCGGTTTTGTACATATTTGTATATTTGTATATATTTCATTATTATTATTATTCATTATTATTGTAGTTAGATTAAAGCTGTTTTAACTTTTCTAACCCATAAGTCTCTTTCCCTTTTCTCTTTCCCCCCCCACTTTGGGGAGGGAGGGGGTTAACAAAGAGCGTCTGTCGTTCGCTTAACAGCCAGCCCAGCTTTAAACCGTGACAGCAGGAAAGAAAGAAATTATGGCATGTTTCATAGGAAAGCTGCAAAACTGTTATGTTTCACTGGGTAAAGGGGAAGAAGCCTCGATGTTCCTCAAACATTCTTTATGAATATGGATTTTGAAGCTGTTTTGCTTGCAGGTGAATTTCTTTTTCATTCAAGAGCCAGTTCCAGGATTTTAATCACAACACAGTGGCACTGGAGTAGCAGAGGGCTGGGAAACTGTGGGGTGTAGTAGCCCCAGGACTAGAAAGCTGAGGGAGAGTCTCCAGTTTGCTGCAAGAGGAGCCCTGAGGTCTGCAGCCTGGTGAAACGGTGTGTTGGAGCTGGGACCGAGCTGTGGAGAGCTAAATTTCACTGAGTTTTCCTTCATCTCTTGCCTCTATCCAGCAGTTCTGTCACTCTTCAGCATGTGTATAGTACTTTGGAAAGCTGCAACATACCGGGTTAAACAGTCATGAAGTTTTAATAAACTCGAGATATGAGACCAACTTGACTTCTGAATGTCCTGGTTGTTTTTGGTTGTGTTGCTTCTTTAAGGTCAGTAAGTAATGACACATGTGGCATGTTACTCTTGCACTCCCACCGTGCACAGCTAAATCACACACGTGCACATCAGGGAGCAGTTATTCAGGAGTCTCTTGTGAAGGGCAGCAGTTCCTTTGTCTGATCTGGTATGCTTTGCTTGGTGGTGGCATGAGGGAATAAGAAAGTAAAGCCTTAAATCATATGACCTGATCAGCGAGGGTTGTCTGTAGTGATTGATAAGTCCTCTTGGAACAATAGGCTGCTTCAGCTGTGCCGGGGGACCGATGGGTTTGGTTGGGGTTTTGCATTCATTTTTGGCCCAAGTAAAAAAAGAACAGCGTGATCAAGGCTGCAGTTTTGTTTGCAGCTTGTCTTCAAATTCCTGCCTGATCTAAAGTAGTACTTACCTGTGTATACCTCTGCTCTCCCCAAAGCTATTTGGAGAGGACTTTTCCCATCTCCTTTAGGATATGCTGAGTATTTTGAGGACCCTCAAATTATTTTGATTCCTTAAATCAACTCTCTTCAAAGTAGGCATAAGACGAAGACGTCTTTCCACCCTTGCCCCTCCCTGGCCTGATGAGCAGCATGCTGAGCAAATGAACAGGGGTTCTCTTCCCTGGGATGTCCCCTCCCCAGCCAGGGCTTTTTCTCACAGTCGTCTTGTATGACCTTGTCAAGCTGCTTCGCTACTTTTCTCCATTTATGATATTTGCCATTCTCAGTAGAGAAGCTAAAAAGCTTAATATTAAGAAAGCGGCTGTATTCTGTGAAAGATCGCTTTTTCTGTTTGTATTGAGAAACCTCTGAAGATGAATGTGTGTGGATTCTGCTTAGCTCTGTAATAACTGAATTGTGCATGGTTTATCTGTAATGTGGGTGTTAGCCATGTGCAGCCATGCACAAAAGATGCCCCCTGTCTGCATCTGGGCCAGAGGTGTGTTTGGATGTGTTTTCATTTCTGCAAAGGAGGTGTATTTTTCTACTTCTCTGTTGAGCTACATCCCCAGCGTGTGGGGTCAGTGTAAAGCAGAGATGCTCTATCTTCTTGAAATGCATGCTGAACAAATACACTTTCCCTTCTGTCCTGCAGAACAAAATGTTATGTGGGTGAAAGAATGGCTTTTCCCCCAGCACGCGTGCAGCCACTTTATGGCTCTAGGGATGGTTTGTGGAGCACAGAAGAGCTGTATGTTGCTGTAGAGAAGTGCCAGTTTGATGCCCTGTTTCAAGCATTCCTAGCTTCAGCCACAGTGGGAGTGGGCTAAGGCTGTGCTGCAGTGGCTCTGCCTGGGCTGCTGCTTAGCCATTCTGCCTTTGTCAGAGTCAATAAGGACATCTGGAGGAAAGAGACTCTGGGATGACTAGGACTTTTCTGTCACACACACAAGAAAATTTCTTACTTGGAGAATGGGTAATAGAATGCCTTTACACCAGAAAGCAAGAACTGCCCAGAAGATCCTCCTCCCACTGCTAGGGGTGAGGACACAGAGAGCTATGGTCAGAAGTAGAAGAGGAGATTTCATAATTTAGATGCAGTGGTAGGCTTGGGAAGCATTTGTTTTCTGGAAGATGTCTGTGATCTCTTACAGTTCTATTGAGGTTTTGTGTTTCTTTTTGCTCTCCGTCAGTAAACGAATGTTTCATTTTGGCAGTGCCCTACTGTTTAAATTATGGTTATGGCCAGTTTATTGTGGACCTGTTTAGCATCAGTTTTATGGCTTGCCTGCATTCCTGCTCTGCTGCGGGATCGTCATTGCAGTGTCTTTTGGACATTCTCTGCTGTCAATTGGCCCCACTCCTAGGGCTTGAAATGCTGTTTGGGAATTCCTAAGGGAGTTATTGGAAAGAAGAAAAATTCTCCCAAGCTCTTGAGAAAGCTGTCATAAGCCTTGTGGCTGCTGGGTTATTGCCCAATCCTTTATTCATGGGACCCATGATGAGCCATTGCTAGACAATAATGGTTTCAGGTTCCTTTGTACTGTATTATGAAAGGAGAACCAGTTCTGGGCCATTGTTTTGGTAAATGTAAGAACACACAAGATTCTCTGTATCAAAGCGTTTACAGTTTAATAAGCTTTGTTTTCAGGCTTCCCCCCTCCCCCCTTTCCCTAAGGTTCTTTATCCATGCACCCAGTTTACCTGTTGCAGGTTCAGTCCTAGCAGCGATTCATCCAAAGTCAGACTGCTTTTGCATCCTGTGGCTTTTGGCAATGGGAAGCCCCATTCACCATGCAAAGTACTGATTCTGATGGCAAGTGCTCATGTGGATAAGCCAACTGTCCTTTATTGCTGCCTAAGTTATTTGTTACAGTGAGGAAAATGGTTTTGATGACCCTCCTCGTGGTATTTCCTTAGTGTATGTATAACTATATATGCATACACACAGAGAGTAAATGTATTAACCCTGCCTCTGCCTGTTGGTGAACTGTTCTGTTAGGCAGGCTTTTGTATAAGTTGCAAAGTTGATTCTGACCCTGCATATTCGCCCCACATCCTCAATTCATTTGGCAGTTTGTTGTCCCCTTATCTGCTTCTGCAGTGAAAGAGCTAACTTGTTTGCCTTATGGAGTTTCCTTTTTTGCTGGTGGCTCATGGCTTTGTCCTGCTTCATGGTGGACAGTGTTTGGTATATGCAAATTTTGAATAGCTAGTGAAGTAGTTTTCATTTCCCACAGGAAGGTGGTACTCCACCCGAGCAGCTTTAATTCTGTGGATGTCTGTCTTGGTGCAATCTTCTTCTGTTTTTAGTTTAGTCCAATTGCCCTGCACTCTAACCACTTGCTAAAAAATGGGTGGATTAAAAAGTTATCCAGAATAGTATCAAAATGTCAAGAATGTTCATTCAAAGTAATTTCAAATACTTAAATTTAAAATGAAATGTATTGGTGCATTGAAATTGTTTGCTACGTCTCTCTGTTCGGGACTGGGCTGGGATGGAATCCAAACCAAACCATGCGGGGTCCCTGGAGGGAAAAGTGCAATGCAAATTGGACGTAGAAAAGTCAGTCTGAGCTTTGGTTTGGCTTTGTCTTTGCAGGCTCGAAATATGTGCCAGCTGCGGATCAACAGCAGTAGGACAAATATTTAGGTGCTGCTGTACAGCCTATGGAAGCTTTTGTTCAGTGGCATGCACTACGGATTTCATACCAGATCTGAAAAATTGTGTTTCTGTCAGAACTACTTAATTTCAGCACAATGTTCTGCCAGCCCTGAAACGTGTCTGCATTTGTGCACAGAGAGCTTGCTTGGATGCAGAGCTTGGTTCTGTCTATTACTCTCTTTTCTTGACTTGCCTTCTGCAGATATAACAATAATAACAACCACAATAACAATAATAATCCCCAGAAAAATACTCTCCAAAATGTTGCTATTGCAGCTGATAACACTGATGATTTTAGCAGTCATTAAAGTTGTTTATGGTGAGATTTTTGTTGTTGTTTGTGTTTTCTTTAATTTGGAACTTCTTGTTTTGATTTTGAAGATTTACATATGATAGCACTACAGTAGAGCTAAGCATTTGGTCAGCTGCATGGATGCTGCCGAACAAGTCATGTGACACATTTTTAATGGAATTGTAGAGCTTTTTGGGTTGGAAGGGACCTTACAGACCATCTCGCTCCAACCCCCCTGCCATGGGCAGGGACACCTTCCACCAGACCAGGTTGCTCAAAGCCTTACCCAGCCTGGCCTTGAACACTTCCAGTGAGGGGGCATCCACAGCTTCTCTAGGCAACCTGTGCCAGTGTCTCACTACCTTCGTTGTGAAGAGTTTCTGCCTAATATCTCATCTAAATCTACCCTCTTTCAGTTTAAAACCATTACCCCTTGTCCTATCAGTACATGCCCTTGTAAAAAGTCCCTCTCTGGCCCTCTCCAGGCACTGGAAAGCTGCTGCAAGGTCTCCCCGGAGCTTTCTCTTCTTTAGGCTGAACAACCCCAACTCTCTCAGCCTGTCTTCACCAGAGACGTGCTCCAGCCTTGTACTGGTTTCTCGGGGATGGAATCATAGAATCATTTTTTGTATTCAGGAAAGCTGCATTTTTGAGAAGACTGCAGCACCTGATTCGGTGGGAACACAGTTGATAAGACACTTTGTTCTAGTTTGTGGCCGGCCATGGTGTGGGGGTTTCCCTACTGATCAAGGCCTTCAGCAGTTTTGAGTAAGCCAGGTGCTCAAGTGAGGAGGAGCGAAAGCCAGGGTAGCTGACCCAGGCTGGCTGACAGAAGTATTGCATACCATAAACATCATGCTCACTATAAATGGGAAAGTGTGTTGGGGACAGCCCTCCTTCCTCAGTGGTGGCCATCTCTGGAGGGTCTTGCCCATCCTTCTGCTCCTGAAGCATGCTCTCCCCTTTGCTGCATCTGCTGTGATTTTGCAGGAGCTGTGGTGCTCGCAGTGTTTGACATCTGGCATTCACTGCTTGGAGCACGCAGCTTTGACCACTGTAATGGCTGAGTACAACTTTGTGTATTTTATATTAGTACTGGTATTAATATTAGTTTATTATTATTTTATTAGATCTGTTTCTATATTAACCCATGGGACTCCTTTCCTTTTCCTGATTGCCCCTTCCAGGGTCAGGAGGGGTCATTGGGTGATAGAACAGCTGACTAAAGGAAGACAAGCCCTCTGATCTTTGTGGCCCTCCTCTGGACTCGCTCCAATAGGCCTGTGTCCTTATGCTGGGGACCCCGATGCAGGTCTCCAGGTGGGGTCTCAGGAGAGCGGAGCAGAGGGGGAGAATCACCTCCCTTGACCTGCTGGTCATGCTTCGTTTGATGCAGCCCAGGATACGGTTGGCCTTCTGGGCCACAAGCATGCGTTGCCGGCTCATGTTGAGCTTGCCATCTACCAACACCCCTAAGTGCTTTCTCCTCTGTGCTGCTCCCAGTCCATTCTCTGCCCAGACTGTATCTGTGCTAGGGATTGCCCTGACGCATGTACAGGACCTTGCACTTGGCCTTGTTGAACTTCATGCGGTTCACATGGGCCCACTTCTGAAGCCTGTTGAGGTCCCTCTGGATGGCTTCCCTTCCCTCCAGCATGTTGACTGCACCATGCAGCTTGGTGTTATTGGTGAACTCGCTGAGGGTGCACTCAATCCCACTGTCCACGTTGCCAACAAAGATGTTAAAGAACACCGGTCCCAATACAGACCCCCGAGGAGTGCTGCTCATCACTGGTCTCCACTTGGACATCAAGCCATTGACCACAACTCTTTGAGTGTGACTGTCCTGCCAATTCCTTATCCAGTGAGTGGTCCATCTGCCAAATCCGCATGTCTCTGTTTTAGAGACGGGGATGACATGCAAGACAGTATGAAATGCTTTGCACAAGTCCTGGTAGGTAACGTTAATTGTTCTTCCCTTGTCCGCCAGTGCTGTAACCCTGTGATAGAAGGCCACCAGATTTGTCAGGCACGATTTGTTCTCAGTGAAGCCATGTTGGCTGTCACCAATCACCTCCTTATTTTCCATGGGCTTTAGCATACTTTCCTGGAGGATCTGCTCCATGATCTTGCCGGGCACAGAGGTTGACCGGCCTGTAGTTCCTCAGGTCTTCCGTTTTTCCGTTTTTAAAAATGGGGTTTATGTTTCCCCTTTTCCAATCAGTGGGAACTTCACCAGAGTGCCACGACTTCTCAAAAATGATGGATAGTGGCTTAGCAACTTCATCTGCCAGTTCCCTCAGGACCCGCAGATGCATCTCATCAGGTCCCATGGACATGTATACCTTCAGGTTCCTTAGATGCTCTCAAACCTGATCTTCTCCTGCAGTGGGTGGTTCTTCATTCTCCCAGCCTCTGACTTTACCTTCTGTGACTTGAGTGGTGTGGCTTGAGCACTTGCTGGTGAACACTGAGACAAAAAAGTCACTGAGTACATCAGCATTCTCTATATCCCATGTAACCAGGCCTCCTGTTTCCTTCTGGAGACGGCCCACACTTTCCCTAGTCTTCCTTTTATCACTGATGTACTCATTGAAGCTTTTCTTGTTGTACTTGACATCCCTGGCCAGATTTAATTCTGTCAGGGCTATAGCTTTCCTAACCTGATCCTTGGCTGCTCAGACAGTTTCTCTGTATTTTTTCCAGGCTAACTGCCCTTGCCTCCACACTCTGTAGGCTTCCTTTTTGTTTTTGAGTTTGTCCAGGAGCTCCTTGTTCATCCATGCAGGCCTCCTGGTGTTTTTGCCTGACTTCCTCTTTGTTGGGGTGCATCACTCCTGAGCTTGGAGAAGGTGATCCTTGAACATTAACCAGCTGTCTTGGGGCCCTCTTCCCTCCAGGGCTTTATCCTATGGGTCTCTACCAAGCAGGTCCCTGAAGAGGCCAGTGTCTGCTCTCGTGAGTCCAGGGTAGTGAGCTTGCTGTGTGCCCTCCTTGCTGCCTTAAGGATCTTGAATTCCATCATTTCATGGGCACTGCAGCCAAGGCTGCCCTTGAGCTTCATGTTCCCTACCAGCCCCTCCTTGTGAACGAGCTCCACCATAGCACCCTTCCTTGTCGGCTCCTCTATCACTTGGAGTAGGAAATTATCATTGATGCATTCCAGGAACCTCCACGATTGCTTATGTCCTGCTGTGTTGTCCCTCCAACAGATATTGGGGGGAGGTGGTTTAAGTCCCCAGTGAGGACCAGGGCTTGTGAATGTGAGGCTACTCTCATCTGCCTATAGAGGTCCTTATCTGCTTGGGCTTCCTGGTCAGCTGGCCTCTAGCAGACCCTCACTATAATGTCACCTGTTCCTGCCCTCCCTTTAATCCTGACCCATAGGCTCTTGGTCAGCTCCTCATCCATCAGAACTGTGGTCGGAAGAGCTGGGGTGTAAGGGACTGACTGAAAGCTGAAAGTATTGGGGGAAATGAAGCTTTTCTGAAATCTGATATACTAAGCTGCCTTAGTGTTTATTAAGTCTGAAGGGTTAGAGAGTGGGCACAACAAATTTAAGGGACTAGGGAGGGAAGAAGTCACAGAGGATGCAAAAAGTGAGGCTGGTATTTAGCACCTGTGAGTGTAAGTGCATGTGTGTGTACAGATAATGAGAGCAGAGTGTGACTGTTAGTAGCTTCCAGATTTACTGTGGAACAGTTTGCATCACCACAGACTCACAGAAAGTTGCTGCTCACTAATCTGGCCTTGACTTACAACAGCTGCCTATGAGCCTTAATGTCAGCAAGGATCACTGGAGTGTGATGGATCTGGTACTGTTTACCCAGTGCTCAGCCTGCAGCTTGTGCCAAGTAGCATGGACTGGAATGGGTGTAACAAGGAGGCGATGATGTCAAGAGGGTGGGAAAATCCTCTTGTAATTTTGTAGGGCAGACCGCGGTGGAAATACTAGGGAATTGAAAGTCATGAAGGAAGTCAAAAAAGGTTTTACTTTAATGTAGCAGCAGATGGATGATGGGAATTGAAAGTTGAAGATTTAGTAGATGCTTCAGTTTATCTTCAGAAGTTAAAAGTCTCTCTTGAAAGGTTTTCTTCTAAGACAGGGTGTGTGTAATGTGCATGTTGTGTTATGACTCTGTGATGTACCCGTGTAAAATTGCCTTTCACAGTGTCCTGCTGCGGCACAGTGGATCAGACTGGCTCGCCTTCTCTGCTTATGCCAATGAAAATAAATTGCCCCATCGTAACTTGTGAGGAAAGCAGTGTTCTGTAATCCTGTGTATAAGACCACTAGCCAACAGCATCGAAAACAAAGCCAGCCCTTCCTGCGGTGTTGGATGCTGCTTCTAGGCAGGTTGGAGAGCGAGCTGGGAAGGGAGGGAGGCAGCCAAGCTGTTGTTTCTGCAACTTTCTTAGTCACGGCTGCTGAACGAGGCCCTTCTCCGAACTGTGGATAATATGTGTTTTTCTTGCCCCTTTCCTCTCCCCTCAAGCCCCAATTAATGCTCTCTCTTAAGAGACAGCACTGTTGCTTCTGTCAAGGAAGGTGCTGTTTTCTTTTGCAGCTCACAGAACAGGGGAAGAGGCATTGCACGTATGGTATTTTGTTCCAGACGCTTTTTACACCCCTCCTATTTTATTTCAGATCTGTTTTCTCTTTCTAAAAGCTTCACAGAGCAAAAGATAAGACTCTAATGATGCAGAAAGAAGGAGGGAGAAGGAACCTTCCCTCTTAATTTTTTGCTGCTTACATGTGTCGCTGACGAAGTAGAACATGGTGTGAGTGTCAGTGTCTCTGTACGCACGGTGGTGCAGTGCAAGTGCCTCAAATTTGAGTCATATGGGGGATAGCTGAAAGGGGATTGCATGGGCCCAGGGCTGAAGGAGAGGGGCAAATGCTGGAAGCTGGAGCTCTGAGTAGCTGCGAGAATGGGGCTGTGGCTGACCTACCTCTGTCCCCTACCTGTTTTGTTTTTTTTTTTCTTTTCCCACGATTCTGCTAGCAGAGCACAAGAGCACATAGAGTATGATTTAAGGAGGCTAGCAGGATCCCGAATGCTGCCGTCTGCTTGTGAGAAGACCTCAAGCCTTCTAAGCTTGTTTATGCTCTCATTTCACAGTCATTGTGTGCTGTTCTCAGTGATCAGCCTTGCCGGCTCTCTGTTTTCTCAGGTTTATACGGCTGCTCTCTCTGTGAGTTTTCCTGCAGTACCTGGGGTGTTTGCCTCACTTCCTCTCTGTGTTCAGTATGCGTATTAGGGTTGGTGGTGTTGTGACATCTCCTCATACTGTTTTCTTTGTCACCAGTATGCCGTGATCAACTTGTATTATAGAACCCCAGCATGGCAGGGGCTGGCAGGGCCCTCTGGGGATCCCCCAGAGCAGGAGGGGCACAGGGACGCATCCAGGCGGGGTTGAATCTCTCCAGAGAAGGAGACCCCACAGCCTCTCTGGGCAGCCTGGGCCAGGGCTCGGGCACCCTCACGGCAAAGAAGTTCTTCCTCACGTTCAGGTGGAACTGCCTGTGCTCCAGTTTGTGCCCGGTACCCCTTGTTCTGTCGCTGGGCACCACTGAAAAGAGTCTGGCCCCGTCCTCTGGACACCCGCCCTTTAGATATCGATCAGCATTGATGAGATCCCCTCTCAGCTTTCTNACGTTCAGGTGGAACTGCCTGTGCTCCAGTTTGTGCCCGGTACCCCTTGTTCTGTCGCTGGGCACCACTGAAAAGAGTCTGGCCCCGTCCTCTGGACACCCGCCCTTTAGATATCGATCAGCATTGATGAGATCCCCTCTCAGACTTCTCCAGGCTGAACAGCCCCAGGGCTCTCAGCCTTTCCACGTAAGAGAGATGCTTCGCTTCAGCTATTCTGAGAACACGTACTGGTTATCAGTAATGTTCACCTGTAGGCCAAATCTCTGCCAAAACAGACCTTATTTTACAGGATGTGAGAAGTGAGGCAAAAAGTGAGGTGCCCAGCAAGTCAGTGAAAGGAGCTATGGCTCAAGCCCAGGTTGTGCTTCCATATTGTATCCATTTGCCTAGCCTATCTCCTGTTTACTTTCATTGTTTCCCCTGAGCATCTGGGCTGATAGTTGGTTGAACATAAATGAGTCACTGTAGTGTTTCTGGTGCTGCTGCATTTCTGAGCTTTTTGGCAGGGAATGAAACTATAAAGTTTCTTACGGCAGAATGATCATGGTAAGGTCACCCATTCATGCACTTGACCTATTACTTTTCCCTGATGTTTATCCCTTGCTACAATATAGTTGCTATTTCCAAAAAACACAGTTTCCTTAGAAAAGTAACAATTCAATTCTAGAAAAGACAAAGTTGTCTTTGCTGGAACTTGGCTGAAGGTTGTTGCATTTGTCTTTGTGCATGTGGTTGGGGTTGTAAACAAAATTTGCCCTGCTGTTTTCCAGAAGGAGTCACAAAGAAGCTTAAAATACGCATTTCTGTGTCTCTCTGGAGATTACTTTGCTTTCACCATTTTACTTTCATCTGAATTGAGCATTGCTATTCAGATTTAACAATAGTGCAGGCCAAGTAAGGGAGCATAATATTAATCCTGTTTAGTTGGCCCTGTGTACTCCAGCGTTCCTAATACACTTTGGCTCGGATTCATGCAACTAAATTGATGGGTCTGAAATAAGAGGTGGAGAGATGCTTATGTCTAGATGATGATTTCCATCTTGGTGGGAAAAGGTGTCCGTCTGTCTCCATTGACCTTAGAGGAGGCTGACTATGATGATCTGCCTAACTCTCAAATTTCAAGAGTGCCTAAAGTGGGATTGGATGGAGTCAAGCCTACTGTTGGAGAGCCATGCAATGCATGGGGAACCTTGCATGGACCTTTTGCAGCTTTGCTGCTACTTGGGTTAAAGTAAACTCTGCTTACACTTTTGTAGAGCTGCTAAAAGCTTGTTTCAAGTTGGATCTATTTTCCTTCTATTTTTCTATGAGTGGTCTGGAGTCTGGTTCTGTGCTGCTAGTAATGTGAAGGGTGATGCCTTACTTTTGTTTTGCACATACATCTTGACGACTTGTGGGTCATGAAGACTCTTTAAGCCAGGAAATGCAGCTGCTGGCCGTGGTAGCAGCTCAACCACGAGCATTTAGCTGCCATTTGATGTTGTGTGGCAAGGGACTTGCCCCATCTCAGACTACAGGTTAACTTTAACTTAATGGTTAACCAAACTCAGCCAGAGACCTCAAATAAGGCAGAGCCTTGCCTGCAGCGACTTCCTCAGGAATGGCAGAGCACAGGAAGGGCCAGAGGATGTCTGCAACATCTACAGATAGAAGATAAAGCTTGATGTGCAACCTCACAGATTCCTTCTTTCTCTGAACTTTCTTCCCATTTGTCACGGATTCAGAATGGGGTCTCTCTCCTAGACCTCCCGGTGCATTCCCACCCTCGGTCCGAGAGCTGGAGGTGAGCAGTGAAGCATCCTGTCAATCTGAAGCCGTACTAAATAAATGAACTGGGAGGACAGTCTCCCTAACCTTCCCGTTAATTATACGTGCTTGTGATGTACGATTCAACCACTGGGTGTCTCTGGGCTATGCAGAGCTCCAGGCAACATATAGTCCCTAGAAAGCTGGCACTCTGGTTGTGCTTGTTTGAGACCACGGTTTGTGGCTGCAGTTTTGTTCTTGCTTTGAAGGGCATTGTGTTCCCTTCTAGGCTGGCCACTCAGAATGTGGCTTCCCCACTCTTGAAAATTGAGTGGGGTGGCATTGTGTGGTGAGGCAGCACTGTGGATTGCGAGTAGCACCTGTCTAGTCCTGTTCAAAGGGAAGCGAATTCCCCGGCCTGATTTGGCTTTATTGCTGTTTCTTAGCATTCTTGCTGTGCTGAGCTGTGCAGAAGGTCTAAGGGAGGATAAAGTTAGCACAGCAGCTTTGCAACCATCCCCAAACTGATTAGCTTTTTTCTTTTTCCCTTAGCTGTGACAAGCTTACTCTTGCATGCACGCTCAAGTGGGTAATTATTTTGTGTCTCAACACAGCTCAGCTAGCCACTGTTTTCTTCAATTTGATGGAAAGAATTACTTTTTCATTATGATGTTGGAAGAGTAAAAGGCAGCCTATTTGCTACTATAAAAATACCGTGATAGCAGGTAAAGGTTTCATTAAACATGCTTGACTGAATTTATACACTTAAGTATCTGAACTGTGGCTAATATCTTTTGAAAGAGAAGGAAAGAACACAGTCAGCATTTTGTGTTTGGATGGTTAGTCAGTAGTGTTTTCAGTAGTTAATCAGTAGTATAGAAAAATAATTGAATTAATTCCTTCATAGATTTAGGCCAGAAAAAACCCAAAATATGAATGTCTATTGCTGTATGGTGGTGCTCCCCTTCTTTCCATCTTACAACCCTTTAGGAGTGTTGACGTCTCAGTGGTTTGCAGGTGATAGTATCCATGTTGCAGCTTGCTTTGTTGTTATTAACTTGCCTGAGAGAAGATTTGCAGTGTAATAGCTGGTGAAACAGCTGACTCATACCAGGAGCTCTTTCCTGCTGACTCGGGTTTGAGTGTATGTGGGTATGCTGAATTGTGTTTTGTCATTAAATCGGTAAAATTGCCAGCAGCTGGACACGTTGTTTGGTCACATCACTTGCTTGTGTGCTATTTGTTGCAGAGTGCAGTGCACCTTTATGGTGCATAAATGGTGAGATAGGTTTTTGCTGAACTCTAGCTGGGATTTGAGCCTGCCTTATGTGAGGTGGTATTGGTAAGTTTCGGGAGTGACCAGGATATTACTCAGTGCTTTGCTGAGGGATGTCTGATGGAACAAGCCCTGGACCTGGGATTACCTGATTTTATAGATTTCAGGCAGGGACTGTAGTAAGATGAGCAAAGGTGGGTATGTAATGTTCAAGACTCAATAATAGTAGTAATTTTTTTTTGGGGGGGAATTGGTTTGATGGCAGCACTCAACTACTGCAATAGATAGAAAAACCACACTGCAAATCAGTTGCTGTGTAGTAACTTGGTATACCATGCAGAGCAGCGTGCTTTGCAATTGTGTGACAGCTAAAGTATTCTCGCTGTACAGAGGTAAAATAATTCTGGTCAGCTGTTTGGTGGCTTGTGTACTGGGCCTAGGCTGGCAGCAACGTGAACTGGAGCTCTGTTCGTAAGTTCAACACTTAGCTGAGGTGTGTGGACAGGTGTCGTGTTTGTAGCTGGCCATGCCAAAGATTCGTTACACACTCGGTTACAAGTTGATATGTAGAGACAGCCATAGTCTTTGACTTGGATAAATGCCCCAGTTCTGGATACAAGGTGGGGTGGGGGTGGTTCTGTGCTTGTCCAGACCATGTGGATGTAGGGTAGAGGTTCACAGTCTCTGGCAGAAGACCGGGAGCTGGGAATTGCGACGGTGCTGTCATTTCCATTCTATAGAGTAAGAAGAGGATGTCTGACCAAACAAGATGGGGAACCCAGGACTTTTGGAACAGTAAGGTTTGAAAACCACGAATCTGCAATTGCATTGCCATTTCAAGAAGGTGTTTTTAAATCTGCCCTTTGTCTTGCCTTTGAAACTTTCAACACTCACCTACATGCAGGCACTAATAGGATTTACAAGATCTGATGGTTTCTTTTATTCCTCCTCCATTTTCAGTCTGTAGAGGTTATTTCACTTGCATGGTGGCAGAAGCTTACATTTTACTGTCACCAACCCACGTGGCTGTTTGCGGCTGTAATCGGGAAGGAAGGGTTACACTGCTGAATTCTCTTGTCACCACTGGATCTCAAATAAAGGACTGATTTGGCAGTTGAAAGATGCAATACAAACTTTTTTGTTTAGATAGTTGAAAATATCACTTCATGACAAAGAATGTTTATCACAACAACAGAACATTCCTTGTACCACCTGCCAAACCCATGGTAATGGAGTAGAAGCTCAACTAAACAGGTCTGTGTGGATATAATACAGATATATAGCCACTGCTGAGGGGGTGAAAGAAAGGGGAGGTGGGAAGGAATCTTCAAGGTATGGAAAAGAAAGATCCTGTGTTGTTTATTCTCCTGTAATCTCAGTACCTATTCAGCAAAGTACTGACAAATCCCTATCCAGAGGTACACCCCTGTTCAGAGGTACATTTCCAAAGGGTTTCAAGTCTATGAAGGCACAGAGAGCAGCACTTCAAAGGCCTTTCAAAATGTATGTGTTACAGATGTCCTGTACATAGAGTCCGTGGAGAATTTCCTCCTAGGTCCTTGCTAGGCTCTTTCCTTGAATACCTTGGCTCGGAGATGGGCCTTGCATTGGTCTGGCTTAGCCAAGGCTGAGCAGCCATGTGTTAAACTATTTCTCTGAACTGAGGCCTTTATGATAGACCAAGAAAAGAATGATGGGAAACTGTGACCAAAACAGGGTTGTTAGTAGGCCCAAATGCCCAGGTAAGCACACAGATAAATAAGGATGCCTGCTGTGCCAGCAGCCCAAGTCCACTGCTGTCTGGTGGCAAGATGGCTATTGTGTTCGATAGCTTGGGAGTTTGCGCCAGGCTGGTGGAGGCAGACCCACCAGACTGCTTTATTTCGTGCAGACGTTCTGTGTGAAATACTGTAGAGATTTGAAGGTGTTACAGCAACTAAATGGGAACTTCAATGACAAAATGATCCTGTTACGCTGCTTAGGCTTGGCAGAAAGAGGTGTCCGGGTGCTGCTGGAGCGCGAGCTGTGGGAGTTGTGACAGAGTGGAGCAGGTGTGAACGCTCCAGATCATGACTAAGTGGTGTCTCAGCTGAAGAAGAGTGATGCTTTATTCCTTTCCCTTCAATGTTTTCTTCCAAATCTAATTTGCCTCAATTATGTATTTTTCTCTCTTATTTACAGTTACTGATGGCTTGCAGTTTTGTGTCAGCCTGTTCATGTTGCAGGCATGAAGAGGAGGGAATTATTATCTTTGCTCTGCTGGTTATCAGAGACCCCATTGCATTTAAAGCACTGCACAAAGAAAGAGAGCTCCTGTCCTTGGGAACGTGTTCTCTGAATGGAGGAAGATGGGCAGGGAATATCTCTAGCATCCCTGGAACTGGGAATGGAGCCCCTGAGCCCTTAGTCCAGCCTCCCAGCTACTGATGGACACACAGGCTTGTGCGGCGCTCTCTGCTGGCCTGCTGATTTTTAATCCTTGGTGTGTTATGTATTTTAGCTGTTGCTCTCTGGACACAGATGTTCTGTTGTTGTGGCTATTCAGCTGCAGAATTTTTGAACTTGGGTGTGCAAATAAACTGAATGAAAATAAGACCTCATGTTCCTAGTAGAAGCTGGGATTCTCTTCCTGATGCTTGTGGGTGCCTGTGGATTGACATGAAGTCTGGAGGAGGAAGGTTTACAAATGTCTTGCTTAGATTTCAAAAATTGCCCCAGGCTGCAAATGACTGTTTTTAAAAAATATTTTTTGGTATTGATTTCCATACAAAGGGGCCTTAATGCAACTGGCATCTATTTTCCTTATGCCATTTAATAGAGAAACCCAGAAAAAAGTAGGGTGAGGAAGACCTCATAAAGGATTTTTCTTGTCCTTTTGGCTTACAGCCACTTCCTTTGAGAAGTACCAGCAATTCATTTCTTAGGCTATGTAGCTTTAATGACCATTTCTCAAGGCATTGGGTCAAGGCATTTGAAACAGCTAGCTCAAGTTGTTAAGAATAAATGCTTCTTCATTACACTTACAATTGGGATTTCCTGCTGCTTCTCAAAGGTATGTGTGTATCCAAAGATAAGAAAGAAGCTTGATTTCTGGATAAACAGAACTATACTTATTAGATGAGGCTTTTCAGTCATTCTTATTTTTCTCATCTAAAAATACATAACAAAAAACCAGCCACTTGCTTTTTTGAGGCATTTAGATTTTCAAAGGTGAATGTCCTTATTCAAGTAACTTAAGACTAGCACTCCATATGCTGGATCTAGCTGTCATACAAAGTCTGTCCAGTAGACAGGGAGGACTCTTGAAGACCTGACCTTTGAGCATGGGGAAGTAGATACCAGATTTTCAGTGAATTGAATGAACCAATGGTATACATTTGAGCACAAACACTGCCCTCCATGTGTATATATAAAAATATTTTTCTAACTAACCTTAAGCTCTGGATAGTTAGGAAAGCGTCTCTTAATGTTAATTTTTTTTTTTTTTGTCTAGTCACAATGCACACAGAAAACACTAGTAGTTGCCTTAAAGCCCTTTTTGGCAGAATTTCCTGTAAAGAACCCAAGCAATACATCTGTTTGGAGGACAGGGCATTGTATATTAGCATATACATCTTTGTGCTTGCTGAAGTGTTGCCTAATGCTGTAAGTAAAACACTGGACTGGTGGCCAAAGATTTATCTTTATTCAGCCTGACTTCCACCTAATGCACCTGCTTATTTCTGACTTGATTGTATCCCTTTAATGTGTTGCAAAAACAAGTGCTTGTCTGTCTTAACAATGTAAATTATTCAGACGCTCCTGAGGTAGAACAACTGAAATATACTACTTGGTATAATTTCTTTCAGCCACATTTAAACAAGCATTTTGGAAGAGATACCAAGCCTTTTGTGTTTTGGGGGTTTTGAACAGATACCTAACTTCTGTGAATTAGGACAAGATTTCCTTGGGTTCAGGTTGGCCCACACTGCTTTCTGCAGAGCATCTTGCATCTTCCAAGTGTGTAGTACTGGCCTTTTGCAACAAATGCAGTGTGAATTAGACCACGGGCTTCTGTGTGTGCACCGATGTTGGACAGTTAATTTGCATTAGAAATGCCTTTTTTAAGGTAATTCTGATTGTCCCAGCTTTCTGCACTTAAATTTGAATCACGGAGTAGCTTCAGAGTGTGTGTTTCATTCCTTTTTGGATGAAACTTAACTGGAAGCTGTGTTCCAGGAGCACAGATGATGCTCATAGTCTACTCCAAGGTACCCCATCCCAAAATGCTGGTGATGTAGGTGATGGGGGGCCCTTGGGAACAGCTTATTTGCTTTAGAGGTTTGTTCTTATTGGGCTGCATTTAGACTGGTTGATGGGAATAACTTCGGTAAGGCTCGTGGTACTCATCTGGGGTGTGGCTGTGAGGGGAAAGAAAGTGCTGTGAACAAGCAGTGCATAGAGCAAAAGTGGAAGGTATTCTGTTTACATACATACTTAAAACCAAGGAAGGACTCATTGAGGATATGAGAGCTGGGTACAGCCTTGGCTGCAGCGAACATGAGATGGAGCTCAGGATCCTGAGTGGAGGAAACAAGACAAAAAGCAGGATTGGAATCCTGGACTTGAAATGAAGTAAAGTTCAAGTAAGTAAAGTAAATAAGGCCAGTAAAACTTCCTGGAGGTAAGCAGGGGTTTGAGTTATATATTGATAAGAAAAAGCACCCAGAGAATATTAGGCTAAAAACTAAATTCGCAAAGTCTTTAATCTACTGGAATGTATTTCTTCATTTTAACGCGTTTGTTATTTGTGTGTAGTTCATTGTTTTCTTGGAAACACTGTTATTTTACTACTTTCTGCCAGAAAAACCTGTTAGGGTTTGGGACAAAAGATGTGCTTTATTGGGGTCAGATACATGTGAAAGAGTGTACAGACTCCGGCTGTTGCTAGGTTACACTTATGTGCCCATGTCGAAATATAAATCCTTATATGTTGGGAGAGTCACATGATAGGTCAAAATATTTCTCTTGCTGCATGATGTCAGTCACTGCTGTTGTGTAATGAGTAGGTCCTATGGTTCATTTTTCATGTGATTGGTATTAGTTGAACTCACCTCTGAGTCAGTCTAATGTATGCAAATCTTTCTTGATTTACACACTGGCAGTGAATAATACATTTTTTTTCTGGGACTTGCATTTCTTGCAAACTACAATAGGAATAGTAGCAATTCTGAATAAAGCAGATCTATTTTTATTAAAAGAAATGCAAATCGTATGTCTTGTTCAAAATTTTTGGAATGTGCTGTATAGATCATGTGTCATTCTCTGTCCTAGCTTCAATATGAATCAGCATAGGAATCCTGTTTTTAAGCATATGCCCCCATTACTACTATTTGCATTTCTATTCAGGAATTCAGACTAAGGTGAGGGCCAGCTTGCATCAAGTGCATAGAAGGCAAAAAGTCTTTCACAGTCTTGGCTCTGAATGTTCTTTCATGACATGTTATTGTCCTTGAAAATCTGTTCTGTGAAATCACTGAAAGACTTGCTAGAGGCTAATCTTTGACATTTGGGATATTGAGGAGTAGCTGGGCAGTCCTGCTCCACCAATTGACGTGAGCTGCTGTTCTCTCAGTACGGGTCTCTTGCTTGCAGGTGGGGATAACTTGAATTTTCTTCCAAGCATAATTCTTCGTTGCTCATGTGTGTATCCTGGGTGATGTCCTGGGAGAAGCTTGTGATTTCTCTGTGCAGTCTTGCAGCTTTTTTATTTTTGGTTTCAGCCCTGCGATGATGGTATTGCACCAGTTACTGCATGTTTAAGCTAAAAGCTGCATCAGGAGATACCTATAGGTTATGCCACTGATAAAACAGTAGGTTTTACCTCCTCCCGAGACTTCGGGGCTTTTGTTCTGTTTATGGGCTTGAAGCCTTTCTGGAAATACTTATGATGCTGGGAGAGCAGTAATGTTAGCAGGCACAAAACCATTAATTAACATGGGTTTGTCTTGCAAATGAGTGTTTTAACTTTACCATAGGCTGCACATCTTTTACTTCCCTGCTGCTTCTAAATCAGGTGGTGTTTTCTTGCTCAGTAATACTACTGTTTGGCTTTGAAATTCAGCTGCTACAAGGCTGAAGCTGTAAGTGAAACTCTTCACAAACTATAATGCACCTCTTACTTGCTTAATGCATCTAGTAAAACAGGAAATAAAACCCTATCTAGGGAGCTGTGTATGTTGGGGCTCTTGAGCATCAAACTTCTGTGTTTGCTTGTTGGACTCAGCTGAGCCTTGAGGTGGCATCTGGAATATACTTCTTAAAGCCTTTCAGCAGAGGAATACGGTACTACTGTGTTTGCCAGTGAAGGCTCTTAGGAGGTAACGAAGCACTGTTAGATGCCTTAAGTGCTCTGTAGCAAAACAGCAATGCCTCATGTGCTTGAAGAAGCCTAACTTAGAAGATCACATCTTTGCTGCCCCTGTGTCTTTAAAGAGGACAATGAGCAGGTGTCATGGTTTAACCCCAGGTGGCCACTAAGCCCCACGCAGCTGCTTGCTCACTCCCCCTGGTTGGGATGGGGGAGAGAATTGGAAACACAAAAGTGAGAAAACTCGTGGGTTGAGATACAGACAGTTTAACAGGTGAAGCAAAAGCCATACGCGCAAGCAAAGCAAAACAAGGAACTCTTTCACCACTTCCCATGGGCAGGCAGGGGCTCAGCCATCCCCAGGACAGCAGGGTGCCATCATGCCTAGCGTTTACTTGGGAAGACAAATGCCATCACTCCGAACGTCCCACCCTTCCTCCTCCTTCCCCCAGCTGTATATGCGGAGCGTGATGCTGTGTGGTGTGGGATATCCCTGAGGTCAGTTGGGCCCAGCTGTCCTCCCAGCTCCTTGTGCACCCCCAGGCCACTCTCTGGTGGGGCAGTGTGAGGGGCAGAAAAGGCCTTGGCTCTGTGTGAGCCCTGCTCAGCAGTAACGAAAACATCCCTGTGTTACCAACACTGTTCCCAGCACAAATCCAAAACACCGCCCCATACCAGCTACTATGAAGAAGATTAACTCTATCCCAGCCAAAACCAGCACAGCAGGGAATCCCCTTAGTATTAGGGAATACCCTTAGAAGTTCAACATCATGAAGGAAAAAATGGCAGTAGTTTCCCAATCTCTTTTGAGGGTGATTGTTTTGGGTTTTTGCTTTTAAGAAGCAAGCAAGAACACTTCAAGGATGTGATCTCTAAACTATAGATATTCTTGGTAAGTATTTTAATCTTCAGTTTTCTCCAATTGTTTCCTTTTGGTATAGATAGAGGGAGAGTAAACAGACAGCTGTAGGAACCTGGGATAGAAGTGACGTTTCAAGTAAATTTTGCCTGTGAGGGTGGCTCACAGCTTTATCCTCCTGCATTGCTTGAGAGATAATGGGACTGTCACAATGTTAATATCTACTGCTGTTTGTTTTCATTGTTTAATGTGCATGGTCACTGGAGCTCGTAATTAGAAAATAAGTTCCTTTTAGGAATACGCCTTATAAAGCAGAACTCAAAATTAGTATTCATTATGAATGCCACTGTGTATATGACTTAAATATCAGCACCTAGGCATTGTTTGCTTTTTTCCTTTGCAATCGTTGTATTATTCCCCTTCTGGCCCTTAAATGTTGGCCTGATTTTGACTTCTGTAGATAATTGTCTAATACAATTCTTTGGGAAGGGAAACTAATCACCAAGTTAATCTTGCTTTCTGAAGTGTTCAGCTTCTTAGGCAGATCTGCCTTCAAAGGCATGGGTTCTCGCTGTAATGACTAAACCGTTGGGGAATATTGCACACACAGAAGGGGAAATGTTCAGTCGCTCGTTCTGGTTAACCTCCTGTGTAGAGATGGATTTCAGAATGCAGCTCTTTGGTGACTTTCTTCCATCCACTTTTGCTAGCATGTTACAGTACTGATTTGTGCTTTGGTTAACGTTTGTGTAGGCTAGACCGCTTGGTAGTCTGATCTGTGTGCCTGTCTGTAGTCAGCTCACTGGTTTTGTGCGCATGGATTTTGACTGCTGGAAATTCTCCTGGTACATGCATTCAAATCTACTGTCTTTCTTGCAATTACTATGTTGGCTCTTCTGATGAGAACCAAAGGTGTCCTGTGGGTAAAGTATTGGCAGAAGAGGACTTTGGATGCCTGCAGCAGGGCCGTTTGTAGCCTGATTCCCCTCATTTCCATTTGATGGCATAGTACCAGGCTTGTTCTAAGCCATTACTGGTCAATTAATTTGTTCTTTTCTGTTCTTGAATTGGAAACTAATTGAGTACTTGTGAAGGGTGCCAGATTAAACTCTGTTTTTGCTTGGAGTGCCAGTGAAAATGCCTTTCCCTCCCATATTTCCTTAGGAAACTACACTTGAATATGATCATGCTATGTGTGACGTTGTCGGCACATGCAGACAGTCACCCTGTGCTGATAATGTTTGACTCTGTCAGCCGATTTTAATCAATTTGTCAGAAGGTGGAGGTCCCATCTTCCCACTGAAGTACCTTTCTTGTATCCTTCAGCTTTGTGGAAGAGCTGACTTTAGTGCACTGGTGCTAGCATAGGAAACCTATGTCTGTTTTGGACAGGAGAGACTCAAAGTTAGGCCTCTCCTTCAGATAGATCAGAGTCATGTTCTGTGAATGTGTGGGGTCACTTTTCCCCCCTCCTCTTCTTCCTCTTTACAGTCCTGGTTGCAAGGAAGAGGTCTGAGGCTGCAGTCACTTGAAGCTCTGTCCTGGTTTGGGCCAGGACAGAACTAATTTTCTTGCTTGCCCAAACCAGGACAAGCTCCCAAGCAACGGTTTTGTCAGCATTTTAACTTTGTTTTCTTTCTGCTGTGGTAAAGGTGAGTAATTCTAGTCAGTGGTCTGGCATAAAAGGGAGGAAAACATTTTCTTTTTCAAGACTCACACCAGGATCAGACTGTCTGCCTTATTCGATGAAGTTTCTAAGCGATTTTGGTGAGTAACAATGAGTCTTTTGCACTGCCTTGAATGAATAAAGTTCTCCCTCTTCTCTTGAGATAAAGAACGTTCTCTAATTTTCATGTATGTCAACCACTACTTTCCTTTCACCCAAGAAAGGCTGGTATGGCCATGGAAGAACAGTCAGTACGTGTAGTCGAACCCTGAGGCCAGATCAGTGAGGCCAATCAAACAGTTCATGAATTGCAGACTCTAAGATGCAACTCTTTGTTGTTCTTTGCTTTGGAAAAGTGTGGGATTTTTGTTTGGTTTTGGTGTTTTGGGATGAGAAGAGCCTAATAAACTGCAGGGCATATTATTGTAGAATTGGGGTACAGCTCTCTGGAAAAGGAAATGCAGCCTTTCTAGCGGGCAGTGGAGTGTTGTAGTGTGCCCCCTCCCGCCCCCCCACCTTGCGTCACAGGAGGGAATAGTTGGGAAGGGAGGGAAGGAAGATGGCTAGGCTTTCAGAATCTGATGGGTTTAAAAATAAAAATCTTGTGCTCCATTAAATATGCAATAGTTTTTCTTCTTTGCAGTATGTCACATCCCATTTCTTGCCTTCCTCCAACCCCTCAGTTGCACTTTAATGTTTTTGCTAGGCAGTACAGGCTGTTATGTTTTTTTTTCCCATTTAATGTAAACCAGCTTCCTTACCTAGGTGTTTGATTGATACTACTTTATGAAATGCTTGAAAAATATCTAAAGTTCCTGATTGCCTAGGATTACATAAACAAGCTGGAATAAAAAGGCTAGGTGCTGTCACTCTTCTTTCTGAAGAGCATGGATGCATTTTGGTACCTTGTCATTCCATCACAAATACATGAATTCTGCATCAGTCATCAGAAAGCCAGTGAAATTTTTTTTGCACTAATATGTTCCTTCAATTTCTGGGCTTCTCTGCGTTTCTGTTGTGAGAAAACAACGTTCTTTGTACAATTTTCGTAACAGGAAAATGTAGGGGAACCTGAGAACTATGAGAAGAGGCAGATGTTTGTTAGCTTTGGGGACATCTGTGTGTTGCTGCAGAGTTGTGAACTTGCGGTTCAGCTATAGAAGATTCTCCATGGGGGAGATGTATCCCCTCCCCAGTCAGGTTGTCCCATGCTAATGGCTGACTATTTCTTTAGAAGACCCTTTTTCCTGAAGTTTTCTTCAGGGGAAGATGCTAATTTTAACAAAACAGGAACACACACACATCCATGCGAGGGAGTGGTTCTGGGAGTAAAGAGTGAGGTGCAGTGAAGGAAGGAAGGGTCTCTGCTTTGTATAGCAATGCTGGCTTACATTGGTACCTGGAACTGGCCACAGCCATGTCTGAGTGGTTTGTGTCTCTCATGAGGAGCTAGTAAAAGGGATCCAGGCTCCAGCAGCAGTAGCAGCTGTCTAGTGCTAGCTATGGCCCCTTTCCTATAGGATTGACTACACAGAGCTCCAAGTGAGGGTGCACCTTGCTTCTCTGAAGCTTTGAGATTGTTTATTTCCTTGACACCCATGGGCAAAGGTAATGCTTGCTTTTTTTTTTTTTTTTAAAGAAGGAGACCAAGAAGGAGAAGCTACTGTGGAGGTACTGCAGTACGACTTTGGGAAAGAAGGTGCCAGGGGAGTATGTAGTAGCCCCTTTCAGTATTTCAAATGTGACGCTTCCTGGCCTGCCTGCTAGGTAACTGGTGTGTCCTGGTTTGACCCCACTGCAGTACTCCATCCTATACACATCATGCTCAGAATAAAGGTGAGGGATCACAAGGGTCACTCCCTCTCCCTTTATGGCCAGGACACTAATGGTCTTTAACGACCCTAAGCAGCCTCACCTGATGCTTCTGCCCACACCCATGGCCCTGGAGCCTATTTAAGCCCAGTATGGGGCTGTTAGTGAGGTCTTGGTGATGGTGCAGGGTGTTGCTCTTCAATTCTACCCAGCTCCTTGCTTAAGCATCTGAGGAGGACTCTACCGAATTATTCTGCTTTTGATCCTGAATCCAGCTCCTGCCTGCTGCTGAGTACAGTCTGGGACTTTCCTGGGGTGTGGCCCATAGCGTCCGGGTGACATATTTGTCATTGGGGGGAGCTTGATACCGGTTTTGTATATATTTTCCCATTATTATAATACACGATTCTTGTAGTTAGATTAAAGCTGTTTTTAACTTTTCCAACCCATAAGTCTCTTTCCCTTTCTCTTTCCCCTCCATTTTGGGAAGGGAGAGCAGTTAATAAAGAGTGTCTGTCATTTGTTTAATAGCCAGCCCAGCTTTAAACTGTGACAACTGGTATGGGATGGAGCAAGGGTAGAATGGAGCAGGTTCTGTGGAAGTACTGACAGCTAGTGTCAAACATGGCAAGCAAGCAGTGATGCAGGAACAACCCTTCTGTCTTATCGGGCATTTCTCTTGAATTCTTAAGTATTGCAATGCTAATACCGTTTGTTCCTAATTCATGTGATCTTCTGTCGGGCAATATAAGACGTGACAAATTAAGCAGTTGGAATTTCCTAGAGCAGTGTTTATTTTAGTGACTAACATGCCCTTACAAACTCATTCAGTAACTTCCTTGCAGGTCTTGCTCTCTAACTGCATTGGATAAGTCTGTGGTCATACAAAGTTGTATGCTATTCAGATTTAAATGAGCAAGCCCCAGTGAAGTGAGTAGGACTGCCGCAGTGTAACGGAGAAGAGAGCCCGGTCCTGTCTTACCTGATGGTAGGTCTGCTTTGAGCAATTGTGGCTGCACTGAGAACAGAGAGCACCAGCAAACTGGCTGTTTTTCATACAAGTGGTGTGCTGCTAGTTTTCTGGTTATTCCCCGAGGCAGACAGGATGTCGCATGTGCACTCTGACCCCTTGTTCTTCAGAGGCAACTGGCCCAATGTCAGTTCTTAATAGCTGTAGTAAAAGTTTGGAGGAAGAAGAATCTGATAGGCGATGTATGAAAAGTTGCCCCTAGGAAGGTAGAACTGAACTCCTAAGTTGAGTGTACGTGCTCTATGCCTGATTTATCACTGATACATAGGCATAATAATGAAACTGTAAGGGTATTTCAGTTGAGTAGTAGGCATATGAAGCAGGAGCTGATGAACTGTAATAAATAAAGCATTTTGATCTGTTAGAGCCTTTGCTTTAACTGAAAATATTAATATTCCTAAATTCTTTGTTGGATTAGGATAATATCCTCTAAATAACCTGGCTAATACAAGAAAGAAGGGAACTTCAGGAAAGTATAAGCCATCAGTAAAAATAAGATTTCTCCCCCTGCCCTCCAGTTTGCTTCTGAGGTTAAAATAACAGGAACCAGATGTAAAATAGCAGATACGTTCAGGACTTGAATTCATTTTGTGAATTACCATGTTGTGGCTCAGAGAGAGACAGTGAGGCAGAAAGAGCCCTGTGCTCTGCCAAATGGGCAGGAATTTTAAATTTTCTTCTGTTTCTCACTTCTGAGAAACTGAATCAAAAATACCTGTTGCTTGCGTAAGTATCTTTGGCTCATCTACTTGAAGATACTTTCCCAAAGGAAGGGCAGTGTTCATAGTAATCTTCATCAGATACTGTGCATTTTGTCTGCAAGTAGTTCAAGTTCTAGAAATGTTAAGCAGAACAACTTTAGAAAATAACATACAAAACCCCTTATTTTCAACAAAAGCCTTAAATAAAAGCTGTATAAACTTCTGGGCTGTTATCGTTTCAATGATACTATAATTCACTTGCTACTTCCTTCCTCTTTTCTAGAAGTGGGAAGCTCAGCCAAAATACATTGGAAGATGAACAAAAGAGTTTGACTTGCTGAGAAACATAACCTCTTTTGGGGCAAAGAGCAAGTCATCACTTTCTGGCTGTCCTGAAAAACAATTTCTTCCCATTACTGTAGGTCTCACTCAAATTACTTTCCTGCCTCTTTCTGTCTTGCTAGAGTCTTTGTAAATTATGATACTGTAATAAATTACAGTGTGCTGGAAAGGAAGGACGCTAACGGAGTTGTGTCTGTCAGTGGGATGCTGTGAAAGTGCCTCTTCTAGGGCTGTTTATCTGAATTTTTAAGGGGTATTCCACAAAAAGGATGATAAATGTTCCTTACACCAAGAGACTTTTTTGCATGAAAAAATCTTGTTGTGCCTGTCATAGTGTGTACCTCACAACAAGCTAGAGGTCAGAAAGGTACTGAAAATGTAAGTATGATGTTTTGTTTTGGTTTTAAATCAGCTCCCTTCCTTGAGGATCTCTGAGTTCTGGTTAGACCAAGTCCTGCATGAAATGCAGTTGGTATCACGTGGAAATGAGAAAGACACAGAGTTTGTGTGTGTGGCAGTGAACAGCACAGCGGTGTGGTGGAACACTACGTGCTGCCTCATTGCTTGCAGTCTAGTCATTACTGCTCTGTGTTCTCAAGCTGATGAAGTAGGAGATGTGTTTCATTCCCTTGCTCCTGCACCAGTGTGTGCTGCGGCAGCATGATGTTGTGTCATTCTGCAGCAGCTTAGACTGACCAATTAAGAAAAATCATTAGTGGGGGAGCTGAAACGGTGAGATGAGGCATGCCCTTGGAAGGGGGAATTTGATGAGATATGAGTGAGCAAAGGGTGCCTTTGCCTTCGGGAGTGCTGAAGTAATCTGTATGGCAGATGAGGGAGGGGAGGGGACTTTCCCTGGGCCGTATCTCTGGGCTGACTACACCACAGCTTCTCTAGAGCAGCTAGCACTCCAGTTGACTGAAAAATATCCAGAGCTTTGTTTCTTGGCTTCCTTGGGCTTCCACCAACCCAACTAGAAAAATTACAAAGCAGGGTCTTGCTGGGAAACAAAAAGCTCCTAGTGCAATGATGTAAGCAGACTAGTGACAGGCTGCACTAGGGTTTGAGGAAAGAGGATAGCAAGGGTCAGTTCCTAAAGAGAAGTGCATGCTTTAGTCCTGGATATGACACGAGAGCTGCATCCCATTCTTAAGGGAAGGAAATGGTGTCTTTCTGGTTCCTGTTAGCTGAAAGAAGGGTACTGTTGTGGAGAGAGACTCCCTGCATTGAATCAAGTTTGTGTCCCGTCTCTTCAACTGCAAAGCTACAGACACATCCTTTCCAATCTTGTGTGTGTGAGATGGCTCTGTGGGGACCTTAATGTTGCGGTTACCATGGGAGCCAATTTAAAGTGAATTGTCATGCCATCAGAACTAGAAGATATGTGCAAATTCTGTTGTAGCATTTTGCAGAGGTTTGGGATTTTGAATATTCCTTGCAAGAAAAGTATTTCTGTTATTTACATGGGGATAAAACTGTTCTGTGTGTTAAGCATTTCGGAAATCAGACTGGCTCTGTGATAGAGAGGACAGCATGGCAAGACAGCCTGGGCACAGGCAGAAGAATTTTAACTTGGGATACAAGTTCCCCCTGGGAATTGTTGTTCTGTTTGGTTGTAGTGCTTTTGAGTTACCTTTATCCAATTTGTTTAGTGCACTCATCAAAATCCGAGAAGAATCTTTTTTCCTTGCATATTTGTATCTCCATCCTTTCCATTGCCCTGCTTGTGTGGGCTGACACTTTCACCTGCTGCAATACTTGAGAGTCCTCTGCTGAGACTTGGAAGTGCTCGTTCTAGAGAAGGCCACTGTGATAAGAGCAATGTGCTGTGGACTTGTTTTTTGATCTGTGCAAATCAGGTGATTATTCATGCTGGACCCCTGCAGTTTAAAACATCTGCTTGCCACCAGAACTTGTTCAGTGAGTTTGGACTTAACAGCTTGGGGGCTGAGCTCTAGACCTCCAGGATCTCTAGGTTCCTGTGCTGACAGTGTTTCTAGCACTCACAGCATCTTGGTCCACCAGCACAGCAGAGATGGCAGATGTGTTTCTTTGGAAACTTTTTTATGTGAAATCAAATATCTAGATTTTAATTGCTAATTTCTTTTAGAAAGAACAGTTTGTCTCTGACCTACACGTGGCACTCAAATGTGACTTTCTGGCTTTTAGAGGACTTTTTATTGTTGAAAATCTGAAATAGTATTAAGACTACAGGGATGCTGTTGTCTCTTCTCTTGTAGCTTCTTTTTTCCTTCTCTGCTGTTAGTGTGGACTCATTCTTTGTGGAGAAGAAAGCTACATCAACAGGTGGAGAGTTAGGAACTGTTTTATCGGTTGCTGTTTGTAGGTCTGCTGGGGAATTACAGGACAGCTTTTGAGCAGACTGATTAGTTTTTTCTTATGCCCTCTCTGTAGGAATCTTTTTTGAATTGTTCTTGGTTTTTTGTCTTTTTCTCAATACAGAAAAAATTCTGGTCTGTGAACAAAGATTTTTAGTATTAAGGCTTGTAGATTTCGATGACTTGTCAAAAACAGTAACAAAACCCTCACACACCTCTGGAAACCATTCTTGTCCTATGCAAAAGTTCTGCACTGAAAAATCTAATTCTTTGTTCCAGTGTTATTGGAATTGTTTAATCTGTTTTGATCATTTCTAAGGAGAAAATATTTTTTGTCCATCAAGTGCACAAGCTATTAAGAAAACTTAACTGTGTAATTCCCTAGAGATACAGCATTTTCATAATAACATTGCTATTCGGGCAGTTTCCTTCAGATTTTATCAAATATTCCAGGCAGACCAGTTTCAGGAACCAGATGTAAGGGTAAAGCTGTGCACAGCTGAGGAAGCCAAATTAGAGAGAGAAGTTAAGAGTACTGCCAAGGAACCGGAAAAGACTTGTTCTAGTTCAAGGAGAGCATATGCGTTTTGTGCAGGTGACATGAAAATGAGAAAGTCTGCAAAACGGAGAGGAAACAAAGGCTAGTATCCTGTATCGGATAATAAACCGATAGTTCCTCTTATTCAGGATTCCAAAATACTTTGCAAGCGCCAGTGAATGATTTGGTTGTACAGTCATGGTGTACTTCAGCACTAGTATGTGTCATAAAAACTTGCATGGATGTTTATGGTAGGACAGTGGTTGATGGTTTGGCGTTTGGCTCAGTAGAACGTTGTTCCAAAAGGATAAAGCCATTCTTTACAGAAGAGGCTGTTTTAATGGAAGGGAGAGGAGGATATCAGCCCTAGTCTGTGAAATTAATTTTTATTGTGCATGATGTGCCTGAGCACCTTTCATTTGGGGCACATGCTTTTAGCTTCAAAAAAAAGCTGTTTGTATCTGTTTAAAACTTACACTCTCAAACCAATTCATACTGCGGTGCATATGATTCTCTCTCAGGGAAGAGAGAGAATAAACTGAACATCGGATATTAGCTGCAGCACTTAGTCCACTGCTGGGAGGCACCTGGATGCGACAGTGATACAGTCAGTGTCAGAAGCGGTGCAGCACAGAAGTGAAAGCGACTGTGCCAGCAGATGTGTTTGATGGTCAATACAGTTTTCCTCTAGAGCCCAGCTATGTTTAAGCACCCAAGCCAAAAGCGTTTTTGCTCCACAGCCCCCAACTACTCTGTAGATACAGCTAGAGCACCTTGTGGCTCCAGCAAATGCAAGAAAACAGGGAGGTAGCTCTTTCTAAGATTGAGGCAAACCCTCTCTGCCACGAAAACTCACCTCAGCCTAGCTGGCAAGCTCCTGACATCCCTGTGCTGTTTGCTGACCAAAGAAAGCATGAATCCACGAACTAATCCAGTACACTTTTTCGACTTAGTTTTATGGACAGGATTTTTTCCAAAACTTTCTTTGGGATTTAGGAATCTACTTGTCACTGACTTTCTTTGGCGCATGAGCATTGATTCTCTGAGGCTGTCTGGAGAATGTGTGGAGCATCCTTCTGAAGATGCTGTCAATGCTGTCTAAGCAATTCATGAGGTGTTACAGGCAAGGGAGAGGAACGGTTTGCTTATGTATCAACTGTGCATCTATGTGTGGGGGGGAAAGGTTGTCTCCCTAATGCCTTCAGAATAGACTATAGCAAGGGTTTGGGACTTGCAGTGGAAAGTGCTGCCAACTGGAGAAAGTATGTTGATATCGCGAGGGGTGCTGGTGTCAGCGAGTACATGCCTTATATTCTCAGCCACTATTTTAATGTAAAATTCACATGCTTACTCTGAAATCAACTGTAGTTATCTAGTTTTTTTGGACAGCAGGAAAGATGTTAAAAGACCATAGTATTTTTACCACAACAGAGCTACTCTGTTCAGTCTGGCCTTTTGATTTTTGATTTTGTTTCTAAAAGTGTTTCCTGATGGAGAACTTTATATTCTTAGCCATGAAAGACTGAGCTTTAGAAGCACTGTTTTAGTTTAAGAAACTTGATCTTAAAAATGCTATGTCTACATGGGCACTGTATGTTAGCACTTTGGGCATGTTCCTGTGCTGATTTCTTGTCAAAGATTGGCTTCTCCCTGTGTCTTGTTCAAAGAGACTTTTAGTTCTTTTTGAGGCCTGAAGCCAGTACTGTCATAAAATATGATAATGTCTTCAAACTGACAATTACCGGAAGATATTTTTTCTTGGACAAATTCCCCCTGCCTTTATTTTCTTGTCCTGTGTGCAGAAATAAGGCAGCGGTATAATTCTTACCCGCTTTCTGTTTTGTTTGACCCCGTTTTATGGAAACCCTTCTTCAAGGGTCACCGTGGTGTATTTGAATCGGGACACTGTATGATCTTCTCAGCTGTCCTGGAGGGGCAACGTAAAAATGACAGAAGCAATGAGACAAAGTGCAGTGTGAATAAGCTCCGGTAGCTTAGTTTTGAAAAGCTTTGTTCAACGCATCACATAAAAATGACAGAAGATAGTTTTATGGTTTAAAAAAATGGAAATAATTATGTAGGTAATCTTTGCAACCTAGTAAAAATATCATAGTACACACAAATTGAAGTGTTACAGCTTTCTGTGATCTAAATTGGCATCTAATCTTAGTCAGTAGGTGAAACAACACTTGAGGATGTTGTTTATAGCGATTGCTTTTTTTTATCCCTTGAGAACAAAGTGATGTTTTGAAAACATTGTGAATCAGGCAAATAAGGCAATTCAGGCAACAAGTAAAATCTCTGCAGATCAAGGAAACTCCATGCTTTACATCATATTTATAATTGGCCCAGACCTTTATTTTAATGTCTGGAAACTGCATTGGAGTGAGGAGAGGAGGAGTAGTCTCGTTATTAAGAGCAAAGTATCTTTCTGTTTAGAGCCTCAAGCTGTATTTTGTCTATTATGCAGGTTTGCTTTTTTTCAAATCAACAAGTTGCTTTTCCTGCAAGGGAGATGCTTGGCTGCTACAGGGACTGCTCCAGCTGTGAAGCAATTTTTTTCTGGTCAAGATTAAAACCTTCAACTTGTGTTAGTTCTGTGTAACTAAAGCTGTCTGAGAACTAAACATTTAACCAGTCATCTAGGACTTCCTTCTGCAGATGACAGGGGAAGAGAAAGAGAAAGCAAACGTGGAGAGGGAGATTCGTCCTGCTCAAACAGCGCTTACCTCAAGATGGGGTATATTTGAGTTGCTGTTTCTTTCCTTTGACTGTACAGGGAGTCAAGATGTCCCTCTGAGACTGCACCTAGCAGTTAAACGGCTCGAGTTGTATACAGGTGTTTGTGTGTGTGATGAACACTGAACACGCACAAATCGATGGGTCCCGATGGGATGCATCCACGTGTGCTGAGGGAGCTGGCGG
>VZSC01015424.1:60581-83815 GCA_013398225.1 Steatornis caripensis
TTCTCAGTGGTGCCCAGCGACAGGACAAGGGGCAATGGGCACAAACTGGAACACAGGAAGTTCCACCTGAACATGAGGAGGAACTTCTTTACTGTGAGGGTGACAGAGCACTGGAACAGGCTGCCCAGAGAGGTTGTGGAGTCTCCTTCTCTGGAGATATTCAAAACCCGCCTGGATGCATTCCTGTGCAACCTGCTGTAGGCTAACCTGCTTTAGCAGGGGGGTTGGACTAGATGATCTCTAGAGGTCCCTTCCAACCCCTACCATTCTATGATTCTATGATTCTATGATTCTATGATTTGAATCCCAAGCATTGTCCTTAGAGCACCAACCGACTTTGTTATAGAGGGTGTACCTCGAGATCATGCAGCGTTTTCAACCAGAGACATTTTAGTTTGGAGGCTGATGCTCAGTTTGTGGGGTTCTCATGCTGGTAGCTTGCATGTGTTTAGTTGAGTGTGATGGTAATGGTGTGAAGGAGACTTAGGTTCAGAACCTGCTTCTCCCGTTGGACAGACAGTGTCTGCTTGCAAAGACTTCACAATGTGCTTGGAAGAAGCTCAGTCTACTTGCTTGGACAGTTAACCGCTTACTGTAGTAATGAAGAAGGGTGGATTTTGTCAGCATAGTACAACAAAATTTCCATGAAAAACAGAGGGAACTTAAATGAAAAAAGGCTTTTTGAAATAGGAGCTTATGTTATGTAAAATCAAAAGTTTTAGAGCTGGGAGTCAACTCCGGGTTTTCTTCCCTTGAATTCACTGTTGTCCAAGTTTTACAGCCCTTTCAGGGTTCAGCTGGCATTCCTCCTGGTAGCTTGTCATTGATTTGGAAGATCAGCTATGGGAGTGAGTGGTTATCTAGCTGTTCTACCATTTTTTTTCAGTGTGGATGTCTTCCCACTTTAAGTCTTGTATCCTGGAGCTGGTTAGAGAGTGCATGAGGGGCCCTGCTGTAAAGACTCCAGCAAGTTCAGAAGGGTTTTTTTAGTCTCTCATGTGGGCTTTTTTTTGTCCCATAATGGTGTGGTTTTCCTTTGTTATCATCCAACATTTTTTTTCCTCAAATGAATTAAAAAATGCTAAAACTGGTAAATAAATAAAAACACAACCTCATGCACTTCAGTGCTGAGCTGCAGACTTGCTGTTTGACTTTGGTTAAGCTAGGTTGTCCATCAGGCCACTTACTCATCTGTGAAATGAAGATAGCTATCTCCGAGGAGCTTGTGAAGCACTCGGAATCCTGAGTGCATATACTGAGTGCCAACAGGAGGATGGAGAAGGGGAAGGTATTGCATGTTCGTGCATAACCAGAGCATCCAGTGAAAAGTCGCATACAGCCAGTCTTGCTTTCTTTTCTGCTCTCCTACTTCAGTGTTTCAGCTTCAAAGTTCTGAACACATTTCACTGACAAATTATAACTTTGAATAGAGATGAGACTTCATTTGTTTTGCTTTTTCTGTTATATTTCAAAGAGCATCACAGCATTGTAGGTTGCTAAGCTGACAAAAGAATGATCAGTAGGAGAGTGAGTTTCTCCAGGCAAATTTCCTGACCCAAGACAAAGACAGCAAAGAACTGTCAGGATATGTTTTTGTCACACGAACAGAAGAAGAAAACTGGCCACCTATCAATTGGTCTTCACAAATTAGTTGCTGTGAAGAAGCATGGCTCATTCCAGCTGAGCCTGGGGTCCTGTGCTAGGCCTGAAATAATAGTGGAGAAAGGATTGCTTTCAGGGACTGTCACGTCATCCCTGCCGTGCTAGGTGCCGGCAGTGCAAAATGTCTTGATTGAACACAGAGAAACCTGAGCTTTGCACTGAAATGACCAAGAAACATGATCTGTTTTTTAAGAGAAGGGTGTCTTTCTCTTCTGGGTTTTAATGGATGAATTGAATTTCTACGGAGCCTTTCCACCCTGGCCTGTGACTGTCCATGTTGCTACAGAGCTAATTCTGCTCCAGCGATGGGTAAGGAGTTCTGATGAATCTGCGCTTGATTACCAGCTCCGTTTACCACAAGGGAACGGTTATTAATGTGCTCTCATTTTTAAGCCTATTATAACTCCTTCACTTTGATTAATCTCATTGTGGAGCTTTTTACTCTCTTAGCCTGCGTGAGGTGTAAGTCTGACTGTTAACAAGTGCTTCTGTTTTTTCCCTCCCAGCTGAGGGAGGAGGCAAAGGGCTATTGATTTTTATATAAAAATGAGTTTAATGAGACTTGGAGATTGGGCTTGATCCAAGGCTTACTGGAGTCAGTTATTAGATTTCAGTGGATTTCGGGCTCTGGTATCTGGTTTACTGCCATGGTGTTCAGTAGTCTCTGTAGTAGGGATTTTACAGGTCTTCATCAATTGTTCAAAAGCAGCAAAGTGTCATGGTGAGGGATGGTAAGGGGAAGCATGCTGACCAGGTATTTAACAGCTGCTTCTTTTATTGTTGTGATCCTGTTGTCTCATCTTTCTTCACATTTCAACCTTGAATGTGCAGTCATGGTGTGTGTGATAGTGGTCCTTAACAAAGGATACAACTCCGGACAATACAACAGAGCTTTAGAAACAAGCTTTCAGAGAGAAAAGAATTGATATCTTTAACTCTGAGATGAGTTGTAATTTGGGTAGGTATTAATACATATATTTAAAAAAATGAATATTGTGATGTGGAGACCAGAGAATCGGATAGAGGTAGGAAGGGTGTAACAAACGTAGGCGTGAACTAGTCATGTGATTCAGGGGTTCAGCTGTGTCAGCGGTTAGCCCAGATGTGGCCTGTGGGCCAGTTCTGTGCTGTTTTTCTTGCACATATGGGCACGTGCTGATGCTTTGCCTACGAGCTGCTGCCTTTTCCATTAAGAAGGCAAGATTTCCGTGACATGAAACAGAAGATGACCCACAGCACTGCCCCAAGCCAGCTTGTGGCAGGCATCCCCAAAACATTGGACCATCTTCTGAGCCATAATTCTCTTTGCAAATGACTGCTGCAGCTCAAGCTTCATTTCTCCCCCTCTCCCTCTGCTTTTTCTCTGCTGACTTTTGATTGACTGGTTCTCTAGGTCAACCAAATACCGTCAGTTTCCCCTGATAGAAGAGTGCGTGAACAGTGCATCACTCTTTACCTCTTCAACCCCCAGGAGCTTGTTTTGTACAGAAGCAGGCTTTTTCTGTGCCTTCTTCCTGTAGACGTAATTTTTCAGGCTTCTTCACTGTACGATGTTAGGTAATGTATTTTCAGCTGGAACAAGTTGGTGTGGCTGTCCATTAAAATTAAGAACAAACGTGTTGTATCACAACAAGATACCATTCATAGAAATGGGGAGAAGAGAAAGTTATCCATGCATCTGCCTTTGAAGGAATGCAGCTATTTCTAAGGTCTTTGTAAAGACAGATCTAACCCGTACATCTAAAATGTAGTAAACCTAAAGAAAAACTGCAAAATGGAGTATCTCCTCTTGGAGCTTACTCTTTACTGTCAAGCACATAAAAGGGAGTCAGAGTTTTTTTCGTGTGTGCGAGAAGGATTGTGAAGTATTGTTTTTCTGTTGTGTTTACCATTAGCAATGGAACTGTACAAATGAAGGAACAAAGTTCATGTACTCTGTGAATGGTAAATGGAAGTAGGATCTATATAATAGCTATTGTAAAACTCACCTATTACCTTTGCTTAAAAAGCTACTGGTCACCCTTTCGGGTACCTTGTTCAGTTTAGTGATAATGAGCGTCTACTTAAACTAATAGCTTTAAAACTCAGGACAGAACTAGTATTTTGTCCTTGACTGTCTTATCTGTTGCTGTAACAGCCAGTAAGTCCCCCTGGGCTGTCCTGCTTGTTGTCATCAGGTGGCACATGCAATGCCGTCGATGGACAACGCAGGTTTCTCTGAGACTGGCTGCCTTTCTGAAGAGGCTGTTGTTACTCTCTACCTCTGTTTACTTCAGCCTTACGTGTTATGTAGCTGCCCAGAAACGTACTGGCTGTTGTGCATTATTGCTCAGTATGGACCTGTTGAATCTGTTCAGGCAGTCTGATGGCTTGTACACGCAGACTTACGTTTGAATGAAATGACAATGTGAAGAGAGCTCCTTTTCCATTCAGAATAAACTACTGAGGTGGGAGTTTCAAAGCCTCCCACCTGAGCTTTTCAGTTTTGCCACGCAGGATTTCAGCGTGGTGCTACATGCCTGATCGTTGTCTTACCATTTGTTGTTCGCAGTTTACGGGTGCAGTAACTCAGACTAGGAGTCCAGCTAGAGGAGAGGAGTGAGGCAGTGGTCTGCCGAGGCCTGCCTGTGAAATAACCTTCACACACAACTTGTGAAAGTGAGATGAACAAGGCAGCTCTGAACTTTTTGCACGTTCCAGAGGGTGGAGCGTTTATGTTTGCTTGTTGTTTTGAGGCTTGCTTTAGTCATGCATTTTTTTGTAGAGATGATATGTACCCTACCACTTCCTTTCCAAAGGAAGAGAAGGGAAAAAGATTGTAGAACTAAAGAACAGAGAAAGAGGAGCGGTCTCCATAATTTTTCGTTTGAGTAAAGACCCTGACTGGGAGAAGTGGAGGGCACCTGTGAGCACAGAGATTTTGTACACACATTTGGGGATGTGTGCAATGGGTTAACATGCTAAAGGCCAACACCAGCGTGTGCAAAAATAGTTGTGTGCTGGTCATTTATGAGGGATGACTCTCCAGAGAACTGTGCGAGTGCTGTCGTCACGACTCTCTATATTTTCCTGTGAGTATAAAGGGCAGTAAAATTGGACGTGCGCTTGATTTGCTCTGGCTGCTGAGCCTTCATTGAGAACTCAGGCTGCAATTGTTCTGTGAGTGAGAGGAGGCAGCGGCTATAAATGCAGTTGTGGTGTTGAACTGGGGAGGGGAGGACAGAGAGGAGGTCTGGGTGATTTCCAGTCTGCTTATAAGTTCCATGTTCTCTGAGGATGACCAGCTGCATGTGACCTGCAGGAGGACCTGCTTTTCCATGCCCAGTGCTGCGACTGTGTAGTGCTGAAAGCCTTCGAAGAGCTGGCCCTGCGGCTGCTCCTTCTGTGTGCGCTGCGCAGACCTGCAGAAGGGTGTTACACTTGGCTGCTTGGTGAGTGTTGCTGAAAACCATTTCATTTCCAGCCTTGTTTGACTTTGTGGTGAAGCTATCGGAGAGTAGGTTCATCTCACTTGTGGGTTTCCCTGCTTCCCTTGAATGTTACTCCTGCTGACTTTTGGTCTCCTCCACCCTCCAATACAAAAACAGATGCAGAGATCCTTTGGTAGCGCTCAGTTCTGTTTGTGTAAAGGCTCTTTGTCCTGTGGTGGCCTGGAATTGCAGTGACTACAGAAAGTAGGAGGTGCTGTCAGGGCAAAATAACTTGCTGCCTGTTTGGGCTGTAGGAAGGCAGGCAGATGGGGTTTGCCAACCAGCTGCTGCTTGACTGAGTTCCTGATAGCTTTCTGTAGGCAGAGTTGTTATGGCACAGATCTGCATTGCAGCCAGTTGCTTGCATGGGGTGTGTTCTGCCATGTTGAGTGAGAGATGAAGCTCAGCTGCCTCTGCCTGCCTCTGTGGTGTTCTAGAAGGGCTTTTTTCTGAAGGTGGTGAAGCTCCTCTGTGCCTGTTCCCCATAGCATGGCCCACTGAGGGGTGCCTGTGAACTTGGGTCTGGAAGTACAAAATACTATATTTAAGAGGCTCTCCACTGTTTAAAGTAGAACTTGAGTTTATGCTTGTTCTTTCTTGAAAGGACGAGACTGTTGTAGAGAGAGGACACAGGGACAAAATGTATACCAGAGGTGTGAGTTAATTTGTATCTTGATCCAGATAAGTGCTGGTAGGGTTGCAAGGTATTTACAGTGCCAGTGACCTGATCTGGTCGCAGAAGCGCCATGCTGTTTAGTAGCTAGTTTTTCTTCCGAGTGTATTCTGGATGTCTGATTGAGAGACTCCATCCGTATCATCCTCAATGCCACTGCAAAGCTCTTACAGTGCCTCCTGAAGCACGCACAACTGTGTATCCTTTACTGCGTATTGGGTCCAGAAGTGCTTTGTGGGTGGTGGAAAAATGTCATTGTGTGGAGAGGCTCTTTGAAATCGCAGAAATGCATCTGTGCTTTTCTAGGACTCATACTTTTAGTAACTGCGTAATTAATACTGGCCTCCCAACTTTTACCCCTTTATGGATTTATTTATTAAATCCATTTGTGCTTAGGTGACAAGATGCATCTGACCCTTCATGCTTTTGATATCTTTTTACCTGGTCAGTAGAAGTAGAGATAAACTGACATGTGGAGATATACGAGAGGTGACAGCATAGAAGTGTGGAAACCCTTTGTAATGGACTTACGCTCTTTCTGCGATCAGAATTGGCACACGTGACAGTGCTGCTGCTGTTGCTTTCTTTTGGCCTAGGTTTCTAAGTGCCTTTGCCCATGCAAATTTCCAGAAACTGATTCTTCGCAGACTTCCACAAGCTGTGCTGCTAGCTGTGGCAGAGTGTTTTGCTCATTTGTTCCAGGTGACTTTCCCAGAGTCAAGGTGAGTCGATGGCTGAGCCATGAGTAGAACTGAGAATATCGGCTTCATTGGCTGTAGACATGTGGAAGCTAATTTGATAGATTGCTTTTTCAGGTAGTGGATCACTTGGTGTTTTGGGTACATTGACAAAACTTCCACCTGTGGCTTGTGGTACTAACAAGTGTTTTTTTTTTTTTTCTTAAGTATGAGAAAGATAGGTGTGAGGAGTACATATGATTGCACCGTGTAAGATTTTTTTTTTATTTTCCTCCCTTCCTCCCAAGTATTATTCAACATATGACTAGCCCTTCTTTTTAAGAACAATATTATGCTTTCAAAGACTTACAGTCTAGACATAGATTAAACTATACAGTGCTAGAAAGTAGCCATTCACCACTACATCTGTTTCCTTGCCAGTGAGGCCTCAGCATTGAACACTGTCAAGGCTATTATTATAATCTGTTACTTGAAATGAATGGAATTGAGACGATGAACTACATAACTGTGTAGTATATTTTCTAAATTATCCTTAATTTAAGAACAAGATGCACGCTTTGTTAGTTTTCTCTCTTGTTCTGTCCTCTGATGTTAACCAGATCAGAATATTAATGAAACCATACTAAAGTTGTCGTGGTTAGATTTAAAAAAAATAAAAAAAAAAAATCATAGGTAACTTTGCTAAATATCAGATGCCGTTTCATAGATAAGTTTGCAGTGGAAGTTAAAAGCTTGGAAACCATACTACAGCAGTCACAATGTCAGGCTATGAGCTTAACAAGATACTGTCAAAATTAAAGGTGGTGTATTGAGAGTCTGCCCCCAATGACTCATGTCTTTTGAAGTGTTTGAACTCATTAGTGCTTAAGGGCTATCTTTCTCTTATTTGAAGACCTTTTTAGAACTATTCTGTTGTTTACTTCTATGTTTTTCCTTCTTCAGACAATTTAACCATGTTTGGCCACATAACATTTTCTGTGCTCCCTCACATCCCTTGTGTGTTGCCCCCCCCCCTCCTCCCCCCTTATTATTTCACAGCTTTTCTGCACTTCACAAAGATACTTGCTTTTCCAGTAATGGTGTAACTCTTAAAACTGCATTTAAAAAAAAAAATCCCACTTAAAAAGCCGCTCTATAAAACACCACAAGGATTTATTTCATTTGTGTGTAGAAAGAAGGGTGATTAAATATGTGTCTTTAAAAGGAGAACTAAATGTCTTTTGCTGATTTGGAGCTTAATTGGAGTACTGTGCTAGCTATTGAGATTTACTGATGTCTTGAGTATGTGGTAAAGGAGAAGAGGTTGCTTTTTATATTAAAATTTATTTTATTTGAAGATAATGAAGACGTTGAATGAGATGAGAGCTCTGCTGAAGTTCGTGTTTCTGGGATTTCCCCTATAGCTGTATATTTCAAGTAGCTGTATTATTGTTTGGTATTTCTTCCTTGTCAGTATAGTATCTGAGCACCCACAAGCATGTTAAGTGACATGACTTAACAGGCAGCTTGGTGCAGTTTATTCCCTTTTTCCTCTGTGTGTGTTTTAGTTAACAACAAACAAGCAAATTGATCTTATGCCAAATGCCAGTGATCGGCAATCCCTCTAAAATCAAGCTGTCTTCTCGCAACTCATTGGGAAAAGCTTGCTACTACTGAAGCAGGGCTTTCAGGGGAGTCACATTAGGATTCCCGTTCAGGAGCAGAAATATGAGAGTATATCATATAAACATCTTAGGTCATGTAGATAAATAGTAAACATCAGAGATTATATTGTTTTCTCTTCTGTGTCTAAGACTAATGCAGCTTTATTCCAGCTGACATACTGAAGAGATTTTTTTTTTGACGCAAGAAGAAAATGAGGAGTCAGCTGCTTAAGTGGTGTAAGCATGCAAAGCTCCAGAGAAGGCAGAGACACTCTTGGTTTAGCCAAGCAGATAACTACAAATTTTGTGTTAAGTGTTTATATTGCCCTGTTGGCTCAAATGAGTGTGCTTCAATTTTATTTTTGTACGTGAGGATCTACCACTGCAAATTCAATTTAAATTCTAATGGGAGCATGACTAGAGCTGCATAAATGACATCTGCCTCTGCAATAGAGTGGTCATCTATGGCAAAGATTGCAACGTGGATTCTTCCTTGCAAATGAACATCGTGATGGCTGGCCGTGTTCCTTCTTTCCTGTTTCCCCTTCCACCAGGTATAGAATTGTTTATGCCAAATAGCACAATTTCTCTAGGAGAAATTATGAGGCTTGCTTCAAACTGCCCAGTTAATGTACTCTGCTAAATTGTGGGAGGCTCTGGCTCAAATCCCTGCTCTGTGTTGATATGAGGAGGATTTGACCTAGATATTATAACTGACCCAGCTGTGGGAAAAGCATCAGCTCGAGCTCAGTATTTGAGATACTTGAGAATCCAACTATCAGGCACAACAGCAACAGAGGGCGAGGCTTGCTTGCCCAGGGCTTGGTTTTTTCTAAGCCAAAAAAGCCTAGTAAATTTAACCTAAATGCATCAATAGTTTTGGGTTAGTGGGGTGGTTTTTCACCACTTCATTTTGGTGGAAACATTGTGTGCCTAAAACTTGAGAGGTTATGCTATCTGTACTTCTCTGGAGAGAGCTTCCAAGAAGACAAGCACAAGCGGAATTAGTAGGAAAAATAAGGATTCTCATCCTTAGCTTCTGACGAGGATTCTCTGAGAGAATTTTCTTTCTTCAGGAGAGAAAAGTCTGAAGCTAACTTTTCCAGACAAGTAGAGAGACTGACAAATGTGCACTGGGATGTGAAAGGTAATACAAATGTAAGCTTATAAATCTATGTATTGCATTTTATTACTGATACATATGTATTAGAAAATACTAGGGTAGGATTTCTATTTCTTCACAAATACTCTTGCTTTTTATTATATAAAAATAAACCTTTACAAATTTACATGAAATGCAGTCCCATCTAATGATATAATCCAGCCTCTAGTTAAAGGAGACTATAGTTTCACTTTTTGTAAACTGTCAGAAATATTTATACTTTCAGGAGTCAGTGCCTGATAATGAAGTTATGTAGTTTGGTCAGCTGTACTGACCCATGGCTGAAGACTTTCAGCTGGGCAGAGCAGAGACTACGTCTCTGTGTCGTGTTCCCCTCTACCCAATCTGACCAACTAGCTCGAGGAATCATCTTCCACTCCTTGCAAATCACAAGGTATTTGTGAAGATATAGATGTTTCCAGCCTTGTTTGACTTTGTGGTGAAGCTATCGGAGAGTAGGTTCATCTCACTTGTGGGTTTCCCTGCTTCCCTTGAATGTTACTCCTGCTGACTTTTGGTCTCCTCCACCCTCCAATACAAAAACAGATGCAGAGATCCTTTGGTAGCGCTCAGTTCTGTTTGTGTAAAGGCTCTTTGTCCTGTGGTGGCCTGGAATTGCAGTGACTACAGAAAGTAGGAGGTGNAGATTAAAAAAAGCATTGCAGTATTTGAGGAAGGGCAGGTGCTAGGGAGCAAATTTTGGAAGTGACTGTTGTCTCCCATTGCGAACATGAGCAGATGTTGGTGTCTTGGCCGTGTACAGTTCAATGAATTGCAGTAAATTCCTTCACCATGCTGAGGGATCTAATTAAATGCATAGAGCTAGTGGGAGGACAGAAGTGTTTGCAGCAGCATGGGAAATGAGAGATTTCTGCTGTCATTTTGGTGTAAATTGGCAGATTCCCAATGAAATCAGTAACCTCCTAATAAGTCGTATAATAGGATCTGGCCTACACTGAATCTATGAACAGGGGGTGGTATGCCTCTATAGAGATTATGTAGTTCCTTTTTCCAGAAACAGAGTTTTTGATTGCTTTAATTGGCCTGGACAGTAGATACCTGATTCTACTAGTATGCCTGTTGCTAATGAAATCTCTGGTAGGGAACCGTTATTTTTAAGTAGTCTATTTTTTAACAGTGCTGCTGCAACAATAATTTAAGTGCTCTGAGCTCTATGTACAGAGCATAGACCATGATGGGCTTTTTGTGTGTGTTTATTAGATGGGAGCAGCTGGGTGTCTGAGAACACAATTTGTTACCAGGGTTTCTCTAGGTGGTAAAAGGCTGTGGCTGTTCCACCTGGCTCCTCTGAAGTTTGTTATGAAACCAGACCCTGTTGTATGCTGTTTATAAGAAAACCTGAAGAGCGGAACATTCTTCTCCTGGCTCACTAGCCATCTTGGCCATTGCTTCGCTACAGATTGAACCAGCTTGGGTTGGAGAGGATACCCTGAAGCAGGTGGCTTACTGCTCACTCTTTTATTTGTAGGTTGTCAGGTTTGTCCAGAGCAAGGAACTTTAAAACAGTATTTCCTGAAGAGCGATGAGTTCTCTACTTGTCCTTTGCACAGGGCTGTTACCTTCTTTTCATTCTGTTTCTGTGTACAATATGTTTAAATTGCAAGATTGAAAAGCTGCATTTGTAGATTCTCGTCCTGATGTCAGGGCAGGGCACTGTCTCCTTGTGTCATTTTGCATATCTGGTCGATAGCAAATGCGTCAGTGCTTTGTAACAAAGCTTGACTAAAAATTACAGCTGTCTAGTGTTAACTTGCGGCATGTGATTTAGAGGATATGAGGGAAGTAGCAATATCTTCTAAACTTTTCAGCTGGGAACCCTGTAACCATTTGTACTTAGTACTGTGAGAGCTGATCCTTCTGCTCTGCCAGCCTGGTGGAAGCAGATGCTGCTGCAGGGCTTCTTTCCCAACCATTCTTTATCCTCTTCTTCATGTGAGTTCACAGGAATAAGAGCACCCTGTCCAGGGTGTGTGACAACCCTGGGGCCTAAACAGGGATATACAGGACAGAGTATACTAATGGAGTCAGGAAGCATGTGTTATGCGTTGTCTTGAACTCGAGAGCAATAAACTCTCGCATGCTTCACACTGTTTGTATTTTGTTGCATGCTTGCAGCAAGCACCAAGAAGTGTAATGGTTGAAATTACATTGGCCTTTGACAGAATTTTGGTTGGTTTATTATACAGGATTCTTTCTGCTGGGTTTGGTGCTAACGCGCATCAGCACAAAGGTCCTTACTGAAAGGCTGTCGTTGGCATCCGAAAGTCTGTCTAGGCTAGATTGTTAAAGGTTATTAAGGGCAGAAGCTCAGAAGCAGTAAACTACTCCAAACGTTTATTTATTTTAATAAAAAAACCCAAACAAACACACAACAAACTTCTCCAAGAGAATTGAGAAATAAAACATGTACAATGTAGTTGATTTCCTCTGTCTTGCTCTAAGGCTTATCTGATCATCATGTCCTCAAAGTTCTTTTAAAATCGCTGGCTGTTATTTAAGGATGTTATTACAGTCCTTGCTTTGGAGAGTTTGGATAAATGTAGAATTTAATTTAATTAACCTTCATCTGTGTTTGTTTCTGCATGAAAAGGTGACCTTTATAAAATGCCAGTTACATACCCAAGAGCCTGCTGCTTGCATTCTTCTGTGTCTATATATTAAAAACAAAATGTGTATGTATATAAAGAAAGGTGCATTAAAACATGTTTAAGCATGTTTTAGGTATTTAAGGACCCTTTAATTTGAGTAGTGGTGTTGTATACAGACATCCATGGAAAAACCATAGCCAGTGGTAAGCTCAGGTTGTTCTGAATGTTATGTGGTTAACCACATTCCCATCAGAAAATGGGTCTAGAGCTGGGGAGGTTTGAATGCCATCATCTAGAAATCAGGTTGTATGTATCTGTGTTACAGCAGTGCTCAGAGGCATTGACAGAAGTCATGATGGCTATCGACTATTGTACAGGCATATAGTGAGAGAGATTCTCTGACCCAAAAAGCACGTAAACTCACTAGGCTGAAAAATGTTGGGAAGACAGCAGCTCAGAGTGGGGAAAATGACTGTCTGGGTCACGTTGCATGACTGCATTTCTTCTGAACCCCTGCTAAGCACGCTGTCCCCTAGACCAACCTGTCTTTTCTTGTTCTTAAATTCATCACTCATTCACATGTACAATTTTTGCCATTTTCTCATGCCAGGCAGTCTAGAAGAGAGACATCTAAAAAGCTTCCCTCAACTAAGACAAGTGTGAATAGACAAAATTTTTGGAGAATATGAGGTCTAGTATGTTTGTTAAGTTCCCCAGATTGAATTTGCCTTTAATATGCTCTTGGGGTTGGATTTCAAATGTATTTAAGTTTCTAAAGATGCAAACAGATGCTTAGTAAAATTTTCAAAGGCTTTTAACTTGCTTAGGTGCTTTTGAAAATCCCTTTAGGTGTCTGTGTGCCTTTAATCTCCTCAATCAATTTGCAAAGCCTCAGAGCCTGTTGTTCAACATTCAGGACTTGAACAAGGTCTGGAATCTCTGCGTTCTGCCCATATTATGTAGGTATATTTATTGCAGCTGGGAGACTTGCATGCTGACAGTAACTGTGAATGCAGATGGCTCCCAGTTTTAAATCTGACCCTCAGCAGTGCAGGTGTATGATGTTCTCAGAATCCTTGTTTTAGACACAGAGGGCTTGTGATTTTGTAATCAGCATCCATCCTCTTGCAAAGAGGGGATTCTGCTCTCATTTTTTGAGAAAATCCCTTCTTCAAGCAAAGTTTGTAGAAAAGATAGGTTACCTGAATGTTAAAATATATTTAAACTGATCTATAGCATCATACAGTTTGCATACAATTGCAACTTCACTTTCTCCTGCCAGTGGAAACATGACTGTAAACAGATGTGTATTTTAGGGAGAGAGATTCACCTTAGTGTTTGTATCTCTCTGTTTCTTGCCTGTTAACTGAAAAACATACGGTGGAGATGTATGGCAGAGCCTAGTATAAAAAAAGTGCACTAATTTATCCTTGAAATCCAGCGTGCACGCTGAGATTGCTCAGAAATGTTCCTCCATGGTTCAGAGCTGAAATCAGTCCTGTTGTGATGATAGCTCAGTGGCAGAGAGGAAGAGCTCTAAAGTTTCAGACAGAACAAAAAGTTGATGGATTTCTTTTCCCACAGTGTTTTCAGTTTGACTAACTTGCATTTGGGTGCTCATTTTAGGACCTGACTCCATTTTAGAAGCTGATTTTGAAGCCCATTAGCTCCAGTAAGCTTTGGAAGAGATCACCAGAATAAATATGCAAGAAATACTGCAGGCCAAGCAGCGAGTGTAATGAGGTTTTGGGGTGATAGCTGGGAACTGGTCTGTTGCTTTAACGAAGCTGCACCTCATGGTAGAAGCTGTCTCCAGTGTTTCTTATTGCCAAATTATTTTTTTCATCCTTTGGTAAATGAGTATGAGGGTGATGTCACTTAGGTAGGATCAATTTTAGTGAATTAGTAAATAGAGTAAAGGATCTCCACTTGTAGTCTGCAGTGTGAATTTTTAAGTGGAAATGCTAAGGACTTCAGTGTCAAATGGAAGCAGTGTGTGGGTAAATCTCCTTGAGAGGGCTAAATCTGTCAATTAAGTTTTGTTTGAAAACCAGTTAGGTTGTTACTTTTCCCCGGTAATTATTTTTTCTTTTTGCATTTTACAGGGCTCCATGTAATAAAAAGATGACTATTAACCCAAAGCAGTAAAACCTTGCAAATGATGAAATGATCTCTGGAAAATAGTTGTCTGAGTTTTGTACCACACTCTACTTATTTTGTTCTTGACATTTGTTCCACCATGTCTTATGGGCGCTCCTTATAGAGGATGAAATTACCCTCAGCCAGCTAGCAGTAAAAAGTAATGCTTTCCTTGTCTAGAGCGTGCAGTCGATGATTAAAGTAGGGACCTTTGGAGGCTGAGTTTTAGTGATGCTGTGGCCTGTTTTACTTCTGGAGTTCTCCATCTCTCTCTTTCTCTGAGCTAATGCAGTGTATTCATTTCTCCACTTCTTTTATTGCATTAGCTTTTGTTATGTCCAGTATCTGCCACTGGGACTTTTTGAGAGTCAGTGACCATTTATTTGGACAGCTTTAGAAAAAAAGAAGATGAAAGTTCCTGAACCAACTGGAACTTTCCATTGAGCTCTGCCTCTGCTGAGCTTTGCGTTAGGCCCTGGAAGGTGCCTGTGATGGGACCACGGTACTAGTTCCTAAATTGTTGTGCAAGGTGGGATTAAATCCTGGCACTCAAAGGGCTTTGTGCCACTTAGACCTGTGCTGTCTCAGCTGGGTCTCGGGAGCTGTGTTACACTTTACTGTGAAGGCGAGTGACTGTTCTACAGTATGGTCAGGAGCCAGGCTGGAAAAATGTCTGTCTGATTGCAAGGGGCAACAAACGTAGGCCAGCGGAGGGAGGGAGGGAGGGAAGAGGCTATGGGAATGCTGAGCCAGCTCAGTCAGATCTGTTGATTTGGAGTGGGTATTTGTATCTTAAGGGTGATGTGGTATTTCAATAAAGTCTCATCTGATTTCTGCATAATGTCAGGTTACTTGTAGCTATTGCTGTTCCTGAAATATAGATAAGCAGGTTGCTCTGGTACATGTGCAGATGTAGTGCTTTCTCTGGGAGCTCGCTCTTGTGTAGAGGAGAGAGCTGGTCAGATCCTTCTGCCCAATGGTTCCCATGTTTCCTGTAGCCTTTCTGGTGAAAAAGGGTGATTTCTGCCTGCCCCTTGCCACCTCCCCCATCCTCCTTTGGTGGAATCTACTTTGTTCTACCTTGAACTATTCTGCAGAGATGCCTTGACTTCTAATCCTGGTGCCAGGCATATGACTTTAGGATGCTGCAGGCTGTCTCTTGTACCTCATCTCTACTACATCTCAACTTGCTGAAGGGGCTGGTCTTGCTGATTGAAAGCTGCTGTTGTAGTTCATCTGCCTGGCAGTGCAGCATCCCTCCATCCAGGGTCTTTTTCTTGGCCAACTGCAGCAATAACATGAGATCTGCCTGCCACCTGGATGACTCTTCCCACAATATAACCTAGCATTGATTTTTATGTTGGTTTATTGTGTAATGCTGTGTATATGGCTGTGTATATCTTTGTGCATAACTGCAGCTGTAACAGAATGGTGGTTTGTGGGGCCAAGGAGGCTTTGAGCTCTGCTGCTAACTTGCTCTGTGAACTAAGGTGTAGGGTGCTTGCTCTCCTTGAATGTAAAAAAAATTTTTTAAGGCCTGATTTGAAAACTTCTTAATCAGTGGTGGTGTGTGTCTGTCTGGGGAGGGTTGGTTTTTTTTTTTTAAAGTTTCTAAATACATTTTGAAAATGGGGCCCTCTTATAGCATTCCTCTTATGCTACCCATCTTCATATTGTTGGTAAGTCTTTAGGTGTGGCTGCATAATATGTTCGTAGTATGCACAGAAATTTTGCATGTGGCTTGCAACACCAAAGCGTGATTTGTGTATCTTAATCCAGCTGCAGATCAGGGCTTCGGCTGTAAAGATGGGAGTGTTGCATGCCAGCTGGGGTGGTACATTTACTGTTGGCAATGCTATCAGTCACGTTCATGGCAGGAGCTCTCCAAAGCTGGCAGAGAGCGTGGGTCACTGAATGTTTTACTGCAAGACGCACGTGAAAGCCAAAATGCTTGTATTGCCATTTGTTAAGCTGTCTGTGAACCTCTCTTGTTTTCCTGTTATGCTAGGTTACATCCCAGAATGCTGGAGGAACATGTGGTGCTCATTAAGCATTTCTCAATAGGTCGACAACAATCCCGAACCGGTGGAGGTCTGTGGTAACAAATAGAGATTGCCAAATCACTAGTGTTGTGATAAAGCCTAACTGCTTGCAGGGTGGGAGCCAGTTCACCTATCATCGTCCTCTGCACTGCCAATCTTGTGGACTTGGAGATGACACTTGCTCCACGTTATTTTGAGATGTTGCATTTGTTTCTTCATCTCTTGGTGTCCAGCTTGGGAATGCTGCCACCTGTTAGCAGCAGCAGGGAGATCACGGGGAAGCGGAGGTCTGTTTGTGCCTAGTTATGCAACCATGGGATGGGCGCGTGATTTTAAAAGGACATCTGTGTCCAACCCTTCAAGGACTCTTGGTTGTCCTTTGTTTTAATGTGAAACATACAGCTGTAGTGGTGGAGCTGAGGATAACGATTCAAGCCAGAGACACAGATCCTTGATGGTGACTGTGATCAGTGTTGGCAAATAGGAAACTTCAACAACCCCTTTAAATGTGTTGTATGCTTTGTTCAGGCAGCTTTGTTGTTGGTTGCTATAGCAGAATTGATTACTTGTGATTTGAATACATTTGACTAAACACTGAAAAGACACCTACCTGTACAGTACTTTAATTTTAGTTTCACTTTATTTTCCCTGCCCCCTCACCTTTCGTATCTTGAATGCAGTTTAAGAAGAGGGGGCTGGGAGGAAGATGGATTTATCGTAATGGGTCCTGCATAAAACATTAACTAAATATTTAAACAGTCATTACTGAGTGGTCATTGCTGGTCACTGGGTGCTTGAATTTCAAGAAATATTTTGACATTAAAAGATGCAGCGAGGCACTAATTGAAAGAAAAGACAGATTCTATGACATTTAGGCTTCCAGGACAAGTAGATTTCTGACTTTTCCACCTTGTTTGTAGCTGTAGAGAAGGAAAGAGAAACAAGCTGCCCTGATTTTTCACCTCTCTATTTTCCAAGTGAAGTATTGACATTTGGGGAAGATGCAAATAGGAGCATTCACTCTTTGGTACTTACTGAAAGCAGTACTTGACACTGTGCTATATTCATAAGCTTGAGTTAACCTCAAAAGTCAAAGCTGTGTGCAACTTTAAAAAGAACCTTCTAACACTGAAATTTGGGGTGTGGGCGTTGTTCTCTGGAGTACTTGAAAGGTTATTTGAATGTCCTAAGTAGACTATGGAAGAATTAGGCTGTAACATAATTCCTTTTAAAAAATCCTCTTAAACTTAGAACTAGGTTTGCATTCTAAAAATAAGAATTAAGTAAACATACTTCATGTTGCTTTAAGGAAATAAACTAACTGCTTTTTACTGGTCTTACAGCAAAGACCTTGTTTGTTTGTGTTTCGGTACAAGCTTGGAGGAGAAGGAATAACAAACGCCTCTGTCATGGCTTCACTCCAACAAGATATATGAAATCCACATTAAAAGCCTGTGTATCAGTGCCTGTCACTGGCACACTGTTCTGCGGTTGCATGGCCACGTGGGGAAGATGAATTAGCTGAGTGAGGAAACAGGTTTCTAGGATATTTTTCTGCAGTCAGCAAAGTTAAGTGAGACGATAGCACTCAACTTGTTTTGCTGTATTTAAAGTCTTGAGGTACCTAGAGCTTGAAATACTCAACACCCAAATAAGCTTGGGAGAAGGTGATTTGTCAGACTCCATTAAGGTGTGTGGGGGAAAACCAAAGCCACACTGAGTAAAATGTCCTCACTGGTGACAAATATTTCCTTGTAATAGAGCACTTCACGCATCGTGGCTGTAGCAGGATATAATCCGCAAAAGTGTCTTGTACTGCTCCAGTTCTGTAGGTCTCTTAAAAAAATTGTTTGCTTGGATCACAAATTTTTCCCTTAATGTGCCGGTGATGTGCCTTGCGATTTTCTGTAATTCTGAGCTCTCTCAGATGTTGGACCTGGTTACAGAAAAACCTTCATCAGAAGGATTTCCTTTGCTTCTTTACATAACTGATGTCTGCTTAGTGAAAAAATATTTCTCCTTTTTTTCTGCACGTTAGCTGGAGATTCTGAACCTGCCTTTTGGTGACAGCAATAAAAAGGAGGATTGAGAGAGGCTTTGGAAAAAGAACAGGCCATTTCTCTTGTACTAGCACACAAAGCAGCAGAATTTATTTTTTAAACTTACTATCCAGATTGTGTTTGAATGAAAATTTCCTTCACCAGCAGCATAAAATTGTACCAAATGAACTTAATTTGCTGCTTTCAATTATCAGTCTTTGATCTGATGTGTCAAAATCTAGCCTTTTCACCCCTCTTCTCAGAAGTGTTCCTGCTCCGGAGTTATTAAATTTTTTTTAATTTAATTTATAAATTAGCCCTTCTGGGAGCACTTGTGATCCCCAGCAATGTGCTCCTTTAGCTGTGTACAGCTCATAAACTGTGGCTTAGACTTGGCATTCATTCATTTTTTTCTAACGGCTTTTGAGTTCTTGTCATTCGAATTGCAAGAGTTCTTAGCAGATCTGAACTGCCACATGTAGAAGGTTCAGTCCCTTCACAAAGACAATGTTTAAGCAGAGAAAATATGTGAAAAAGGAGGCATAACTTATCTGCAATATACGAATAAAACGTGAGAAAGGGAACTAAGGAATTAGTGGTGTGATTTGCAAAGGGGCTGGGTCGGTGGGGTACTTGGCTTTGCAGCAGCAGCGAGACAATAGACAGCAAAGAGATCCCAGAGACTGTAATTCCCATGTGTGGGTACACAGATTTCAGTATTCCTTCTGGCAGCTCATGTGAGGAACCTGGAGGGCACACAGGGGTCTCTGTGCACCGTATACAATAATTAAATTCCTAATGGAAGTGAAAACCACAAAGGTTGAACTTAGATTGCATATCTTATCCAGAGCCTTCTAAGGACTTCCTCATTTTCTGGATTAATTGAAGACACACGTTTTTCTCCCATTTCACTTCAGTTTTTTTTTTTTCTTATTTTGCATGGTATTTTAAGGCTTAGGTGAAACAAATTTTTCATGCTATTCCCTTTTTACCTTCTAGAAAGTCCCATGTTCTTACAGTTCAATTTCAAGATTTAGTGTAGGAAAAGTCAGTAATATTTCAAGACTATATTTATCTATTGGTATGTTTAGTATTGAGTTGCAAAGGGAAAATTTTTAGCCGAATTAATGACCAGTGACACTACTAATGCTAAATGAGATCATGCTATTACCATAAATGTCAGGAATTAAACATGATTAGGACATTGTTTTACAGTAGCTACTGTGTCTAATAGTTATTGATGTTGACTAAAAGGGACGCTGACAGGGCTGGCAGGTGAAAAGCTTGACCCACTTCTCAAGTTTTTGTTAATCTGTTCACAAATGTTTGAGTTCCTGAAGACAGAGTTTGAGTGCATGTGTGTGTTTTTTTTGAAATCTCTAGTAGTGGCAATGACAAAAAGAAAACACTATCTAGCACCAGCTTTGAATCTGAAATAATGCTTTAACTTATAGTTCAGATAGTAAGTTTGTCTTCACTGAATACTTGTATAATCTTATATTTACATGCTTGGGTTGTAACATTTATATTTTACGGATTGTGATTCTTTTTCTTTATTATATAAGGTGTAGGTGTGTTAAACCAGGCATAAGAGCCTTATTTAAAGTTTCATATATGCGCTGTCTAGGACTCATTTTATGACACTTGAAAAAGTGCTTGGATTGTAGCACCAAGGATTGCTTTTGCGATGAACTCAAAATGCTTTTGCAACGTACATCTACAGTGCTGCAGAAGGGCATGGTCCTGCCTTCCTCTTGCCCGTGGCTGCGTTTTTCTCACTGTTTTCCTTATGCTAGGTTTGTGTGTTTTGTTTTGGTTTTTTTTTTTTCCCCAGAGTTACCAACTTCACAGCTGATTCTGAATGCTAGTGTCAGCATGAGAGGAGACAGGTAAAGAGCAGGTAGGTGGAGGGGACTGGGAGCCAGATCGCCTTTTTCAGCAGCATTCTACACATCGATTAAAGTGCCCATGGAACTGCCTCAGGCCCAGGGTCTCCTGTCTGTGTCTGCGTGTTCTTAGCTGTACCCAAGTGCAAGTGAGCTTGTTGGAGTATGTGGTTCAGCCAGGTTGTTCTGATGATTGAGTTTGTACCAGCAAAATAGTGTTGCAAAGCGGCGTCGGAGGCAGTGCAAGTAATCAGAGTGGGTGGCCTACTCTGAGGCTGAACCTTGAGCCAGTGTGAATGTTTCAATATATCTGCTTTTTCTGGTCTTCATAACGATAACTCGTGTCTCATGGGTGAGAAAATGTGCAGTAAAAGCTAAGCTGTACAAAAATAAGAGCTTGTGTCTGGGGCGTGTATAAACTAACCCATGTGTGTTAACAGTGGACAGATACAGTGCCATGTGTTGAAGGAGTCATGTTCTTTCTTAATACTAATCTTCTATGTAGTACCTGTAATAAAGAGGAGACTATAACGTGTGTGTACAGGTATACACGTGAACATGCACAGTATCAGTTCACGTTCCCATGCTGTTGCGCCTGCTTTCTCCACCGCTATATGAACTAACTGAAGTATTGTAGACTGAGGTCTGTGTTAGGAGCCGGTCTCATTGGAGCATTGTTGCACCCCACTTACAGAGCTGAGATACCCTGTTATCCAGCGGATGTCTTTAATTGCTGAACTTCCAGAACTTTGCTTATCCTGAGGTGAAAGTTTTGTTCAGTTGAGAACCTCTCTGGTACTCCTAAGCATGGCCAGCTCTGCTTGGAAGATGGTGCTGATGACTAGTGTAACAGGCTTGGAAAACGCATTATGATGTACCTAAAGGGGGAGCAAAGCTGACAACTGCATGGATTTTGTCACAGAATCAGCCTGGCTGCCTTGCGAGCTGGTTCAAAATCTCCCTAGCTTTGTTAAGCGTTAGAGGATAGATGTTATCCTTGGCATGTGCCCCTGTAATCTATGTGTATTCAACAGAAAAATGTCACTTGGTGGCTATGCTGTATAATGCGTGCCAGATGCTGTCTGCAGGGCTTGCAGATATAGTCGTAATGCAAGGGGAATCAGAGGAGCCACCTACACAACTGAAATCTTTTCAGGAGATAAAGGCTATTAAACTGCTTGAAAAGACCAGCTGGGTCTCTAGAGAGCGAAAAGCCAATTTTGACCTTATGGAAACTTTACTTGTGGATCTTACAAAGAAAGCGTTAGCAGAAGAGAAAGATAAATCTATAATGGAATTACTTTCTGCCTCACAAAATGTGCTCAGTAGCAAGATTCACAAAAGCTGGTGCTCCTTAAAAATAAAACGGGAACCAGAGAATAAAGCATGCTTTCTTCTCTTCCCCAATGGTCACTCTTTTCGTGGAATCCAGCTCTTCACAACCACGTGGTTTAGCATTCCCTTGCCTGGCAATGGGACTATCCCACAATATGTAGTAGTGATTACATCTGTGATTGAGGGGGAGGGCGAATACTTTCCTGGAATAGATTATAGCATTTGCTATCCCTGTTGAAGTAGTACAAATGTACTACTGTAACTTTCTCTTGTAGGACTACAAACTATACCAGTATCAGGTGTTTTTATTCTGGGATAATAACCCCGGTGGCTATCAACTGGAAAGCTTTTTCAGTAAGATGTTATTTTCCAGTAGTTGGACTGGTTCCGTCAGTGCAAAATGACTACCTTGATTAAACATTGCTTATTGCTTATCCAAAGTGAAGGACTGCAGTTTGTTTGCTCTTGTTAAACTAGTATCTTTATTTAAACACGTAGATGTTTTTCTGAAAGGGCGATTTCTCGCACCCATTGCAACCCTTGTGTTTCATTGCTGTGACTCTCCCTGTTGAAGAGAAGAGACATTAGTGTGCCTTTACTGGCATGGTGGTTAGATGAGTGCAGCTAATAGGGTGAGGGGAAGTGCTCATTCAGAAAATATCCTTGTTACTCAAGAAACTGGCTGAAACAATGCTTGCTTTTGTATTAATTCCTCGCAGATGCTGCTGACCAATATATCTTTCCATTTAGCAAGCCAGAGAGGAGAGGATGTTGATGAATTTATTTTTTATGTTCTCTCTCTGTCTCTGCTCTGGCTTTTAAACTGGAATTGTTGACATGACGGTAGAACTGAGGCGTGTGAGATGTCTCGAGTTGGTGGCTGAGGGGGTGTGTGTGGGGACTGTTACTCTGACAAAGCCTCTAAATAAAAGGGAAGTACTCTGAACAAGCACGTTATGTTTCTTACATCTTGCAGTAGATGCTAACTGGGAAGTTATGGAAGTTGTCCTCAAATTTGATAATTTGCTTACTTCATTCCAATTTCAAAAGTGCCTGCCATGTTATCTGTAGAAGTTTATATGTAATTATGGCCAGCTAGAGTTGCTGAGAGGCTTCTGGGTATGGAGATGAAGGAGGTACTGCACTGCCTGGCTAGTTCAGAATACAAAGGGAGGGGGCTTTTGTGTACCACAGCAAAGGCATGACCATAAAGCAGATTCCTTAAACTTGACTTTCTTGCAAGTGCAGGAGGGAAGGGAGCAGAGCTGTAATTCGAATCACTTAGCATGCTGCCTTGCAACCATAGCTTTATAGCACAGGTTTTATGCCTTTAGACTATCTGTTGCTGCCACAGTGGGGATTAAGGTGTGAAGGCATGAACCACTGTACGAATCTCAAGAAGTTGTTTCTGTGCTATGAGAGCACAGGATGGCAAGAGCTCTCCTGATGTGGTGAGACCAGCCTCCTGCTGCGCTCCATCAGCATTATAGCAAAGGGGCAGTGGGCTTCGGTCTCCTGTTCTTTTCTTGCTTGCCTGATTCTTCTACTCAAAAAGGTATCAGCCCTGGGCTCCCTTCAGGTAGCTTCCATGAGGGGATAAATGCAGCTTGCTTTGCTGTATTCTTTTCCCACTTGCCCTTCCCCCCTCCCCGGTTGTGTGTTTTTTCTTCTGTCCTGGGTTCGGCTATGATAGAGTTAATTTTCCCCAGAACGCTGGGAGGGGGGTAGCCGACCCAAAGCAGCCAAGCAGGTATTCCATCCCACTGCCGTCCCGCCCAGCCCACAGCCGGGGGCCGGGCCGGGCAAGGCGCGGGAAGCGGCCGGGAAGGGCGCGGGGGGGGCTCCGGTTCCCGTTCCGGGTGGTGAGCGCTTGTGC
>VZSC01015425.1:0-16551 GCA_013398225.1 Steatornis caripensis
CGGCCCCGCTCCCTGAATTACCCAGGAACAGGCAGACAGGCTCCCGCCTCGCGCTCTCAGGAAAGTCACCTTGCTCCCAAGGGCTGGCGTGCTGGCTTTATATGTTGCGTTGCTCAGAAGAGCTCCTCCTTTCTGTGAAACAGTGGGTTTAGTTTAGCGTCAAATGCGGTCTTTGTTGGCGGAGGGGCTGGGTTCCTCCTTTCCCACCCCTGCAGCACTGGGATGGCGAAGGCAGGGATGTAGACGATGGAAAAGGCAGGCGGGTTGGGAAGGAGCCTGGGCGTGCCCCTGGAGCCGGACCCGGCAGAGAGCTCAGGAGCCGCCGTGTCGCCCCGCAGCCGCGGGCTCGGGCAGCCGTGGGGCCCCCGGCAGCTCTGGTTTGTCCCGAGGGCAGCGTCCCCCTGCCCTGCTCCGTTGAGCTGGTGCACGGTCAGCCCGACGGCTGTCGGGTGCCTTTGTGAATACGTGTGACCTCCTGGCCTATTGGTTTCATTTCACGTGAGCAAATTTCAGCCCATTTTTAAAACCGTGCCCTAGGAACAGAGGCAGCGCTGCCCGCAGCTGCGGCTTGGGGCCGGGGCTGTCCCGCCTCGGTTTATGCGGCATTACGCTTACGCATGACCCTACCTAAGCAGCCGCTGTGAGTCGAGAGCCGTGGTCGAGATTGCAAACAATGCACGAGAAACTCATTTCAAAGAGAGAAACCCAAATCAGCATTGGCTTTGGTTTCCCCAGGAGCTGCGGGCCGGGGCCATGCGTACTCCCGACCATCCGCTTCTTTCTTTAAAAGCTGCCTCCACGCTATTAGCCGAGACTTCGGCGCTGCCGGGCCCATGTCAGTGCGCGTGGAGATCGTACGGAAAGCGTTAACTGAGAGCGTTACTGCAACATTACCGAGTTGTGAATCCAAACGTTAATTGGGAACAGTTTCCAGTTAAAAAAGGCGGGGGGGGAAGCAGCAAATTAAAACATTTTAAGGTCTCCAGGTTAGCTGCAAGTTGTTTCTTCATGACGTCTCTGTTTTCTTTCTCTTCCCGCCCCAGCGAAGCCCGTGTTCCCACTGCCTTCTCCCCTCCCTCCTTGCGGGAAGACAGAACCGGTGTGGTTGCACCCACGGCCAGGGGAAGCTGGCGGCGTCTGCCAGGGGCTTTGCTGGGGGACGGGGCTCCCCGCAGCGGCTTCACTGTAAATACTCTGCCCGTGCTTCGCTGAGAGAACGGCAATGGAAAAAAGTTGTATCTGTGAAATATTAAGCTCTATATGTATATAGATAAAACGCGTATTATCTCTGACTCATTACTACGGCTCTGTAATCAATTGTATATTAAACTGTTTCACTGTATGGCCGATCATTTCACGCTATCTTAGATGTAGAAAAGCTGAGAAAGTAACCCACAATACACTATGTCAACTTAAAATTGGTTTGCTTTTTTATTTTTGCTCCAGCACGACTTCCAACGCAGTCCCGTGCCGTCTGCACATTGTTTCAAAGAATAATAGTTTGGAACAGAAGTTTTTTCAGCCCTTTGTTTTGGATGTGGCTTTTTGCAGTGTCCCTTCGATAAGTCACGAAACCACCAAGTTAATTTTTGATGAGGTGCATACTTAGAGGGCGTTTTAAACGCAAAAGGAATTTGTCCCGCAGACCCGCTGCACTTTGATGCGTTGCTTGGCGGTAAATGACCTTCGCGTTCCCAGTGCCAGCCGAGAAGACGGCTCCCTCCTAACTTTCCCTCGTGTTTGCACTGCTCTAAAGCGTTGGGAAGGGGCTGTGCAGCAGCCGGGCCGGCAGCACCTCCGCAGCCGTCGTGGTGTCACCGCAGGAGGCCTCGGCAGAGAGCTTTTCCACGCGGGGAGCTCGCTTTGGCCAGCGCTGGGGGTGAATTTTAAGTAGTTATTTTTTTCTTCAGCAGAGAGCGCGGATGGTTTATTCTGGAATACCAGTGCCTTATTTAGATTCTCTCCATCCGCTTCGAAAGTGGAGCGAGGCATTGTTATTCTGGAGTAAGAGTCCCCGGAGAAGGAAGTGGCTGTCCGGGAGCGGCTGGCGAGGAGAGGAGCCCTGACGCTGTCACGATCTGACCCAGCCGAAAGAGCTGAAGGCGTTGGACGGCGGCAGGCAGCTCAGCGGCAAAGCCCGGGGCTCCGGCTCTCCCATGAACAGCCTCTCCCTCGGGGCTCCTGCGAGCGCCCGGCTGTGTGTTGGTTTGGTGTCGCTGCAGGAAAAACCCCTAATGGAGCCCCGAGCCCTTTCGAAGTAAGGTTTTGCCCTGGAAGAGCTGAAGGTCTGCTGCGGATCCACGCCCAGGGGCTCTGCTCCTCCTGCCCGCTGGTGACCGGAGACCTGCAGCCAGCACGTCCCGCAGCGCCAAACCCTTCCCCTCTCCACACGCGCTGGCGACGGCACTGTGCGGCCGTGAGCTTTTGTGCAGGTCCAGCTGGGCGTTGAGTCTGGGCGACTCCGTTTCCCTTCCCGTGCTCTCCCTGCGGGTTGCCGCACACCAGGAGCTTTGTCCTCCTGGGATCACGTAGAGGTGCAGTCCGCTTTCTCCGAGGGCGCCGATTTATTGTTTTCCCCTGTATTTTAAATAGGGGATTGGGTTTTTTTTCCCCAAACACAAGGTAAGTGTGAGAGCACACGCGTTAACGCCTGCACGGTGCGATGGGCGCTGCGCCCAGCGCTTGCACCATGTTCCTGCACCATGCCAGCCCAGGTTCTTAGTGCCGGTAGGCGTGTGCGAGGCTTGCTCGAGTGTTCCTGGGCGTTCTCCTTGTGTTGCAGGGGAAACTGTTCCGGTGTCACCCACCCGGGTTTCTATTGTAGATCGTAGTGATTGTCAACTGCCAAGGGGTATTTTTAAATAAATCTTATTGAGGCACTTCAAATAAATCCAGTCTCCCTGTTTTCAGTTCTGCGTTGTCTTCTCGCCCGGTAACCCCACATTAAAGTTTCTTCTCTTCCCGTGCTTTGGGTCGTGGTCAAGAATGCGTTGTACGCCCGCGTTGGGACTGTTGACGGACGAGCCCTGTGTATGTTTCGTTCGCATGGGTACGGTGGGTACAAGAGAAGCGCGGAGATCTTCCGGGGGCACGTTTCACAGCGGTTCCCAAAAGGCCAGGCTGCGTTTGTCCGTAGGCAGCCTCGGGCGGCGCAGGACGGCGGGGGACGATGCGGCCGACCCAGAGACCGTTGCATCTGCCCCGTCTGCGGGCGCCGCTGAGGATCCCACACCTCAGTCAACGCTGTGGCAGCAGGGAGCTCTGCAGGAGCCGCTTGTTTCTTCCTTGGCATTTCAAGATTGTCCTGGATGCCTGAGAGATAAGTACTCACTCACCCCTTGGGTGTTGTAGCGTGGTGTGGAGGTCCCAGGCTGGCGCGTGCCACCTGGCTGTGCTGCTCGCGGTGTCACCTGCTTTTGGGGAGCCACCATCAACACGGGGGTAAGAGAGGTGCAGACGTGCTGCAGTAGCCCCCGGAGCTGTCCTGCCATGTGTGAGCCACGGGGCGCGTGGGTGGCTGGAAACTGCCTGGCTTGTGGTTACCAGTGGTGATTTTCCAACTTTTCTTCGGGAGGTGAGGACCTGAGGGTGAGCGCCGGCCTGGGCTCGGCAGGGCACGGGGAGACCCAGGTGCCCTCCAGCTCCGGCGCAGTGGAAGGTGAGCGAGGAGCAGATCCGCCAGCTCCCAACCTGTTTTCCCTGGGGGTCCCCAAGGTTTTCTGGGGCTACTCCAGCTCCCTGTGGGTCTCAGCCCCACAGCCTAGCAGCCCAGCCCGAGCTGGACCCCGTCCCTGCTTGAGGGGCTGCCCGCCCCTCAAGGCTTCACCGAAGGGCCCCGCTCATGTTGTGGGCCCCAGACCTGCTTTGGTGCAGCATGGCAGCGAGGGTGCTCAAGCCTGATCCCCACACTGGCGACTGGCTTTCCTTTTCACACCGCGCAAAAAGCTTTTCCTCTGTCTCTGGGGCCAGATCTTTCTTTGAATCGATATTTTTTTCCCCCCGCTTTCCCTGGTTTCATGACGTTTCAGTCCAGCCAAAGCCCGTAGGCAATCTGTGTTCGGTCACCGTGGCTGCTGAAGCGCCCGTTGGTGGCGTCGTGCGGCACAGCTCTGCCACGGCGCTCGGGGAGCGGGGGCCTGCGCTCTGCCGGGCCACGGCCGCCTTTTGTTCTCACTTGTTAATCAGTGTTTTGCTGTTGGTAACTCAATTTTGGTTGCTTTGTGGTGTCGAGCAGCAATCCTCATTTCACAGCTTTGCGGAGTNGCGTCGTGCGGCGCAGCTCTGCCACGGCGCTCGGGGAGCGGGGGCCTGCGCTCTGCCGGGCCACGGCCGCCTTTTGTTCTCACTTGTTAATCAGTGTTTTGCTGTTGGTAACTCAATTTTGGTTGCTTTGTGGTGTCGAGCAGCAATCCTCATTTCACAGCTTTGCGGAGTTTATGGGAATTGAAGAGCTAGATGCAAATGAACTTCATTAATGTGCTTAATTATCTTATAAACCTCACATCCATCTGTCCTGCATATGCTTTGCACTCGACGCTTTAAGAGAAGCCACCACGTTAGGCTGGCGCGAGGGGGCTGCGAGCGGGAGCCTGTGGGGAGAGACCGGGCTTGAACGCCGGGGCGTGCATTGGAGGTGAAACGCCGTTTATCGAAGGCCGGGTCCAAGCTGGGAGCCTGGAAACGAACCGGTAAAACACACAGCAGGATGATGCAATCTTGGGAATGACTCGCCAAAAGTGAAAAACCAAGGCGGAAACTTTTCTGAGGCGTCAAAGGGGGAGGCACGGTGGCGCGAGGCTCCTGGCNAGCCTGGAAACGAACCTGTAAAACACACAGCAGGATGATGCAATCTTGGGAATGACTCTCCAAAAGTGAAAAACCAAGGCGGAAACTTTTCTGAGGCGTCAAAGGGGGAGGCACGGTGGCGCGAGGCTCCTGGCCAGCAGCTCCGTGATGGGTGAGAGGCCGGGGCTGGCAAGGCAGAGCCAGAGCCAGGAGCTTTGCCCGAGGGGCTTCACTACGGGAAAGCTTTGGGCCCGTGTTAGAAGAGACCCAGCCTCGCGGTGCCGTGCCGAAGGACCCGTCCCAGCTGAGGCATCTCTAGGTGAGGGGGTTTAAGCCGGAGGATGGGTTTGCTGCCAGGGTCATGGCGCAGCTTTATGCCAGCGCTCGGGTCAGGCTCCCTCCTCCCTGGCACCCACGCTGCTCCGCTCGGACGCCAGCAAAACAGCCCAGCGCAGGTGAAGCATTGGGGTGCCGAGCGCTGACACCAGGTACTCACAGCAATGTCTGGGGCCCGGAACAGGGTGCACAGGGGACGCCTGGAGCTCGAAAGCCTGGGTGATGTCAGTGGTTTCTGGCAGAAAGCTCGGCACGTTTTGCGCGGTGTTGAAGGTGGTGGGGCGGCGGGGCTCCTGCACTGCATGCGTAACTGCAGCGAGAGGCAGCGCAAGGCTGACACGCTGGCTGCAGCGAGGGGCTGCGCCCGCCGAGCCCCGCTACCAAGCAGCTCCCTGGATTTCTGCCTGTGCACGGAGCAAAGCTGGAGGCAGACACACCGAGAGCATTTGAGCCTGACGGGATCTTCCCCAAGCTGAATCTCCACGTACGGCTGCCCGTTTTGCCCATCGATGCTCCAGCCTGGTTTTGGGAACGTGGAGCACCAGAGCCTTCCCCGACAGCTGGCTCCTCTCCTGCATGGGGAACAACTGAAATAAACCCCGAACCCTGCCTGTTTGCAGCCCGAGATCCTGAACTTGTATTCCTTGGTGGCACACAATGCGTTTCGCAGTGGGGAAGCCGCACTGCAGTCACAGCACTGGGTGCCACAAGCTGTAACGCAGGGAATGCTTTTGTCCTTATTTAATTTTATTCAAAAATATCATTAAAAAAATGAGCCTTTTCTTCCAGGTTGCCTTGTAAACCCATAGATCTGCTGGGTAAGAGGTGGTGCGAATCCCAGACTTGCGCCAGAGCCCCCGAAGGGTTTGTGGGCTGTAACAGTGGCTGAGCGCACAGAGCGGCACCGGAGAAGAGGACAAGGTGGCTGCGGGGGTTGGGATGTGGAGGTGGAGATGCTGCGGTTGGGTGCTGGGGGCAGGGGGCACCTCGGCAGGGAAAAACAAGCCGAAAGCAGGACTTGGTACAAATCTTTAGCATTTTTTATACAACAGCGTTGTGCCGGAGCGGCCTCCATCAGTGGACTCAGTGCGCAGGGGAGGCACCGGGTGCTGCTGTGTGCACCTCTCCCTCCTCTCATCCCAGGAAAAGCAGCGATGTTGCTTTGTACTTCTCAGGGGTTGTTCGTAATGAAGCCAAAGCAGAATGTGAATTTGGTTTTCCAGGCCTGGGAGGAAGTGCGGACGCGGCACGCAGCCGCCCTGGAGCGGCACAGCCCTGGGGATGGGTGTCCTGCCACCACAAGCGGTGAGTCCGTGCGCCCGGCGAGCGGGGAGTGCAGTGCATAGCAAAGCACTGACAGAGGATCTCCTTCCCTTCTCGCGCTCTTGCCAGCTCACATCATGGCAAAGACACCTTGTTCCTGCAGGGGCTCAGATGACGCCCGGCCTGGGCACCCCTCTGCCTTCCTCCCTGTGCACCCAGCCTCCCTGGTCCAAGGCCAATGTCACGATCGAGTTACCGGCCACCCCAGCCTCCCCGTTTTCCTCCCGTGCAGCCCGACGCGAAGTTTAAGAGTGAGGATATTGAAAAACTTAGGGCTGGAGCTCTGAAAAATTTTAAATGTTGGCAAGTGATGGTGACGCTGCACACCTAGGGGCTACACACTGGGACGCTGGAGCCGGGAAGATGCTCAGCCCCCCGGGGCAGCACCGAAAGCTCTGGTCATCCAAAAGGAGATACGGCTGCAGGGTGACAATGTAGCTCTGCGCCGCTGTGTGACCGTGGGCGTGGGGACCCGTCCGCAGCCCGGGGGCCCTCGCCGAGCCGTGGCGGACGAGGTGCAAAGCCAGCACAGACCCAAGGACGGGCCTGAAACCCCACTGCTGTATTCACCTCCCGCCAGCACTGGGAGCCCAAACCCTCTGCAAATCCAGGCTGTGGGCAATGGGGAGAGAAAGTGTGGGTTTGGGACCAGTTGGTGGGTTTGGGGACAGGCACTCTGCGGGTGTTTTAGGGGGGGGGCTCAGGGATGTGCCCGGCAAGTGCAGACCCTGAGGGCACCACGGTTCGAAGACACTGCGGACGATGTACAGACCCGGGCAGCTGTGCCGGATGGGCTCTGAATCCCTCCTTCCGGAAAAAAAGGGGGTATATTTTACCTTTTCTTTTTTAATCCATAGAAAATACAGGTGAAGAGTGCCCCCCTCGTGCCGCTCCTGCCCCGTGAAGCCGCTGTCGCACCGCGCTTACCCCAGTGTGCGGCGCCGATTCGCACTGTGGGACACGGCTGCGCCCATGGGTGCCTGCGTGATCCGGCTGTGCCCAAACTGCTCTGGCAGGGGCAGGTCCTGCCGGTTCGGCTCCTTGGCTCCCAGGAGTTCTCCCAAAATCTGCCTGGCGAAATCCTCCTGTCTCCAGTGAGAGGGGTCGCAGGGAGCCCGCGGAGAGGGCAGCGTGCAGGGGAGGAGAGGAGCTGGTGTGATACCGCGGTGGTGCCTGGTGCCAGAGATCCCCCTGAAACAGTTTTTAGCCCTGGAGGAGCCCGGTTTGCTGGCACAGGGACCCCTCAGGGGCTGGCACCGCTGTGCCGATGCTGAGCGCAGCCGAGGAGGCATCGGGAAAGGGAAGCCAGGGCAGTGATGGGCTGAGTTTCCAGCCGAGCTCTTGCAGCGTCCGTCACGCTCTGCTTCCAGGCCGGGTCCCCAGGCTCCTCTTTCGCTGCCGGACCCTGCTCTGCGCACCGTGTGCTGTTTTGCCTCCTCCTGGGTGTGTTTTTCTGGTGCACCTGTGCTGTCTGCACGTGGCAGAAGGTGGCTTCTTGCTTCTATACCTGCTGCAAGGAAGTGTAAACACCTTAAGGACCCTCGTCGCTAAAGGTGCTTCCCAAAGGCCGAAGATGCCAGGAAAGACCCTTGCAAAGCAACAGGACGGCATGTGGAAACCTGCTGCTCTCCGCTTGGGGCCAGGGTGGCCCTGGGGACAGGAGTGGGCTGGCGAAGGCACAGCGCCCGGCATGTCCCAGCCTGTATCTCCCCCTAGTGCCACCCGCTCCTTTGCTCCGGCGCTGCGCAGTGCACAGAGTCCGGTGGTGCCACGCGTGGCGGCAGTGGGGCTTGGGGGAACCCAGCTCTGGGGCAGCGACGTCCCACACCGGCGCGGGGAGCGCAGCCACTGCTGGGAGCATGGGCACGGGGTGCAGCGTCGTGGTGGGGCACGACTCCCGTCAGCATCAAGAGCCATCGCTCCTGAGTAACCCAAAATCTGGGCAAGCAAACGCCAGGCAGGGCCGCAGCATCCGACGGGAGCATGGAGGCGTTCAGCGTCCTGGGAGCGTACCGCTGCGGAGGTGATGGGGAGGAGAGGGAGATGATGGTGAGCGAGGCGATGAAGGCACCTTTGCTTGGCACGAAGGTACCTGAAGGGTGACGTTTCCGAGGCTGAAATGAAGGTGTTTCAGCGGCACGGTCCGCTGGAGGTTGTGACCTGTCCCCTCGCAGCCACCACAGGCCTGAGGCTGATGGGTCATCGCAGCCACAAGGATCCCTGGGGCGGAAGGAGAGAGCTGTCCCGAGCCTGTGGGGCCCTGGGGGGCTGTAAGTCCCCGCTGGGACTCTGCAGTGTGCTCAGGGCAGCCCCAGCACCCTGGAGCTGGGGACCAGCCCTGGGCACTGTGGGACCTTTGGGGACGAGCACCTCGCTCGGTCCTGAGCCTATGTTGTCCCTGGGCCATGCGTGCACTGAACTATGTCCAGCCTCAGCGGGAGCCGCGGGGTCACACACAGCCCCCTGGGGCTCCACAGGCGTCCCTGCTCCACTGCAGCTGGCATGCGGTTTGTCCTGTGCCATTAGCTCCGAGCTGGCCCTCTGCTGTGGGCTGAACAGCGTGAAAGGAGGAAGAGCCCGGCTGGGCTGCCAGCCAAGTGCAGTAAGGTGCGTGGCAGGGAAATGGTTAAAAAGATGCATTTGGCGCCACGAGAAAGGGCTTTGTACAGCTTCAGGTGACAGGGGTCTGCTCCTCTGCCGTGTGCCCCTGTGCCCTTTCGCACCCACTGCAGGCGACGCGCTGTGCTCTGCCGCGGGTGCCCTGGCACCGCCAAGGCCTCCGCGTTTTGGGGTTGTCCCCAAGCCAGGGACAGAGCTTGTCCTGATTTTGTGCATTNCCGGCATGTCCCAGCCTGTATCTCCCCCTAGTGCCACCCGCTCCTTTGCTCCGGCGCTGCGCAGTGCACAGAGTCCGGTGGTGCCACGCGTGGCGGCAGTGGGGCTTGGGGGAACCCAGCTCTGGGGCAGCGACGTCCCACACCGGCGCGGGGAGCGCAGCCACTGCTGGGAGCATGGGCACGGGGTGCAGCGTCGTGGTGGGGCACGACTCCCGTCAGCATCAAGAGCCATCGCTCCTGAGTAACCCAAAATCTGGGCAAGCAAACGCCAGGCAGGGCCGCAGCATCCGACGGGAGCATGGAGGCGTTCAGCGTCCTGGGAGCGTACCNCGTGGGGCTTGGGGGAACCCAGCTCTGGGGCAGCGACGTGCGAGTGGGGCCGGGGACGCGGGCGGGCTGGGCAGCGCAGGGCCGTGCCGCTGAGGCCGGCGGCTGCGGGGCCGTGATGTGCGGGGCTGCAGCGCTTGGGGCCGTGTGGGGCAGGGTGTGGGGCCTTGGGCTGTGGGGCCGTCCGGGGCAGGGCGTGGGGCTGTGCAGGCAGGCGGGCTGTACGGGACCCAGGTCCGNGTCGTGGTGGGGCACGACTCCCGTCAGCATCAAGAGCCATCGCTCCTGAGTAACCCAAAATCTGGGCAAGCAAACGCCAGGCAGGGCCGCAGCATCCGACGGGAGCATGGAGGCGTTCAGCGTCCTGGGAGCGTACCGCTGCGGAGGTGATGGGGAGGAGAGGGAGATGATGGTGAGCGAGGCGATGAAGGCACCTTTGCTTGGCACGAAGGTACCTGAAGGGTGACGTTTCCGAGGCTGAAATGAAGGTGTTTCAGCGGCACGGTCCGCTGGAGGTTGTGACCTGTCCCATCGCAGCCACCACAGGCCTGAGGCTGATGGGTCATCGCAGCCACAAGGATCCCTGGGGCGGAAGGAGAGAGCTGTCCCGAGCCTGTGGGGCCCTGGGGGGCTGTAAGTCCCCTCTGGGACTCTGCAGTGTGCTCAGGGCAGCCCCAGCACCCTGGAGCTGGGGACCAGCCCTGGGCACTGTGGGACCTTTGGGGACGAGCACCTCGCTCGGTCCTGAGCCTATGTTGTCCCTGGGCCATGCGTGCACTGAACTATGTCCAGCCTCAGCGGGACCCACGGAGTCACACACAGCCCCCTGGGGCTCCACAGGCGTCCCTGCTCCACTGCAGCTGGCATGCGGTTTGTCCTGTGCCATTAGCTCCGAGCTGGCCCTCTGCTGTGGGCTGAACAGCGTGAAAGGAGGAAGAGCCCGGCTGGGCTGCCAGCCAAGTGCAGTAAGGTGCGTGGCAGGGAAATGGTTAAAAAGATGCATTTGGCACCACGAGAAAGGGCTTTGTACAGCTTCAGGTGACAGGGGTCTGCTCCTCTGCCGTGTGCCCCTGTGCCCTTTCGCACCCACTGCAGGCGACGCGCTGTGCTCTGCCGCGGGTGCCCTGGCACCGCCAAGGCCTCCGCGTTTTGGGGTTGTCCCCAAGCCAGGGACAGAGCTTGTCCTGATTTTGTGCATTTCTGTGGCCCTTCGTGGTGTTAGACGTGTTTTAGCCCTTCTGCTTGGCTGCAAGACCTGCGAGTGGGGCCGGGGACGCGGGCGGGCTGGGCAGCGCAGGGCCGTGCCGCTGAGGCCGGCGGCTGCGGGGCCGTGATGTGCGGGGCTGCAGCGCTTGGGGCCGTGTGGGGCAGGGTGTGGGGCCTTGGGCTGTGGGGCCGTCCGGGGCAGGGCGTGGGGCTGTGCAGGCAGGCGGGCTGTACGGGACCCAGGTCCGGGGCGAGGCGCATAGGCAGCCTCTGCTCTATGGGGGACACGAACGATGCTGACCCCACGCCACCCGTCCCCGATATGAGCCGGGGAGCGGGGGCGTTGGGCAGGGGCCATGTGTGTGCCTGGCCACAAACCACTCGTCCTCTGCGGCGTCCCCGAGCCCCACCATGCTGCTGTGCTCCCGGTACGGAGCTCCTGGGCCGTTCCCAGCAGGAATGAGCCCACAGAAGGAGTTTGCTGCACTCTTCTGGCTTTACAAACATTTCAAACTGGAGGATCTCTCTTTTTCAAACCGCACAGAAGGGAGCCACCCAAAGGGTTAATTGCAATGAAACCCGTTTGGTTTTAGCAGCCCCTCGGGCCAGGACGCTGGCAGCCCTGCTCCTGGGTATTAATAGCATGGTGAACTTTGAGTGTGTCCAGCNCTCAGGGCAGCCCCAGCACCCTGGAGCTGGGGACCAGCCCTGGGCACTGTGGGACCTTTGGGGACGAGCACCTCGCTCGGTCCTGAGCCTATGTTGTCCCTGGGCCATGCGTGCACTGAACTATGTCCAGCCTCAGCGGGACCCACGGAGTCACACACAGCCCCCTGGGGCTCCANCGAGCGGGCAAAACCCGAGCTGGAGATACAGGGAGGCCCTGGCAGAGCTGGAGGCTGTCAGGGGGTCCCGGCCCTGGGGCTGCAGCAAAGCAACCAAGACGATCTGCCACTGCGGCCCGGCCCAGTGCGCGCAGCCCCAGACCTGGTCACCCCACAGCCAGGCAGCACCGGGGCACCCAGGGAGCCCGGCCCGCGGACCCCCCAAACGTGTCTGAGCGGCCAAGGACACGGGGTTAAGCCTCCTTCAGCCGCGGCCTCGGCGCAGCGTTCTCCTGAGCTGGGGTTCCCAGTTTCGGGAGCACCGTGTGCTGTCATCAGGACGCAGACATCTTCCCTTTTCCACGACAAAAAGCAGGCAGAAGCTCCCGGATCCTCACGCTGTCCTGGGCCGGATTCCTCCCACCAGATGCCTCGCCAGCCAGTTCACCACGTACCAGAGCAAAGCAGAGCATCATCACATCTGGCTTCCTAACTCCGAAACGGGGCAGAGGAGGGGGAGGACGGGTGGCAGGGGATGGGAAGCCTTTGCGTGTGTGCAAAGCCTTGGAAGAAAAACCAAAAACAACAAAAAAAAGAATTTGCTTATCTTTTAGCAGGTGGCAGCTGCACCTAAGGAGTGACGGCTCCCACGTTCGACGCAGCGGTGAGTTTGTCCGTGTTGGGATGGTTTGCAACAGGCGGGTGAGAGGCTGGGGGACGTGCTGGGCTCACAGATGGCCACGGCCACTCTACAGCCATGGGGAGCTTCACGCCGTGCGTTGCCGCTGCCTGGTGCTGCTGAGCCCTGCTCCCCACCAAAGCCCCCACCTCCAGCCGAGGCTGTCCTGCTGCTGGGGTCATCCCGAATCTGCAGCACTGTCCACAGCCATCAGGTGGCTGCGACTGCCCTGGTCTGTGTGGACGTCAGCGGTCTGCGCAGGAGACCGGCCTTGTCAAGTGCAAGAGGAAGAAGAGAAAGTCTCAAAGAGATGTTGTCTGGAGCGTGCTTGGATTGGTGCTTCTGAAAGGGCATTGATCCGAGACGGGATCAGATCTGGGAAAGTCAGATCGAGCAATGTGTTCTTGCCATCGATGGTGACGGCACGTGGGCTGGGAGCCAGCCACAGGCGTGAAGCAGCTGAGGAGGAGCCTTAGGAGCCCGAAACAGCCTCCTTTCACAAGGGCAGGACCGCTGAAAGCGGGCAGCGTTGTTCCTGAGGGCAGGCTGAGCTGCCGGTCACTGCGCAGGACACCCCGCTGCCCCCCGCAGAGCACAGACGCCCTCGCTGCCGGCTCTGCAGCGCAGGGGTCTCTCGAAGACTCCAGCCCCGCTGATCAGCGTTTCCCCAGCAGCAGCATTGCCGAGGCTGGTTGACGGTTGGGCATTACTTTTAGGAATGATTGAGACCGAAGCGGAGAGGAAGCCAGAAAGCCCTGGTCCGGCGTGCCTCCATCCATGGCGGGCTTGTGCCTTGACCGCTCCAGGCTTGACTCTAAATAGGGATATTTCTTTGGGCTGAAGGGCTAGAAGAAGCGCAGATCGGCAACGCCGATGGTCAAAGACATGGAGTGGCTGCCACCCGAGGAACAACTAAACAGGCTGGGATGCTTCACCCAGGGCACAAGATGACAAGGAAAAGAAGACGGAAGGCAGGAAAAGCTAGGTTTTCCCCAGGCCAGACAAGTCTGTGTGGACCTTCACGAGGACGACGGGAGGTGCATCGCTGACACAAAGATTATCTCCAAGCCCTGCTCCTGGGGCTGAGCGTAGGACTTGCAGACGCGGCTACTGGAAATCTACCAAGACCACACAGTAAATTTTTCCCCTCGAAAGCTACTGAAATGTTCTGGCTGAAATGTAACTTTTTCCCGTGAGTTTTCACTGCGATTCTGGGCCCAGAAGACAGGATTTCATCTACCGTGGGTAACGTTTGACAGCGTTGTAAGCAAATAAAAATTGGTTCCTATAAAGGGCAGTGCCTGGAAATCTTCATCGTGCAGGACTGGCGTCATTCGGAACTGGAAACACCTGCAGCTTTGGGCAACTGCACGTCGCGGCCAGCTCTGAGGGCAGTTGCTCAAGACTGCGTCTTCTTCCCTGAAAGCGCTGGCGACTTCTTTGTGGGAAAACTTACTTTACACTGTCAGGAAAGTAAAATGATGTGTGTTGCCCTCTGAGATTTTTTTGGGTCCTACCCGCTGAAGGAACATCGGTCAAGCTTTGCACCAGCAGGCATAGGAGCAAGCACTGAAACGCTGGGGAAGGAAGGGGAGGAATGGTTCCAGCCTTACAGATTTCTGCACAAAACAGAGGCTAAAAGCACGTCTTCGAAATAATTGAGCAAGGATACTGTTCATTACATAAGGTTGTTGGAAAAATATATAGGCTGATTTACATTTTTATAGGAAATAAAAGGAGTTTTGTGGGTGACATAGCGCCTTCCACTGCGAATGTCAGCGTGAGATAAGTGAGCTTCAAATGAAAGAGTAAACATTTTCCCACGGGGATTGAATTCATACTAGAGAGCTTCGCCGTGGAGGAAAGCATTTTTTAAAGAATTTTTTTATTGCGATAAAACCTAAATTTCAGTAGCACGATATGCATTCACTGCAAGGATGCTGATTCTCACCTTCGCCTGCAGATTTCTGCTGGTTCGTCTGAGTTTTGGTGAAGCTCTGGGTGGCAGGAAACCTGGACCACCTCATTTTGTGGATGTGGTGTTTCCCGGGGCAGGGATTTCGGGGCAGGCAGAGAGTTCCATGTGCTGGTTAGGAACGGAGGGATTTTTCAGCGGCCGTCAGAGCAGGCTGTGGTTTAACGATACTTCAATTTCATTCATGATGAGTGGCCCGGTGGGGGTTTTATTCTGGTTTCAGGTTGGTGGCCCTTTGAGATTTGCTGTGCCATGCTTCAGATCCGCGGCTGTCTGGCGTAACAATTCAGGTTGCTCAAAAGCGATGATTAGCATAAATGAACGAGCGGGTGAAATGTTCATTATATTGCCTACTGTCATGTTTGTGTACCAGATTTTGTTACCATCTGTCATTTCTGTTTTCTTGTTGTTGCCAAAAGTTGTCATTCTGAATGGAGGGTGGAGACATATTTTCAAAAGCTAACAGGAGATAATTTTAGGTACTTTAGGGCTCATATGTTCTGTGCTGCGTGTCAGCAGCCCTCATGTGCATCCGCCTCGCGAGTCTTTGATAAATTCTGGGCAGCGATTTAGCCAAAGTAGTTTTTAAAGTCATCGGTTGCAGTCACACAAATGCGTTAGATTCTCAGCTCTCGTCATTAGAAAAAGTATCTCATCCTTGCAGCTGTGAAGAAAAGCTTGAAAATAAAATATATGTTTTCCCTAATGTTAAATTCAACAGCAAACGTAAAGAAGGGAGTATATAGTGACATCGGGCTGTTGAGAACCGAGCGCCTGCCTGGAGATCTGCCCAAAGAAAGCCACAGCTCCGCGATAGCAGACTGCGACATCCCCAGATTATTTCCAGAGATGTAAATGTCCCGGGGACGAGAAGCTGGACAAATTCAACCTTGAAATAAGCTGCAGCTCTCTCGCGGCGACAGTAACTGCGTACTGCGACAATTTGCAAGGGGAGCGGTGCACTCACCGGGGCTTGCAGCCTTTAAAGCAAAATTAGCTCATTTTTGACTGCGCGTTTTTAATTCAGTTTTGGGAGGAATGGCTCAGCCTGCGGGAGGGGAGCTGGGCGGGTGAAGCTGCGAGGATTTCTTGCCTTGCCCCGGTGCTGCAGGATCACCTGGGCTGAGAGCGTGGTGCCCTTTGCGGCTCCGGGTTGCCTGGATCGTCCCCTTCCTTTGGGCTGGAGCGCCAAGCTTGTGCTACGTTTGAACCCTCCGTGGCCGCGCCGGGGCCGCACCGGCACCTTGTCACTGCCCATCTCAGCCCACAGCAGCTCCGCTCTCCCGAGGGCTGCGGGGTTTTAATCTGGCCCGAGTAACAGGGCCCAGGGTTCAAGTGAAATGCAACGACCCATGACGTCCAAAAATACAGAAAAGATGATCTAATAGTTTCAGTTGGGCTTAAACTTCAGGAAAACACAAAGCCAGACAGTTTTGCGATGGGTTTTTTTGGTGGTTTGGGCACAGCCAGCCAACAATCCAAGTTCACACCCAAAGCTATAAAGATATCCCAGTGTCGTGGTGGGAACTCGCGCCAGAGTGGGAGCGCAGAGGGTCACTGCTCGCTCAAGGAGAGGTGGGGAAGGTGGAACGGGGCTGCCTCTGCTCTGAAAGAGGCAGAGGAAATTCCGAGCACCTCTGGTCAAAGGCTGAGGAGAGACCAGGGCCATGTCACGACAGCAGCCACTTACAGACCAAAGGGGTAGGAGGCCGAGAATGACACTTCATTGCAGCAACGCAGTGGTGCCCAGCGACAGGACAAGGGGCAATGGGCACAAACTGGAACACAGGAAGTTCCACCTGAACATGAGGAGGAACTTCTTTACTGTGAGGGTAACAGAGCGCTGGCCCAGGCTGCCCAGAGAGGTTGTGGAGTCTCCTTCTCTGGAGANAAACTTCAGGAAAACACAAAGCCAGACAGTTTTGCGATGGGTTTTTTTGGTGGTTTGGGCACAGCCAGCCAACAATCCAAGTTCACACCCAAAGCTATAAAGATATCCCAGTGTCGTGGTGGGAACTCGCGCCAGAGTGGGAGCGCAGAGGGTCACTGCTCGCTCAAGGAGAGGTGGGGAAGGTGGAACGGGGCTGCCTCTGCTCTGAAAGAGGCAGAGGAAATTCCGAGCACCTCTGGTCAAAGGCTGAGGAGAGACCAGGGCCATGTCACGACAGCAGCCACTTACAGACCAAAGGGGTAGGAGGCCGAGAATGACACTTCATTGCAGCAACGCAGTGGTGCCCAGCGACAGGACAAGGGGCAATG
>VZSC01015426.1:0-44333 GCA_013398225.1 Steatornis caripensis
CGCATACTACTTAATAGCGAGAAGACTATCGTCAGGGCTCGTAAGCCATCCTTCTCAATCACTACAGACCCTCCTCTCCGCAAAGTCAGGGAGCTATCTTGCGTGCTCGTGCAACCCTCGCGCGCTGCGCCGTGCTTTAGTTCTGCTCCTGCATGCGACCAGGGGATCCCACGTACAGAACCCTCCTTCTGGCGCAGGCAGGATGCCAAGGGAGAGATCCACCTGCCCCGAGAGGGAAGCCCAACGAGATCTGAAAAATCTTCTCTTGAAGCATTTGCTCGCTTAACAAAAAACCCAAACACGCCCGATGGGCTTCAGGTCACCCAGAGAAAACATCCCACTCTGCTATTCTATCTCGAAACATCTTCTTATAACGCCGGGCTGTGACCCGCCTCCGGCTGTTCACGGGCGTCTGCCCCTCCTCTCCCCACGCCGAGCGCACCAGAACGCGACTGCCTCGCATTTCCAAGGAGCGAGACGATCCGCACTGGGAGTGCTGACGGATGGGCACGCACCACCTGCCTTTCAAAGGACATTACACACCGTTGTTGTAATCAATAATGTATTGTTTCCTCTATGTTTTATATCCTCATGTTTATTATGTGTAAATAGGGATTTACAGTGATCTGAGTGTGTTCATTTAATGGAGCTGACACCCCGCATACGAGATCTGCCAGCCGCCCTCTCAGGACCTTCGGGAAAATGAAACGATGCTTCTTCCACAAAGCCATCTTGGTGAGAGAAATGGGCAAAGAAAGAGCAGAGCAGGGGGGAAGAATAAAACAAGGGCAAGGTACAGAGATCAGAGAGAGAGAGTGCGTGCGTGGCATGGAAAACAGAGTAAGTGCCAGCGCCGGGATTCAGAGTCACGTCAGCATTATTGTGACAGGAACGTTAAATACTGCTCTCATGGCAAGCCCGAGGTGCTGCTTCCAGGAGGAGGCGGCTGGGGTGGGGGAAGAAACTTTTCCTTGAAAGGCCGTGGCACAGCTATGCAAAGTTCCTTCTTATTTGATCTTCAGCCCAAAGAGCAGAACAGAAGCATATCACCCTTTGCAGTTAAAATGAAAAAATAAAGAGGACTTTTATCCCAGATCCATTTATCTCAGGAAATAAATTCTGCTCCTGCCTGCAGCCAGCCGGTATTTTCCAGGTGGATAGCTGTCTTGCTGGAAAAATGAACAAAGCAATCAAAATAACTTGCTAACTCATTTCATACTCTTTTTTTTTTGAAGTCTAATCTGCAAGTTAAAACAAATCTGAGTAGCCTGGTGCGTTGCGTCAACACTTCGTTCAACAAATATCAAAGCAATACCGCAATTCTTAATTGTTTCTTAAAAGATCTTAACACACCTACCTTCAGAAGCTACGCAGTGCTTCCCAGAAGGAAAGCGACACCGTGGTTGAGTCTAACAATCGCGTATGTTTTCTATAGGACGGTGACAGCCTAAAGGTCTCCCGACACCTTTCAGAACAGCTCTACTAAAGTGCCTTTGCCTGTCACGGCAGCAGCCTGCAGCGCGTTCATCCTGCAACGCCTCGGGATGCGAGGACACGACCCCGCTTCCCACCTCCCAGGCGAAGCCACCAGACCAAAGGAAGCAACTCGGCTGGTTCAAGCCTAGTTCTCAAGCCGCGTTCAGCAACAGAGACGTCCGCGATGACACGCGGGTACACGCCTGCGTAAATACAAGGTCTGAGCAGCTTTCCTGCACCAGGTTATCCCAGCGTGCCCGATGCCCGTGCCTTTCCCGACGTGCCTGCCCTACCTAGCATCGTCTCAAGCTCAACCTGGTACTTCCGCTTCAAGAAAAGGAACAGCATGCCTCTGCACCGTAAACAAACCTCTAAGGCAAACATCTTTCTGCCTGGCTTTGCCAAAATCTCCTCGGGCAGCCTCATCTGTGTTATTTACACATAGCTTAGCTGGGAAAGAGCAGCCGCATCCTTTTCCTGCTTCGGAGGGGATGCAGGGACCACGTTCCCCAGCACGCATGAGGCATTCTGAAGTACTACGGAAGAGCAAGAGGTTCTCCTCGCTCCCCGAGCTCATCTGCCTCACCAGGCTCCCGCATGCTATTAAACAGCTGCCACGTTCCACCTCAGAGCTTCCTGCAACTCAGCAAAAGAACCAAAAAAAGGAGCCCTAGCACAAAAATAGATAAGTACCCTAAAATACTGGAGAAAACAGACAGGCACCCACTGGTCAACAGCTGTGCGCTGCTTTGGCACCGTCCCTCACTAGAAGACACTGCACAATCACCATCATTAAATGCCTTGATGGAAGTCAGGCATCTGGTTTTCAGCATTTAGCTGATAAAATAAATAAGGGTGCTTTTGGCAAACACGGAGGGAACAAACATGATACGATCAGAGAAGCTGGAGGGATTCCAGCTTCCCTAATAGCATCCCTCCCCTTCGCCAGCTCAGGGACTTCCCGCAGGAGAGTCCCGCGGCACATCAGGCCGCTCACATCCCCCCCGCGTGCTCTTTGGGCACGCAAATCCCCTCACTGAGAGGACTCGGCCCTCCTGGGGTGGGAAGAGAGACAACCGTCTGTATTAGAGGACGACGAGCACGCAGAGACTCAAGGGCACAAGCAGAAAACCTGCTGCCCCTATTTCCTCAGCCCTGCTCTAAACGCTGAGGAACGGATCCCGCCAACGCTGCCGCGCCACGAGCTGCTGTGGGGCTCACGTGGGAAGAGAAGAGCAGCTTCTCAGGCCACGTACTCCCACTGCAACCTGCCCAGATAAAATACCCTTGTCTGAGACACACTTGCTGCCTGAGGACACTCCTCCGGCTGCGAGGTGCCCCATGGGGGACAGCAAGGACAGAAGGCCGCCCACCTCCTCCGCCTAAACTTGGAGCAAGTCCTTACTCCACAGAGCAGTCATTCCTTCCACGCTTCGCGTCCCAGCGATGCATCCCCACCCGGCAGGATTGGTTTGCATAAACTACTGAAGCTAAGATACCGGGGCTGTTCCATCCATTGGGAAAGGCGCACAGCTTCAGAGACGCTCGTCTAACGTATTTCTGCCTTCCAGACGGCTTTTACTTTTCTCTAAACTGAAGACGCAGTACCCACGACCGATTAGGCTGTGTGACACAGTTCCTGCACGTTTAGATTTGAAATGATTATGACAAATAAAATAGCCGAACACAATTCTTGTTGCCATCCGGTCCCTCCCCACTTTCGGCAGCAAGTGAGAGGCATAGAGCAAGTCTAGAAGAAGAATAAAGATACCAGGATCGAGTTCTTGCCCCGCAGGACAGCTTACCGAAGGCGGGGGAACAGAGAACAGCTATCCACCCCACATGGACCCCACAACCACCCTCTCGGGCAGCACGACACAAGAACAGCTCTGGGAGGGAGGACACAGGGATGCTTCCTAACAGGAGGGCTGGTAGTTTCCCTAAGGAACATTCAGACACGCTGCATCAGCCTCCATCACAGCAGACTGGAGAAGGTAGAGGCTTGCCCTGGGCTACAGGACACTACACTGCGGCATCCTGAAGTCTGTAACCTTAAATGAAATATTCGTGCTGGCCTTTCCAGGGGTTTATCTTGGTACTGCCACCCCCGGCAGAGGATTTTCATCATTCAGAGCTACATGGGACCGAGGGAAGGAAGTGTATCTTCTTTTAAAGTGACGTCAAGCGACACCTTAGGGAAAGTTCTAGGAAAGAAATTTATCAATCCACATAGTGGGAAGATGATATTTCAGGGAGATACAGGCAGCGCCGCAGCTCTGCCGGGCCACAGAAGAGAACAGGTTTAATGAACTTTAAATGTCTGACCTCAGGGGGACCCCAGTACCTTCCTGCTAAGCCACTAACAGCAAAGCACAAGGGCAGGCCACCCCGAACCTCTCCTCACCCAAACACCTCCTCCCGCAGAGAATGGCTCCCATCACACTTGTGCTTCCCCTCTCAGCCTTGCAAGTGCCAGCAGCTGCCCCATATTAAAGCACACGGTAAGCCCCAGGGAACAGCAAGCTCTTGGGTAAATTTAGGCCTAGATTATAGCTCCTCCAGCTGTGATTAACCTTCTGATACAAAGGTCAGCGCCGGTACTTTGGGACGTGATTTTTCTCCCATTTATTTCTTGATGGGAAAGCGATGGAGAACGTAATTACTGCTGTACTACCGCTCACAAGTTGCGAATGTCCCAGCCCAGGAAAAATGAAGACTCAGATATGAAGAGAGGGAAAGAGAGGTGTCAAACAGGCCTTGCCAGCTCCTGGTACGTGGAGGGAAATGTTACCAGGTCATCATTGTCACCCTGTGCACTGGACATGTTGTGCAGCAGCCGAAGTGCTGGTGTCCTCGTGGCCATGGGGAGCGGCACCACAGCTGTACTCACACCAACCTGCTACGTCCCGAAACCTTCTCAGCAGTGTTCCCCAGGGGTCAGTGCTGGGTCCATGCCTGTTCAACGTATTCATCAACGACTTGGATGAAGGGACAGAGTGTACTCTCAGCAAGTTTGCTGATGATACAAAGCTGGGGGGAGCGGCTGACTCACGGGAAGGCTGTGCTGCCATTCAACGTGACCTGGACAGGCTGGAGAGTTGGGCGGAGAGGAACCTGATGAAGTTCAACAAGGGCAAGTGTAGGGTCTTGCACCTGGGGAGGAACAACCCCATGTGCCAGTACAGGCTGGGGGTTGACTTGCTGGAGAGCAGCTCTGCGGAGAAGGACCTGGGAGTGCTGGTGGACAACAGGCTCACCATGAGCCAGCAGTGTGCCCTTGCGGCCAGGAAGGCCAATGGCATCCTGGGGTGCATTAAGAAGAGTGTGGCCAGCAGGTCGAGGGAGGTGATCCTCCCCCTGTACTCTGCCCTGGTGAGGCCGCATCTGGAGTACTGTGTCCAGTTCTGGGCTCCCCAGTTCAAGAGAGACAGGGAACTACTGGAGAGAGTCCAGCGGAGGGCCACAAAGTTGATGAGGGGAGTGGAGCATCTCTCGTATGAGGAAAGGCTGAGAGAGCTGGGTCTGTTCAGCCTGGAGAAGAGAAGGCTGAGAGGAGATCTGATCAATGCTCACAAATACCTAAAGGGTGGATGTCAAGAGGACGGGGTCAGACTCTTCTCAGTGGTGCCCAGCGACAGGACAAGGGGCAATGGGCACAAACTGGAACACAGGCAGTTCCCCCTGAACATGAGGAGGAACTTCTTTACTGTGAGGGTGACAGAGCACTGGAACAGGCTGCCCAGAGAGGTTGTGGAGTCTCCTTCTCTGGAGATATTCAAAACCCGCCTGCATGCATTCCTGTGCAACCTGCTCTAGGCTAACCTGCTTTAGCAGGGGGGTTGGACTAGGTGATCTCTAGAGGTCCCTTCCAACCCCTACCATTCTATGACCATTCTATGATTCTCTGTGAAAACCGAGCAGCTCCAGCAATGCTTGACAAGAGCTTGGGCGTTTGAAAGACTACAGAGACGACCGCAGCAAACGCTCGCAATCCTGCAAGGCAACCCGCTGGCGGAAGTGACCCGAAGCCCACCTCTCCGGGGCTACGCGGCAAATCAACCCCAGGCGCCGCGGAGGGCAAATCCCATCGAGAGATCGGGAAAACCAGAACTGCCTCCTCAGAGCAGCAAACTCCCCCCACCCTGCCCCAAACCAACCCTAAACCCACTCTGCCAGTTAACAACAAGTCGCAAAAAGAGATGCTTAGTTGCAAGAGCGGTTTCCACTCTAGCAGCTTGCAGGCAAGCCCTGGGGTGGGGATGCACCAGAATAACTCCCCCACATCCAGTAACACCCTTGAGGAAAGGGGGCCACGAGGCAGCATCACCCCAGCCACCGCACCCCAGGACCGGGGAAACCAGAGAGACCGCACGGCTTTTGCGGCAAAATACACATTAATACCCTTCCTTGAGAGCTTTTAAAGGGAGAACGCTTGTTCCTTCCCCACAGCGTTTTGTAGCAGGGTCTGAGAGCTGTACCTGTCCTCCAGCGCACAAGACCTGGGGCTCCCCGTTGCAGCAGCCATCTTGTTTCCTTGCCATGGCACCCGTCTTATCTCCTCACCTCACCAAAATATCACCTCAAACACAGCCACAACCACCTCGAGCAACCTCTCCCACAGCAAAGCACAGGGGAATGGCAGGAGGAGCTGCCACAGGGCCCTAATTAGCTGAGCACCAGCACCTGGGCCTAACGAGCACCCCCCAGCCCCACTGGGCACGTTCCAGCACCTTCCACCCCCGGGGGCAGAAATAACCTCTGAAAAACACCACCACAAAAGCACCTGAGGGAAAAAAATTAAATTCAAACCAACAAATCCCCCTGTTCCCTCGGCACAGGTGGCCAGAGACCGAAAGCTTCTTGCCTTGAACGTCCCCCTGCCACGCTGAAAGGGTCCCCGGGGAGTGGGGGGTTGGACGCCGTCGGCTTCGCTTCCCTTCACGCTTGTATAATAAGAAAGGGACAAATAAATTGAGATTTATGGGATGCCAGGAGAGCTGATTTTTTTTTTTAAAATTCTTTTTTCCTCCCCCGCTTCAAACTCAATTTTTTATTTTTATTTTTCCCCCTCGCAGCGACTGTTGGAAGGGTGCAGATGGAGCGCCGAGAGCAGCTGGGATCTCCTTGGAGAGAGATGCAGTAACAGCAGGCTGGAGGGGCAAGGATGCACGCACGCACACGGCATCGCCCTGGACAGGACCCACTGAGGGAGGATTGCTAATTTTGCTGCTCTGGGGGTCTGCCTCGTCCAGCACGTTCACCAGGACGGGATGTCCTTTCTAAAGCTTGTTCAGGAAGCACCTGAGCAAGGTCCCACCTGGTTTCCACCATTCGAGCAACAAATAACGTAGGGAACGCTTCCTTACAGATACCCCCCTGTGCAAACAGTTGTAGGATTTGCTTGGCACAGGGGCACCGCCTGTTAGAAACCAGAGGGATGCAGGAACTGCTGGTGGCCTCTTGATGGGACCAGCTCCTACCGCATCCCCCGAGGACCCCAGGCAGAAGCGTTACACCATCACCATGCCTCCGTCCTGCAGGTATGGGGGATTTCTGCTGGCAGCTCTGCAGCCTACCGCAGCATCCACCCTCCCGGTCCTAATTTAATCTGGAATGCGTTAGCCCACATTGTTATCTCCTTGTCTGAGCACAGCCTCACAAAGCCCTTCCTCCCTTGCCAACATCAGCGTCGGTGCCAGCGCTGCAGGCCTGTGCCAGCATCACCCATGGGTGCCTCAGGGCAGTTTGGCGCTGAGCTCTGGCTATGAGCACGGGTTCCAGCAGCCGCAAAACAGGAAAAATGAGATCAGTTACCCGAAAGCTCCTCTGGCAGGTCTCAGCTCTTTGAGGGAATAAATAAAACTCTCACTTTATTTTCCCTGCCTTAGCTGTTTCATCTCTTTCTTGGCCTTTCTTCTCTCACTCGCTCTCATTTTTTAAGGATGGCGATTTTTTCACAAAGGTTTTTGCCTCATTTTTTGCTGTATTTTTTTCCCATATTCTCCCTCACCCCTGCCCCAGTCTAAATTTAGCTGTCACTTTACACTTAGCTCAGTATCTTTTGCCCGTTGCTGTCCGGGTTCCGGCGTTTGCAACTAAAAGCCTTGCCGGTGCGGACAGTGTCGCTTACACGCTGCTGGGAACAAGGACCCTTCTGCAAAGCAGAAGTGGTTTTACAGGGCCGAGAGACGGACCAACCTCGCCGTGGTCTCTACAACCTCACCACGCTCTCTACAACCTCGCTGTAGTCTCTACAACCTCGCCATGGTCTCTACAGCCTCGCCGTGGTCTCTGGAATGGTGGCTACCGCTGAGATCACGGTCCTGAACGGCTTCCCCTCTTCCAGGAGATAGGCAACGACCACCTCTTCTGCAGGGTAGCTTCTCCCGCTGCGCAAACGGCCGTGCCACCTGCGTGCAGCAGGAGCGCGGATGTACGTCCAGGTGCCCGCGGGAGGACAACACGCACCGCGTCACTGCTGTTACCGTGTATAGACACGGCCGCCGACATGCCCATCTGGCTGGAAGCGAACACACATGCAGGTATACAACCCACGCGTGTTCCTGGTGCGCACACATGACATTGCCCATATCACACAGGCGTGGTACCTCCATGAGCACACCTACCACCCTCGACACGCAGACACGAAGCACGTACACTACAGCCATACGCACAGGAACAAGCACAGTTCACCAACATGCCTCTTTTTCAGTACCTGGAATCACAAACTATCACTGCATTGATGTGCTGTATTTTCCGCGCTGCTTTTAAGCCATTCTCTGACTGCACATTCCTCTGGGTCTCTCACATCCCCCCCAAAACCTTCTCTCTCTCTGTAGTTGCTCCTTTCCATGTCACCACTGACTTCTCAGTGATGGGAGGCAATGGTTATTACTACATTTTTCCTTCNACCACCCTCGACACGCAGACACAAAGCACGTACACTACAGCCATACGCACAGGGACAAGCACAGTTCACCAACATGCCTCTTTTTCAGTACCTGGAATCACAAACTATCACTGCATTGATGTGCTGTATTTTCCGCGCTGCTTTTAAGCCATTCTCTGACTGCACATTCCTCTGGGTCTCTCACATCCCCCCCAAAACCTTCTCTCTCTCTGTAGTTGCTCCTTTCCATGTCACCACTGACTTCTCAGTGATGGGAGGCAATGGTTATTACTACATTTTTCCTTCCAAGCATGCAAATTCCCTGAACGGAGCTGGAAACAAGAGACTTTTGACCAAAGCAACATGATTAGGAAATGCAGATTTTTCTTCTCCCTGAAGTACCAGTGATTGGAGTCAGGTCTGTGTCACCTCCGCAGACCGGCTCTGTCAAGCAACTGCCTTCAATGCTTCTTTTAATGAAGCCTCATTGATTGATTGCTTCCTGCCCTTACAGGGAGCCTGCTGTCACCCCAACCCGCTCTTGCCAACCTGAGGATTACGGCAGAAGGGTTCAGCCCACGCCAGCCCGGGGCCACACTCTCAGCTGAGATTTCCTCCCGTACCGCACAGATCTGCAGCACGAGCAAAGTGACAAGTTTGAGCTGCCGTCAGCAGAGGAGCCGACAGTCTCATCTGAATAACGGTGCCCGAGTTTAGTTTTTAATTAAGCCCTTGTGGGTTCCTTGAAAGGTTGGAGATGACACAGGCTCCTCTGAAGCTGGCCTAGGGAGACATCCAGAGTCAGCACCAAAGCCTGCCTCCTCCTCGAAATGATACGAAATTGGGACCCTGGAAAAAAGGATGAATTCTGAAGAGGAGCGAAAAATGGGTTTTTTTCTAAGTCTGGGTCGGCTCTGGGGGGAAGCAAGGCCCCTGCCAGGCTCAGCTCCTGCCCACGCCTCCGCCGCTGACGGCAGGGCCGAGGAGCGCACGGCCCTGCCTGGTGAGACGTCGTTCTCCATCTCCGTGCCCGGCTGTCCCTTTAGGGCATCGCAGTGATGAGTGCCATGTTTCATCCTGAATTTATCGCTGCGGTCGACGTAGATGCCAACAGGGACATACTCTCCCTTACATTTACGCTACTGGATACCCAGCCATCAAGCATCCTAAATTAAAGACCTACGGCTACTGTCCAATAAGCCCTGATATGCCTGTATCCACGTAAATCCTAACGCGTGCTATTTGCTTTCAGGACAGATAAACATCCAGCTCCCCCTCTCCATCCTGCCCCACAGTATTATATTTTAGTACTGACTAGAAGATTTCCATCAAACAATATAAACGCATTTGTCGTAACAGTTCACAGTGGCTGGTCTTCTTTGAGGAGGCGATTGAAAAGGAACAGTTTAATTCCCAGTTCAGTGGGATTCACAGCGCTGTGTTATTTGAGCTTTGTTTCCTCCACGCTTCCTTCTCTGCTTTTTCTTTTCAGGTTGGAAAATCCCTCAAGCTAAAACATTTCTACCTGGATTGCATCCATTTCCAACCAAAATAATAATAATAAAAAACCCCCAACCTTGCAGTTTTGAACTGTTTTATTAAAAAAACCAAACCAAACAGTGACGACGGAGGAATTTTTTGAAGAGGGATTGCGAACAGGGAGAATGCCTGCTCCCAAGAACAAGACATTTTCCCCACCAGTCCTCCGGCCATTTTAGCACGAGGGTAAATACACGGGGAAAATGAGGTTTACGGCCAGGAAAACGAGATGTGAAAGCCCTGTGAGAGGAGGCATCATGGACTTAGTACGGCGAAGGGGAGAGNGAATGCCTGCTCCCAAGAGCAAGACATTTTCCCCACCAGTCCTCCGGCCATTTTAGCACGAGGGTAAATACACGGGGAAAATGAGGTTTACGGCCAGGAAAACGAGATGTGAAAGCCCTGTGAGAGGAGGCATCATGGACTTAGTACGGCGAAGGGGAGAGCAAAGCCCGTGAGGTGACGCTGGTCACGGAGAAAGCGTCAAAAATCCCCCCAGATTTCACAGTGGCCGTTTGGGTGAGTGGTGAACGTGGGTGGAGGAGGAGGCGGAGGAGGAAGGCTTCTACTGACAAAAGACAGATAAAGGGGTGCTTAAACGTCACGTCACCTCCTGCGGCAAACACTTGTTGCAACCACTTATCCGCGACCACTTGTGACAGCGCCCTGCGTCCCGCCGCGGTGACAACCCACCCCTCTCGTCCCTCGCTGTGCTCGCGGGCGAAGCGGAGACGTCTCTTGATGCCGACTCCATGCCGCCGCAGGTCTGCGACTCCCGGGACTCTGCTAACAAAACCACCCAGCGCAGCCTTGACAAATGTCCTACGGAAAACGCGGGGTAGGAATTGACACCGAACACTGTTTCTGGCACCGCTTCTGCTGCCACAATGCTGAAGAGCACTCCTCTTCTATCTCCTGCTTTGAAGAGCTCTCTTCGTGTGACACGGGTTCGGTTCAAGCATTCTCACTCAGCACCCGTTCCCTTCGCTCCTAGGAGGGGACCCGCACTCATCTTGTGCTCTCCCAGACCTCCAGGCATCTTTTCCTTTCCCCAGCTCCTGTCTGCCTCGTTTCTAGCAGTTTAAGGAGCAGCTCGGGGGATGCACAAAGAGGCCTAAACTCTGTCATAATTTACACGCCGCCACTCCAAGCGGTTAAAAAAGGTGTGAGAGACCGAGGTGCTTTCAACAAAAAGAAACGATGAGATTTTTCAGAAATAGAAATAAATAGCAAACTACTTCTACGTCCTTTTTATTGGCTCCCTGGCTCTGCAGAACGTAAAGGTTATGTTTTCCAAATTTTCCCTGCTACAGTAAAGATCAAACAGTCAAAAGGCAAGAAAAGCTGAATTCCACATTTCACATCATGAATCCTGGAGCTGGGGCCTTTACAAAAGCAATAAACATCACGGGACGGATGCTCTTGAGTATTGCCAAGATTTGCGAGTAGGTACAGAATTTTACGGGCCTTGACTGCCGTTTGCCTTAGGATCCTTCGAAGAGGACTTTCAGTTATCCTAAATAAAACTTGCTGCTTTTTCGACGTCCTTTTTCATCGGCCCGGCTCAGCGAGGCTTGTGCTAAAACCCGTGCGCAGGGCACTGCCGTACAGAAGCTCTCCTGCGCTGACGGGAGACATTTCTCCTCCCGCTTTCCACGGCTGTAAACGGACGCATCGGGTGCTACCCCAGAGACGCCCAGACCCCGGTGCCTTCGCACGCGGCCCACAGCCCGAGCAGTAGCTCTCCGCAGACCTCAGAGCAATTTCTTTTCCCCTTTTTCCTGCAACGGGCCAAGCGCGCAGAAGAAGCGCTCCAGCCCCAGGGGATGCCGCTCTTTGAGATCGCTCCAGCGGGGAGCAGACGGGGATTGCACATGAGCATTTCGTGATTACGGATGGGCTCACCTTAAGAAAGCAAAGAAACTCATTTGTCCTTCTATTCAAACCCATGTCTGACGCAAATCGGCCTTCCCTCATCGGCGTATACAAACCTACGTCGGTTTACTTCAGCTATTTGCAAGCCCAGGAAGGCGAGTGTACCGCACGAAATATCCCCAACACCACCGTGTTACTACAGTAACACAGCAGCGACGCTCGGTACCACGCTGTTGACTACGGCAATGCTTTTCTCTAAGGGTCCCACGCAGCCCTGCATAGCTCTTGGAAAGAGCTCAAGCCAACGGGAGAAACGCAAACGGACCCCCTCGCCCCAGGGGAAAGCTCTCGCCGGCTGCCCACGACCACCCCGACAGCCACACCGACCTTTTGTAAAGTGTCAAGCCATTCCCTTCGCCTATCGCTCTGTCTCATTCCCATTACCTTTCAGCAGGGAAAGATTTAGGATCCATTCCTTTGTTTAGCAACGTCCATTTGTAACAGCGGGATCACCGGGGAGCAGTCAGTAAGCACTATGCCGGCCCATCCCTGGTAACTGTGCAGCAGTTAGTGCAGAATATGAAATATATATGGCTGCCTTCACCTCATCTAAAACTGTATCAAATGGCTCTTAACCTTGCCCGAATGAATTCAATTTGGCTACCGGATGCGGATCCAATTCCTTGGGCTAGAACAGAAAAATCACTTACTAAAGCGATGCTCCCGAGGGACTAGCTTCTGAAAGAAAACTCTGAAAGATTTCCAGTTCGCTAATCCTGAGATAGCTCACGCAAGACAAATCTGGAATGATGAGGTCTTTTCATCAAACACGAGCAAACCCCGGGAAACACGGGAATAGCATTACAAGTACACGGGTGGGGGAATTGCTGGCGAAGCTCAGGGGAGATGCAATGTGCTAGAAGAATACAAGGATGGGCAGAGAACGGAGATGTGAAATCGGATGATCTGCTGCGTATTTCCAGTGGGTTTGCTTGCTGGCTGGCGTGGGCTAACGAGCAGGAACGGAGAGCAGCGCCGGCTGCCGGGACTGTGAGGTCCCGACGGATAATATCAGCTCAGCAAGGATCTGTCCCAGGCCTGCTGTCCAGAAACGAGGAGCTGTTTCTTCAGAAAATCCCACCGCCGCTGTCTCTCCTACCTATCTTCATCAGAAATACGGCTCTGACCCTCCACCTGGCTCTCCCTCATTAATACATCCTTCAGATCTTCCCGCTCTACCCCAGGAGATGGTGCAGGCGCCTACGGAGAAACCCAGGCTCCAGCACCCCTCTGCCTCTTTGCTGCGGGGCATGCTCCAGGAGACGATTTTCTCTCCAGCATCTCCTTCTCCCACACCGGGATCGCGGTCCTTGGCCAACAGGCACCAGCGCAGCGGTTTGATTTCCCCTGGCTCGGGAAGCACCGCACAAACCGAGCCGCGCTATTGACTTCGGCTCGCAGTTAATTGAATTGTCTTGTACTACACTTTGTTTAAGCCGATGAGCGATGGCTCTCACTCGAGTATCCAGCTCGTGGTGAAATAAGGTTGGAGACGGCACGCTCGGTGCCAAACGCCTCTGACCGCCCAACACCGCTCCTGAAAAGCTGCTCCCTCTCCCGCGAGGACCCACGTTCTCGGGTGCCGGCAGGAAGTGGTCACTATTTGGCTCCCGGCCCTTCTCTCCTTGTGTTTCCCCCGCTGTACAACGCAGGAGGATGCTCGGGAATAAATCAGAACGGTTGCAATGGGGATGTGGTGGGAATGGGGAGGAAGGGCGCACGGAGCTGCTGCACAAGCGTGGACGGTGGTACGGGGAAGGGAGGAGAAGGATATGGGGAGAAGCGGAGAGAAGCGAGCAACAGCGGGCGCTCAGCAACTTCCATCTCGCGAGCGAGGGCTGCCGGCCGCCCCCTCCGCGCAGCTGGGCTGTTGCTGCGCGGCGCTGTGGCTAATGAGGCATCTGCTCCGTTTGACAGTCTGCATCTGCTGCCGCTCGCCTCCTCCTGCCAAGCTCCCGGCGGCCGCCGCGCGCCAGGCTCGCCCTCCCTCGCGGCCAGGTGTGCCCGGCCGCCGCCACCTGCGCTGCCCCGGGTGTCCCCAGGGCCGGATCCGGGCATACAGGAAGGCGGGGGTACCTCTGCCGAGGGAGGGGAGGCATCCAGCAATGCCGTGCAGATAAAGCGCACCCTCTAAAGAGAGGGAGCAGGAACCTTTGCTCCAAAATATTCCCGTGTCCCCCTCTAATTGCTAGTATTAAGCCATAACATTTTATGTTTGCAGTCTCTCCTTTCATGCAAGAGTCCCTGTTTACAATCACTTAGAGCAAGCTGCCAGGCCTGGCGTTTAAATACACTGCTCAGTTAACGTGGGAGCCCAGGGCGGCACGGGGGAGCGGGAGGCGGCGCTGCGGGATGCTCTTCCAGCCATGAGGACTGGGACTGGCTTTAACGGAGGTGGAACTTGGCAGCTCAGCCAGAGATGGAGCGAAAACAAAACCCGAGACTGGAACAACCTGAAGGCGTGGAGAAAACCTGGATTCCGATTTGGCCTCTCCCCAAACCAGAAGCGTCGGGGACAGGCGGCTTTTCCCTTTGCAAAAAGAGTCTGTTTAGAAGCGGAGGCAACTTTCTGCTCTGCTTAGGGGCCCTGTGGTGGAGGTCAAGCAAGAAGAGGGCAGGGTTTGCCAACAAGACAGAGGTTAGCCATTATTTTTGTCAACGGGAGGCCCCCTCAGCGCTGCTGGAAACCGCTGTCCTCTCCTGAGCCACAGTGCCTCCTGCTAAGGGCTGCTAAACTATCAAGGGCTCGTCTCTCAAGACGAAATCTTAAAGTCTCGATCGCTTCTGGTCACCAAAGACCCAGCAGTGCTTTTCTAATCACAGAAGTGGCAATCCACTACCTAAATCAGATCCCCGGTTAATTAAAGTTGAAACTCAATGCTTTCACCTCACTCATTTCCCGACCTGCACGGCTGCGCTGTTGTGCGATGCGGTCCGGAGAAAGCCGCGGTGCGAGAAACTTCTCCACGGTTCTGCGCGTGGGCCTGTGCGCACGGTGGTTGTGAGATCCACCCGCGAAGCTTGTGAGGCGCGGAGAGATCCACCGCAAGTGAGCGGTGAAACAGGCTTACGTAAATCCAAAGGCAGTTTGAATGTCTTATCTGAACGGCAGCGCTCCTGCTTCGTTTTCGCCGTCTTTAATGAAAAATACGTGTTTCGGGGAGACGCTGGCACGTCATTAAAAGTGACAGAGTGAATCCCGCTGAGACAACTGGGTCAGACGAGCGGTGGGTGTAAAGCCCAACCCAATTTCCCTACGGGGCACGCAAGACACCTGGGTTTTGCTTCATTCTCTGTGCTACTGAGGCTCTTGACCTCGGACAAGGAGGTTTTTTCCTTGCTCTGCCTCAGTTTCCCCACCTACAAACCAGCAACGACCTCCCACTGTCAACACTTCATTGCTCAGTGACGGTGCAGCTGCTTCACAAGCATCCAGGAGGGCCAGAGGGGCAGGAAGGAGGATGCTCGGGGGTAAATCAGGACGGTTGCAATGGGGACGTGGCGGGAATGGGGAGGAAGGGTGCACGGAGCCGCTGCACGAGGCGAGGACGGTGGGACGAGGGAGGGAGGAGAAGGATACGGGGAGAAGCGGAGAGAGGCGAGCAAAAGCGAGTGCTCCCCAACTTCGTTTCGCGAGCGCGGGCTGCCGGCCGCCCCTTCTGCTCCTCAGCCAGAGAAATCTCGTTGCGCGCAGATGAACGAGCTCCACTTCTCACGAGGGGTCGATAAGGAACTTAATGCAGTGCCCAAGCAGAGTGGGGAGGGGAAAGCGGGTGTTTTGCATGCCCAGCCCAGCACCTCACCACCAGCTCCGACACGCAGGGTCAGCCGAGGACTTTGCACAGCTCGGAACCCCTCAGCCTGACACAAAAGCCAACAGAACATACGGCCGGGCAGGGGATAAAGCCTGGTTTTTGCCGCATTTTAATCCAGCCCGACTCTTCCCCTTCGCCAGGATCCCACGCAGCATCTCCTCTTTGACCGGGACCCCATCTGGCTCGCCTCCTTCCACCCTGCTGCAGCCAGCTTCCCCCCCCCGCCTCCTCCCTGGCTCCGCACCAACAACGCGCCCGTCTATTAACTGAACTCGCTAGTCTCTCAAATTGGGACTCCACCGGGTAACGTCTTAAATCTGAGGCCCTCCCTGGATATTTCCATATTTCGGAGGTTTAATGCATTGTATTTAATGTACTCAATTTGGAAGCCAGCAGGCAATGCAATTTTCAGGTGCATGCAATGTGAATAATGAAAGTCTCTCGGTCCCCAGCTCTCAATCCACCTGAGTCCCCGGAACCGCATTAGACGAGGAAGAGAGGAGGATTGTCCAAACGAAAGCCAGCAGCTGAGGGATAACGGGCGGAAATGAGCAGGGGGCTGACGGATGAATTCGGGGTGTCCCGGCCAAACACGCTGTACCGAGCACACGCCGCCTCCGCGAGACATTTAACCGGCCTTAATAATGTCAGCGTCTCTTAGCAAAAACAGCCTGTTCCGCTTAATAAGTACAATGCACTCTCGAGCCATCCATCTCCCTAACGCGGGGTTTTTCGGCAGGCTTCTCTGTCTGACGGAGCTGACCCCGGCAGGTAAAACCACGAGCTGGGCAGAGGAGAGCATCCTTCCCTCCTGCGCGCTTCCAGACCAACCCCAGCCTCTACAGAGTAATCACGAAGTCCACCGCCTGTGCGATTACTTGTATTGTTGACGTGCGTCCCCGTGTGACTGTGGCCCCCGGCAAGACGGGAGCCCCGCCACGGCAGGTACAGAGAGAGAGAGGGAAACGGTCGGCGCTGGAGAAGCCTGGGATGGCGCGACGCCGTTCACCGGGCGTGCTGCCTCGTTCGTGCCCCGTTACCTTCGAACCCGCGGGAGCGTGCTCTGAGGGTGAAAGCGAAGCCGATTCTCTCGGTTTCCTCACCCTAGTGCAACACGGAGGTTCATTTCAGGCAGGTATTAAACCCACGGAGACTATAAACTCCATCGCAACGGAGCGGAATGAACACCTCAGGGCACGTTACCTGCAAGGGAACCTCATCCCTTGGTCCTCTGGGGAAAAGAGCAAAAGGCAGAGGAAAATACTCTCCCTGGGAACACGTGGGCTGAGGCGAGAGAGGAATTCTGGGGTGCAGAACTAGCCGAAGATGAAGGATCTGCAGCTGATGGAAGAGGAGTTATGTGGGAAACAGGCCCCTAGCACAACGGGATCTCGGCTCATAATTGGGACTGCCAGGCGCCGACTTCATAACGTCGGTAACAACAATGTTAATAATGAATTCGCTAGTGTGGGATCTGCCTTCACTGTGCAATCGGGGTCCTTCAGAAAGCAGCGCTGAAGGGAAATTGAAACTACTGAGCAAAGCGATGGTCTCACCTCCCCCGTAACTTGCTCGGTTATCGTGATGTAACTTAAAATCTGCTTCAGCAATTACATTCCTCACAAGATCTGAAGTGGTGGAAAGACGAATTATAGTGGTAATATTAATACACAGTCTCTTCCTAGCGAGAGTAAGTCATTAGGCAGAGCGCAGGGAAGATGCACAGGCAGAAACAGATGGAAAAAGAGCTACATCAAGAGTTTAAAGGGAGGCTCACAGAAAAGAAAAAAGCCACAAATTCTAAGTGGATTATGGAGGGCAGGCTGCAAAGGGAAAGCGAGAATTGCTCTGTGCCGTGCAGGAAGCGGCTGTTCACGCGCGGCCGGTGAAAGGGGGGGTGGATGGTGGCAAAGACGAGCCTCGGGCAGCAGAGTAAGTGCGCTGCGGATGGGCTTCACCCCACGTCATTTTAGCTGCTGAAGAGCTGGCTGCCTACGTCTCACGGGCTCGTCCGGGCTCTTTCTCCTCCCACAGGCAGAGCAGTACCTCTGCCAGGGGACGCAACCTGCCTACGACAGACGGGCAGCAAAACCGAGAGGGGATAAATCTCAGCCTAGCACTAAAGTCCTTGAGGATGCTCCAGGTTTGCCGGCGGGAGCCCAAAATCAGCGTGGTCAAAGCCACCCGCGTCACCTCCGCAGTACCCTGTGAGCAGAGACGATGTATTTTCATCCAGGACCGGCACAAAAGCCGGGGAATCGGACGTTTAAAAGCAGGCAGGGTTTTTCTCTCCTTCCCCCCAAAATATGGGCGCGACTTCCTACAGCTCGTGGCTATCAACCCACGGCTGGGCTCGTTAAAACCAGCGACGCTGCTCCCGCTTCCGCCTTCTGCCCGGTGACGAGAAGGAGCCTCGGTACCTGCCGAGCGCTCGCCGAGTTGCTTTTCCTCCCGCTCCCAGCTAGAAGGGGCCTCGACCTCACGCGGGGCGCTGCACGCACACACGCAACCTTCGGCGTCAAGCTCGCCCCGGAGCTTGCGATGCCTCCTCCGAGCCCGCTGCACGCACGAAGGTGGCAGCAAAGGGAAGGCGACCCCGTCCCCCGCCCTCAGCCCTTGGGCGATGCGATCAGGGAGACGAAGCAACGAAACCCAAAAAAATCTGCTCTCGGTGACCCCCCCAATATAGCTTCTGTGGGGAGGGACAGCCCCGCAGCCCGCCTGGGGTGATCTCCTCACCCGCCGGGCTTGCACGGCCGAATGCCAGTTGTTACTCCAGATCTTGCCTCTATATATTTCGGTGCCTGTGATTTTAATGATTTTTGGGACTCCGTCCCAGCCGCTTCCCCTTCCCCGGCTGCCCTCGAGGAGCTGTAAACCTGGCAGTTTCATCAGCTATTTACAAGGGCTGGATTCACACGGAGCCCCGCGCTCATAACCGGCCGGGCATGCTTTGGAAAAGCAGGCAAAGAGCAATTGCAGGAATTATTTTTGTTCTTTCACTCCTCACTGAAGCAGCAGAGACCCATTACACACGATATTCGTTAAGAACCTGCGGGCTGTACCTGCCTGCGGCCCTCAGCAGTGCCCAAAGAGTTCAGCCAAGGCATCTCCAAGGGATGCTCACCACGGCGTTGGCTATCTCCTCGCTTCGTATACTTGACAAGATAAATCGAGGCGCTCCCCGGCTGAGCATCCCCAGGAACTCGATGGCTCGAGGACGACAGAAAATACACAAACCACACAAAATAGCCCTCCTCTCCGCGTGGCCGCACCCCGGCTCCTAAGCGGAGAGCGGGACCGTCGGGGACGATTTGGAAGGAAGAGGCCGCCGCCGCAGTCACGAGCTCCTCCTGCAGATTTCAGGCTGCTCTGGAGGAGGAGAAGCGGCCGCGCAGGACGTGGCGGGTGGCATTTTTGTCGCGCGAGCGAGAGGACGGAGACCTCCTCTGCCACGCAATCAGCCGTCTTAATTTTTCAACCCGCTCTGCAATCAGCCAATTGATACGCAATTATCTCCAAACGCTTAGCTATACGTTGCTCTCCTATTGTTATCTTACTGGATTTTTTTTTTTGTGCTGTTCCATGCCAGATAACCTTAATTTTCCCCCATTTGTTCCAGCGTATAATTATTTGTTTGCAATCATTGCCTATTAGGCAGACGAATACTGCAAAGAAACAAACATTTTCCCCGCGTAATGCAGTCCTGAACAGTTCTAATATGTTATTTGATCAAATAATCTTCGCCATATCAAAGCCATACTATTTTCCCCTTCAAAACTATGCATTTATTAAAATGTAAAGTAGTCTGATCATACTGGGAGCGAAAAATAAAAATAATATTATGGTCTTTTGCAGGAAAATATTGCATATTTATTTTGGATGACTTCCCTGGAATTTTAATTCAAGCCTTTATATATTTATTTCCCTTCCCTGCCAGGTAAGGGCTAAACCTAGCAGGTTTGATTTCATTTTTTTTTTTAAAGCCCCGTGTTCAGAACTTTAAATTTGTTTTTAAGAATTGCTTTCGGCTTCTGATTTATGGCAGAGATTTTTTTTTTTTTTTTTGCAGAATAAGATCCACGCAGGAAAGAGAGCGTGTCCTGCTGCTGGAAACGGAGGGGCTGGCTCTGAGGGGGTCGAGCTGCTCGGGGCAAAGAGAAAGCGATGGGAATTTAGGCAACGGCCGGACTCCTCGGAGGGCTGCTCGGACCTGGGCTCTGCGAGCAGCACTATGTGAGATGGAGAAGTACATTTTAAGGGACTTTACAAGCTTTAAGCATCCATTGCTCTCTGGCTCCAAGGAGAAAGAGAGAGACGCATTTCCCAAGCGTTCAAATAAAACCATGATTTATGCCCCCATCTCCTGGGACCAGCTTAAAAAAAAAAAAAAAAAAAAATCACAGGCACGTTTTTAAAAAGCAAATTTTAGTGCTTTCTTTCATTTCCCTTCTGAGCCTTGAGCTTTTAAGAGGTCATGTTTTAAAGCCTTCTCTCTGCAACTGCGGGAGACCGAAACTTTGAAAGATGATGCTCATCGCTTTTATTTACACGGCTCCGGGGATTTTCAGACGATGGCAGGCACGGGGAGACGTGCCTTTTCCCGATGGGGAAGGGTGGGTCCACCGACGGCAAGACGCAGGACGAGCCCATCTCCTGGAGGTCCGGCCCAGGCGCCCCTCGGGGACAGACCAAAGCATCGGCCCAAACGCCTCGTTTTGCGAGCAAGCAACGAGGCAAACCAGCTCTTTTTATTTGCACGCGTCCTCAGAAGCTGAAGCTCCGCGCTAAAGCCTTCTTCGCAGAGCGGACGTCGAGTTGCTTGAGCACCACGGGCGTGCAGCCAGCTCCGGGGCAGCACAGAGCGACGCTCTCCCCCGACCAGGCAACACAGCAAGGGCTCCCCTAGCTAAACCGAACGCACCGGAGGAACTTAGGTGCGGAGATGCTCAAAGATTTTGCAATTACGCCTCCAGCCTGATGCGAATTTCCCTGGGGTCACATAGCAGCCACATCAGACTCGAGTCCGATGCGCACGTGTGTTGGGTCTGAAACTCAGCCTTGCCCACCGCCGATCTTAGCAAAGTTCCGTCGCCGCGGCAGTCGGCGCAGCAAAGCGGCACCGTACCTTGGATGCGTTCCGCTCCCGCTTAAAAACAGTGATGTTTGCAGCAAATGGCCGCTTGGTTTACACCAAGTAACCACCCCATTTGCTTTGCAACAGGACTTGGGGTGACCTGCTGCGCGATTTATCAATCTCCGTTGCACGAGCTCCCCTATTGCAACTCTGACGGAGCCGGTGTGCGTGTCCCGAGAGCACCGATGCTGCCAGGAGGGTTAAAATCACGCACGGCACAGGGGTGTGCTCGCTGTGAGACACGGAACGAGTAAAAGGGAGTGAAACGCGTGGCTGGCTTTCCCAATGAACTCTGAGTTTCTTACAGCGACGCCCCGTCACAGTTGTACTGCGCGGTTTAGAAAACGTGGCGGGGACTTGCGATCACAGGTCTCCTCGCAAAGGCTTGAGCGCTGAAGGCTGAGGAAGTATTACAGGGGGCGTTAAAAGAGACTCCAGCGTGAAGGTTAGCCCCTGAAGACGTTGGTCCTGCGGCAAGGGAAACGAGGTGTTCGAGGGCAAAAGACTCACGTCGGCTCCCGCATCCCGGCGTCGGGCAGCACCCGTCACCGCAGCGGGTGGATGTGCCCCTCTGACAGGGAGGGTTTCACATCAGCTCCCCAGGACTGGATAAAGCCCGTGAGATCGTGCGCGAGGCGTTTGCTGCCACGAACAGGGAGGTTTTGCCCAGGACCGGCATCGGCACGCTGCGCTGGCAGGCAGCGCGCTGGTGATGGGGAACGCACGTGATTCGGGCACCTCCTCCTCCTCGCACTCAACCCGCCTACTTAAAAATTAAATGGAGAGCTGGGTTTCATTCAGCTGCACGGGAGCGATTCAGAAGAAAGGGAAGGATATTAAATGAAAGCACTTCATTTTAATATAATGCATCATAACTTGCAGGGGGAGGAGGAAGAACAGCCACCCTTTTGATTTCAGCTATTTAAGAGGTAAAGAGAAAGTCATACAAAATGTGCTTATATTTTCTAAAGCACCCATATAATATCTTGCAATTAAGGTCCAAGCACATGAAAGATCATTATTAAAATTGAGACCCTTGAGGAGTTTCCCTGAGTGTTTGCTTTTTGCTGTGGTGGGGAAGATTGCTCGGAATAATATAATTTTGTGTGTTCAAAGACTCAAGAGTATGCTGAGTGGGGAACGGGAAAAAACCCAACTAATGGTAAATGATATCTTAAAAGCATGGGAGAGGTTGAAAAAGTGGATCCATGCAGAAAATAATACACTATTATTTAAAAAAGTAAATTGCTAAAATGACACTCTTCTGCGATTCTGTCTCCAGAAAAATCATATTGGCTGAATCCTTAATGCACAAGGGATTGGGATTTTTTTTTTTTATAGTGACACTATAAAACCTGCAGAAATATCTTCGTTATTTACCAAGTGATTAAACCACAGTCATTTATTACGGTTTTACTAGAACATTGTTTTCCTGGTTCTTCCAGGGTTTATTGCCTCCAATATAACACCCTCCCCCCCTTTAATAATCCCCACTGCTTTGACTCTATTGCCTTATATTTTTAGATTTCTGTTAGCATTTTGCATAAAATTCCAACTCTAATGGGCTTTATAAAATGAGATGTATTGTCATGGATCCAAGCCCTTATGAAGACAATTATCTTGTCCATTTGTGTTTTCATTATGTTGAGAAATACTTTTTCTCTCTCCCCCTGACATTTTATTTCCTAGCCCAAACCACAAGGGTCCTTTATGTTTTATTTTTAAATCCACTGGCGACAAAAGAAGGAAGCCCAAGCTAGCACCGTCCCCCATTTTTGTTGGACGGAAGACAGCCCGTGAGTCCTGAGGTGGAAAGGCATTTGTAGGACGTGGAAGAGACCGTGGCTGGGCAAAGGACGAGGTGAGAAGCGGGACGGGGGAGAGAGGTGACACCAGAGCCAGGGCACGTATCTCAATCGGCAATGGGTACAAACCTGCACTAAGCCCAGAAGGCACAATCAATTCAGTGACGTCCCGCTGGGGATACAGCAAGGATGCAGCAGGTCCGAAGCCCCAAACGCCACCTTGTATTTTAGGAGGAAATCCAAGGGATCAGGGAAATCCAAGGGCAGCGCACGGAAGGCAGAGCCCGGAGATCCACACGCTGCCGAGGAGAGCGGGGGCATTGAGCCAAGATGGACAGGGGTTGGGGTAGAGCACGGGAGAGGCTCTCCAGGAGAAACCTCCCCCTTGGCTGCTCCAAGCATGGATCCAACGCATGGTTTAACCACTAATCTCACAGGGATGCGTCTCCAAACTGCTTGAGACGGCGTTTTCTTCATGGATTGTTGACTCTGTAAGGCCGAGTCTGTATTTTCATGTGCACCTTTCCGACCCAAGGCATGGTGCTGGTCTCTTTCGGGGTCTTTACTTCCATAGAAAAATGGATGATACTGAGAACTAAGTGTCCCCCTTGAGTACACTTTTCGGGGGTCTCATGACTCTGGAGAGCCAACACGAGACACATGAAGACATGCCAAGCGCTACATCTTGGAGAGATTTATCCTGGAGGGGCTTCGCTGACTACTCCTGACAACTTGAGCCTTTCTTTTGCCTTTTCTACGAAGCCTGTGAATGTTGTGCGGAAATGGGAATATTTATCATTTGTTGAAGAAAAGGTCCCTTAGAGCTGGAAAGAGCAATCTCATACGTGGTAGGTGGGGGAGGCAGCTCTGCCCTTGTATGGAATTAAGCCTGGGTATTTATTTCTCCATTCCTATAAAACCAGGGTTATTATTTCCACTTGATCTGAAGCTCCTTGTAGAGCAACGACAATTATAGCACAACAACAACGTACAAGCTATACCATTCGCCTGACTAACTGGGCCCGTGTGAATAGTCTGGGGCGTACTGGAACGNTCTGCCCTTGTATGGAATTAGGCCTGGGTATTTATTTCTCCATTCCTATAAAACCAGGGTTATTATTTCCACTTGATCTGAAGCTCCTTGTAGAGCAACGACAATTATAGCACAACAACAACGTACAAGCTATACCATTCGCCTGACTAACTGGGCCCGTGTGAATAGTCTGGGGCGTACTGGAACGTAACTTCCACCAGTTCAGAAGCACATTGCTACCAGGAGTCAAGGAGAGAAACGCTGCATCAGGACCAGACCCACGGTTTCAGAGCTGCACCAAAAAAGAGCCAGATTCTTCCCCAGTTTACTTGGGCACAGTTACACCAAAGATGAAGACATTTGTGGTGTAAAGCCAGAAACAACCTGGCTTGAGATGAGGCAAAGGAGCCCCACGTCCAGGGCTAAGGCAGCGGTTCTCCCCAAAGACAAACTACTGAAGATGTTACTTAAGTCACCCTAAAAGCTTTACTAGTCCCATTAATCTTGATCAGGTTACGAGTAATGAGGTGACGCACACAAAACCGCACAGCATGGAGCGGCGAGGGGTCCTCGCAGGTCTCCTGCCCCAGCTCTTCATGCCCTGTAGGACACTCGCAGCTCAGGTTGAGGGCATCCGCCCTGCCACGGAGGACCAGACCCCTAAGGCCCAGGCGTGACATTGGGGTCATGCTGCATGGCCAAGAGAGGTACGGGGCAGATGGCAGGAGCTGCGAGTAGATGCATGGTTGGGTCTGCAACCCATGTTTCCTCCCCAGGCACATCCAGGTCACCCAAGCCCCCATCTCGGCACAGGTTCCTATCAAGGCAGTGGATCCAAGGACAGCTGAAAGCAGTGCCTGGGCGAAGGCAGAGGACATGAGAGGCACTACTGTAAGCCAAACCCTCCCACCTCCAGAGACACCGGACCTAAACAAGATACGCATCTCTGGGTGACGGCAGAGTCGCCCTATAAGCTGGCGTCCTGGCTGCGTCCTTCCTCAGGGAAGACAGAAGGCAGAAACCTGACGTCTGAGTTTGCTTCCAGGCAGGAAAGGTCTCTCTGGACCAGCCTGGGGACAACAGCCGCGGACCTCGAACAAGGCAGACCCTCGCCGGAGCGAGCGGGACACCGGCGCCGACATCTTGTTGTCAGCGCACGCTTCCCTTTAATTAAAAGCGGCGTGCGTGCCCCTCTCCCTCCGCTCTGACTGACGCTGCCAGTTCTGCTGTGCTTTAGACGTGTCATATCGTGGTACATCACATCCTAATTAACGCATCTTGTCAGGTCCGGCAGTTGGCTGCAGTAACATGCTTCCAGCAGCTGCCACTGGGACCCAGCAGAGGGACCGGGGCCGCCTGGTTAGATCGCAAGTCGCTATATTGAAGATTTTATTAAAGGGGAAAAAAAGGACAGAGCGTGGCCCTAAATTCAGCATTGCAAGGCGACGGTGGCTTTGACCCCGGCGGCCACCTGGGCTCCTAACACGAGGGCTGGGTGGAAAGAGGAAAACAAGTTTTGCCATCTCATCCTCATCTTGCAACAAGACGAAGACAGAAACCTGCGCTCGTTCGGCAGCCGGGCTTCAGAGCCACGCGCTCTCGGAGCAGAGGCGGGCGAGCGCTTTGCAAACAGAAACGAATTGAGGTCTCCCAGCAGCCCCGCGCGAGGGACGGAGAAACCTTCTCCAAGACGGGAAGAGGAATCCGGCTCACGGCCACCCGCCGTCCCGGAGGCTCTGAGTTTTCAGTCCCCAGCACCAGGCACAAAAGGAAACAGGGCTGATGTATTCAGGAGCCGAACTCGTGCACCCTGACTCCCGCCGCTCCGCTAATTATTAGGCAAGACAGCTTGGCAAGCGTGCGCAACGAACCCAGGTGTCCTGGCCTCTTGGCTCTACTTGGGATTAAACATTTAACGCTGCTGGAGACTGCAGTAGTACGCAGCCCGGCTGCCGTCCCCTGCTACTCGAACTGCCACGTACCCCTCCCCAGCCCTGCATCACAGCCAGCCCCCTGCAAAATGCAGCCCAAAAGGGGGAAACGCAGGGAATGCGGGATTTTTTTACCCGCTCTTTTTATTCTGGATTCCAAAATGCATCCGGTTTCCTTGGGGTGAAAACAGCACATTGCTATGCAGCCCAATTTGGAAGGGATCATTAGCGCTTTAATCGAAACCAAGGCGCGGGGCAGGTGGCCGTGAAAGGTCCTGTGGCACTTGTCGTAAGAACAGGGTTTCGGGACCATGGCACGGGCCAAACGCCGCTCTGCCGCAGTTTGCAGGGATCCGGCGCGGAGCTCCCTGCACTGCCAGGAGCACGGACGAGGATATTCACTGCAAGATGCCCACGGGCTCAGCCAAGACTAAGCGGCCCTAAAGCTCCACTGGAAATACTGCCTCCCGTCGGGTCGCAGCAACGCGTGATGGGAGCTGCAGTCCCTGATGTGCCCTAGCGAGCCTCGCGTAGCCAAACTACCTCTCTCCAACAAATAATGCGTTTAACGATGGCACGCCTCGCTTTATCTTTCTGCCTCATGCAAGATCACCAGCAACCCTGCACAGAAACTGCCTTGCTGGAGCCCGCTATCGCTGCAGTCTGAAAGGCCGCCGGCCAGTCTGGCAGCGAAACCCATCGAAGAAAATCACGGAGGTCGGGATGCTTTTCCCCGCCCCGAGACAGCGACTTCTGCTTCTTCCTTCTGCTGCTGGCCCAGCCCCACTCGCGCTGGGAACCCCAACCCACAAACAGACGGGGCCTTTTCAAGCAAACGCACGCACCGAGCCAGTGGAATTCGTAGGTCTTTGATAACGAGCGTTTAGAGGGTGAAGCCTAATGAAGGGATCTGGAAACAAGCTGCAACCGAAAGCGGGACGTGGCTTTTTAATTAAAACCCTGACGCCTTTTTATCTCCTTCCCTCTCCCTCGCTCTTCCCGCCACTGATGGAGGGGATTTCTCACTCTGACGCCCGTTGCTGTACAAAAAGCTCAGCTTTAATATTCTCTTTGATTAAGTGGGATTTTACTTCCTCCTCTTCTGGTGGGTGCTGCCGTCGCACTCTTTGGTCAAGATTTAAAGGAAGAAGGGCCCTGCCAGTAGTCAGGCGAGTACCGGCAGCGAGGAAAGGGAAACACGGGGCCAGCCGCGCTCGTGAGAAGTTAAAGCACCGGGGTTGCCACGCATCTCCGGAGCCCAAAATGCCACTTTCTCCCCCGCTGCGTGTCTCTGGTCTCTGCAGCATCCTCCCCTAAACGCCAAGCCAAATCTGGTGGTACGAAGGGTTAAGCAGCGAGGAGGAGGAGAAGATGAGGCCTATCTGAAGGGATGATGAGACTCTCTAATTTGATTGATTTTTACTGAATTCATGGCACTTCTCATTTGCAGTTTCCCTCCTTTTAATTAGCCGTTGCTTGTAGCAATCGTATTCGATTCCCATTACTTAATTAAATAGGGTCCTCCACCTTTAGGCAGCGCTGGGAGATGGTGGAAGAGACTGGCTGGATGGGAAGAAGAGCATCCTCCGGTGCTTGCTCCACGTCGGCACGTAGCTGTGGAGGCAATGTGGACCTCTCAGCTTCGTCTCGGATCGCCCAATCCCTTATCCCGGCCGTGTCCGGCTTGGCAATACAAATAACCAAAGACTAGAAGGGAACAGAACCTGGCTCTCCTTTCAGCGCCCCGAAGGTTTCCATCTGCTCCAGGTGAGCCGTCTGCAGGAGCTGGGCTCGAGCGTTGCACCGACACCAGTGGGATTTAGATCACAACTGAACTGTGTGGGCAAAGACATCTTTGCCACTCCGGTACGCAGCTAAATGGGCATCAAAAGTAGGGCACGCACAGCTATCCTGGTCCCCAACACCACCGCAGCAATTTGTCTCTGCAGGAAGAGCTACTAAAAAAGTAATAAAGTTTAAAACGCACCAAAAAAAAAAAAAATCCAGCAAACTGCCTGTAAACTGGACTATTAATTAGCGCCGTAATTAAATCCCAACCTCCAGAACATCCACGATATTTGGTAGAGCGGCTTGTTACAAGGCAGGTGTCGGCAATGTGGCGTTGTTGTTTCTGCTCAGTGCTAAGTGACTGGGACAGACGTGTTGGCGATCACACCAGCTGTATTTCTCTTTCGCTGGCGGCGTTTCCCCGCCGTGTGGTTCTCCCTGTTTCATTTATCCGCGTTTTGGCATTTCTCCGCGCGCGTTTTTACGCCGCTCTGCCCATCCCAGCCGCGATGTGCAACCTGTATAAAGGGTTTACGTCTGACACGGCACGTTCAACTGCCTTTGGGGTTACCTGTACCCTGAAGGAAACTCAGTCCCCGCGCACAAGGGATGGTGCTCCAGGGTCAGCTGCTCCAGAATCACATCCGAATGCTCTATTCCCACATATCTGCAGCTCTTTAATGGCAGATCCTGGAAACTTTTCCCAAAATAGCCCAGACAAGCGTGGCCGGGCACCTGGGCAGCTTTAGACACGTCCACGGTTGGGTTGGCGCCTCATACACACGACTCACTTGAATTTCAGCCTGCGTGCACAAACACATCAGTCTATCGGAGCGTTCCCACGCTACGTGAATTTGGGGTGCCGACGCCGCGCAGACGAAGGGACAGCCCTCAAGCTGCAACTCACGTTAGATTTGCAATGAAGGCAAATTTCGTTTTAAAGGCTTCCGGTTTTCACAAGGATTTCTGTGGGTCTTGGCTAATTGCCTCAAAAGTGCTTTGAGATCCGGAGATGAAATGGGCTACAGAAGTACACCGGGTTATTATTATTATTACTGCGGATTTCCATTTGAGTCACCAGGACCTTCCCTGTTGGAGCATAATATATTCCATCAATTACAGGAGAGCAGCACGGAGCTGGATAGGACCCTGATAATGAGGGGCTCTTTCATTTCCCCCGCGCATGCACAGACCAGTTCAGAGGCTGATAAATGAAGGTCTCTCCCCTCCGCAGACGGCATTTGAGAATTCTTTCAGCAGAATAATTTTATGGTTCTTGACTCAGGAAGTCGGTTTGAACTTTGGTTTTGGAGATAAAAGGACTGACAAAGCATCCCCACAGGACGCCCGGACTCGTTTGCATTCATAAATGTGCAGCCAGCACCACAGCCCTCTTCTGCACGCCAGGAATTACCTTCGCTCAAAGGTTTTTCTATATTCACTTATCATCTAATGAGCAGTGTAAGAAACTTCATTTCAAGGAGGAGAGAAGGGGAAGGAGGATTAAAAAAAAAAAAAAATTCTCTCTTGGTGGATGCCTTCAAATGGGGTTCAATTTCTGTGGCTTATTCATATCCTGCCAGCGAGGAAGACAAGGCGTAAGGAGTGAAGAGCCGAAGAGGTGCGGAGACGAAGGAGGCAGCAGCCCCTTTAGGTGGAGATAGACTTGGAGGGACTGCAAACTTTGCAGAGCGGTTGAGAGCTTGGAGCGGGCGGGACAGGCCTGTCCTGGCTGCTGAGCCGCGGAGGAGCGAGCGGGTAGGGGAAGGAAGATGCCACCAGCACCCGGATGGGTAATTATCCCCGGAAAGGTCAGCTTGCCCATCGCCGATGGAAAAGTGCGCGCCCGGGACAGCTGGTCACGTCGTGAACAGCACCTGACAGCTCATGCCTGTTGTCCCAGGGACATCGCAACCCCAGCCCGAAGGTAGGACACGCGGATGGGAGAAGAAACGAGACAACGGTGATACGGGCGTTACCCACATGCACGATCCAAAGATCCTGTGTCAGCTGAAGGTTAGCAATGAAATAGTTGATAAAGAAATAAAAATGCTCATCCGCCCTGACGGCCGTCACACTGATGGATGCTGCTCAGCGAGGCCATTACCACGGGCAACGGAGCCATAAACCCGGCGTTTTCAGGCTGTGGACAGATGAAGGCAGCTCGGCGCGACACCGCTCATCGCTCTGGCCCGTCAGCCGGGGCGCTTGGTGAGGGCGAGGCGAGACGCAGCTTTGCAATCGCAACGGGCTGGGGAAGGGAGCGGAAACTCCGTCCCCTGCACCTTGACCCTCTGCAATCATCCCTGCAGAGCTGTCCCTGCTTCCTGCCGCTCCTGCGGGTCTTTTGCAGGACGATGCAGAGAAAGAAGACGTTTCCAAACAACGTAAGGTTGGCATTCGGACCGGATGAAGTCAGAGGCAGAGATTTCCCAAACGGGGCAAGGGGTTTAGTACCAGTTTGAGTATGAGTTAGTACCAGTTACCTCTGAAAATCCCCACTCCATGCCCAAGGCTTTACCGCTCAGTTTTTTGAAAAGAAGAAAAGCAAAACCAAGAGCTTAAGCGGTGCCCCCGTCTCGCGGCCCGCTCTGAACGCCCAACGGTGCGTGTTTTGTCACGGCGCCGCCGCACTGCATCACGGGGAGATAAACCCTCTCGGCCAAGTTTTACTTGGGCGGGTTTTGCCCTGCCGAGGGAGCCCGCGTAGGCGTCGCCTGTGGCAACTACGCGTCTTCTAGCAATCGCTGTACAGAGACCCTTGCTGCTTCGTTCAAGGGAGACAGGCTGTGGCCCCGAACTTACCCACACGCATCCCAGGCTCTGAGCACTTTAGCTGGTAAGGCAACGAATTACAGTGATCTAACACAGCCTTCCTACGTAAAAACACACCCAGAGTGTACCATTAATCTAATTATCCAGAAAGCATAAAGGGAAGAGGCTCCTTTACACTGCTTCTCAAGGTGAAGAATCACCAGCGCTTAATTTTGATCTCGCAGAGAAGCAACTAAACCGTGATTTTGTCTGAGTTATTGCCATGGTTATGAAAAGCACAAGAGTGGCGAAACACGGATTTTCCCATTTATCCATGCTACCACTGCCATTCACCCCTTTGCAGAGAACCCCAGGGAGCAGGAGGCTTTGCTTTAGCTGACCCGCCTTGATTTCCCAGACCTTTCCGAAGCCTGGTGAAGACGCCGTCCCCCGAGGGAGCCACCTGCGGCTCAGCCGCTGCAGCGGAGCCCCGGTCGGATGCAGCTCCGGCGACCGAGAGGTCGCTGCTTCCAGCCCCGTTTCGCAGAAAGCATCGACAGCCCATGTCCTGCTAGCAATAACGACCTCGGCGATAACCCTGAAGTTTGTCTCCCTGCCATTTAAGCGCGCGGCTTAGCAGAAGGCCTCCCATGACCAAAGCGCGCTGGTTTTCTGCACAAGTCTATCTAAATCCCTTAAGCTTGCAGGCCCCGCTGCCTCCAGCTTCCTAGCGCGCGCGCGTGCGCTTAAACTTCCCGGACCTGCATCTGGCCTGATTTAGCACAGTNGGAAAGCATCGACAGCCCATGTCCTGCTAGCGATAACGACCTCGGCGAAAACCCTGAAGTTTGTCTCCCTGCCATTTAAGCGCGCGGCTTAGCAGAAGGCCTCCCATGACCAAAGCGCGCTGGTTTTCTGCACAAGTCTATCTAAATCCCTTAAGCTTGCAGGCCCCGCTGCCTCCAGCTTCCTAGCGCGCGCGCGTGCGCTTAAACTTCCCGGACCTGCATCTGGCCTGATTTAGCACAGTCCTCAGGCGTTCCTGACATTTTGGAGTGGATTACACCTCCCAAGATCAGCCAAACTACTCGTGAGCTTAAAGGTAAGCGCGTGCTGAAAGGCTCGGGGGCATCTAGACCTTAAGAGCAAACGGCGGCTTAGTGCCAATAAAATACAACAAGACTTTACAACTCCTGATCCCGCGCCGCTTCGCGAGGCGTAAAAAAGTAGGAGCCCAGGGCGACAGTTGGGGTTGGACACCAGCAGCCCGATCTACTTACCCGAAGTGCGCTTGAGCAGCGGGGCTGTGCTGCGAAAGGCTGTAAAATTAGTATTCTCGGCCAGGCTGATTGCGTTCAAATATATTGCTGACATCAATCACCTCTTCCCAAACTCATCTGTCTGGATCAGTCAATTACAAACTTATTTTGGAGCTGTGGGCGCTCTTATGAGATAGACTCAGGGAAGGAGTTAAACTCATTTAGGGGGCTGACCTCTCTGCCTAGGCTGATCGGCAGCACGGTTTAATAACTTCTCTGGCCCAGCCACTCCAGCCTGGGCTAAGAGCAGCTCCCAAACTGCCACCCCGGTGATACAGGTGTTTATTATATTGCAACACAGCACCTAGGGGAGGAAGGTGCTGCGACGTCCACATGAATACCAAATGAATTCATTACGAGCTGTGCTGCGAGCACGAATACGATGCGAATTCATAACGCTAAGACAACTAACCCGCTACCTTTCTCAGCCTTTAGATGACTTGCAGCGTCTTTTATTCCCCCCGCCACGCAAAACCCAAGCACAAANAACTCATCTGTCTGGATCAGTCAATTACAAACTTATTTTGGAGCTGTGGGCGCTCTTATGAGATAGACTCAGGGAAGGAGTTAAACTCATTTAGGGGGCTGACCTCTCTGCCTAGGCTGATCGGCAGCACGGTTTAATAACTTCTCTGGCCCAGCCACTCCAGCCTGGGCTAAGAGCAGCTCCCAAACTGCCACCCCGGTGATACAGGTGTTTATTATATTGCAACACAGCACCTAGGGGAGGAAGGTGCTGCGACGTCCACATGAATACCAAATGAATTCATTACGAGCTGTGCTGCGAGCACGAATACGAAGCGAATTCATAACGCTAAGACAACTAACCCGCTACCTTTCTCAGCCTTTAGATGACTTGCAGCGCCTTTTATTCCCCCCGCCACGCAAAACCCAAGCACAAAGGATGTTTTTTCACCCAATAAAATCATTCCCATCCTTCTCCCCCAAGTTAAAAAACGCAATCGGCGAGACCGGCCTTGGTCCGTCTGCTTTTCCTTACTCAGAGGTACATAAATAAAATAATAACAGGTGATTAATAACACTGAGAGCTTTCCAAATATTAATGAATTGATCTTGTTGCTCGAGAAGAATGGGAGAGTTTTAGATTTAAAGCTTTGATAGATTTTCTCCTGAGAAAGCGCGGTGATAAATACCGTGTTAAAATGCTATTTGTATCTGTGTTGCTAATATTAAGTTTGTGTGTTCATAGATTTGAAAGCGCAGAAGGAGAATTATGTCACTTGCTCTGACTCGCAATGAAGGCCATCGACTTTCCCTCAGCGAAACGAGTAGAATTGAGTAAAGCTGCAAAGGCGCATTCCCAGGGAAGGTCTCTCCGAGGACCCTCTGGAGCTTTTCCTTGGGGACCACCCTCCATCCACGCTGCTGGACGACAGAAGGGACAGGCGGGACCATCGAGTCTGCCTCCGTACCCACATTTCTCACCCAACAACCACCCCCATTCTCATCCGCCCCCCATCAGAGACACCACCACAAAGAACCCTGGCCGCTCCCAAGAGAAGGAAAAGCCCAACAGCCCTCCTGTGCAAATCCCCGATGGTAAACCAGCTCTGCCTTTGCCGTTGCCTTGTGCAATTGCTGCTCTGCAGAGCTGAGGACCTGCTCCTGGGTGCTTGGGGAGCGCTAGGAAAAGACCTTGCACACGCAACCACAAAATCCAGGTCAACAAGGCAGCAAGGCACCGTACGCCCTCAATCCGACAGACCCCAGGTCTGATTTCTGGGTGAAAGACGACTAAAAGAGGGACTGGACGTGAACGAGACCCCGGGTCTAAACCTAGCCCCTGAAAAGGACTTTGCCGTGCCCTTCCCTGGCCCGGCAGCGTGCAAAGAGACGATGCAAAACAGGCTCCCAGCTAAGCGCCCTCGGACCTTTCGTGGCGGCGCTAATGCTCGTGCACACAGTAATTAAGGCTGAACGTACAAAGGCTGAATATTGAACTCCGAAGGCTGTGAAGGTCAAGCTACATGCTACGCCATTCGGCCTAGATCTGTAATAAGGCCTCGTGTCTGACCTATTAATGTTACGTGATATTAATAACCTCCCTACAGATCGGGTAGAGACAGACAAAAGTCAAGTTCGGAGGCTGGACAGGAGTCAATCTGCAAAGACCGAGTCTAAGGCAAGCACTCTAAAAATCTACAGTAAAACTGATGACTTTTTAAGGGAATGTGCTTTCGTTTGATGAAACTGGGTGTGCACCACACGCCACACATACCTTTCCGTGTAATAAAGATCAATGAATTATTCATGCCAACATTATTAGTCCTGTATATAGGACACTCTCCTACAGATGGGCGAGCTCCTTCCAATCAGAAACCTCATTTGCTGAAAACTGAAGAGTCAGATAATGCCGCAAAATTGTTGACAACCAGCTTGAAACGCTTCTAATTGGAAATACTCGCTCTTTGTCTGTGGGAAGTTTTTTTGTCTCTGCTTTCTCAAAGCAAAACAGTAGGATTTTTTGTTTCAAAAGATGGTTTGTTTTAAAGTTTACCTAAACTGAACGTAAAGCTCTTTTTCACGAAGCACCGCAAGACAATCCTTAGAATCCACGCACTTCAATGCAGCTTCAGCAATATATTTCGTTCTAGCCAAACCCCAAATGTTCCATTTTCATGATATCAAAGGGCTTTGATTTGCTTTTATTGTTTCAACCTTATAATCGTGTGATACCACAAACCAGAAAGGAAGCACGCAGACCTCATCAAAGCAACGGGTCTCCATCAGGTTATGTTGATACAGCAGGAAAAGAACGGTGGGTTTGGGGTTTTTTTTTCCCCTCTTTCTTGCAAAAAACGTTTGTTTTTGCAAGAAACGCCAGCTTTCCTTGCAGCCCAGGTGAACTGCACTGTGTTGGAGTATCCTATAGAAAAACAAATGCCTGCTGCCAGCTTGCTCTGGCTGGTTGACTGAGCTCCAGGAGGAAGACAACAAGTCGTGGCATCTTCCCGGCAGGCACAGCGGGTGGGCTGGTCCCCACAGGCAAGCAGGAAGGCTGGAGAAAAACCGGTGGAGATGGCGTCACACAGGGAACGGCTGCACCTCGCCGGCGCTATCGGTCTTGCAAGAGGGAAGCAAGCCTCGGGGATCACCAAGGTTTTGCAGCTGAGAGTCAGGGGAGCCAAGCGCAAGCCCGCTGGGGTCACGCGCAAGCTGAGCGTCTTCGAGGCAGCGCGGGATGGAGAAGCGCGCCCCTGACCGCGTCTGCCGCCACGAAGCCACGTGAGGACCCGTGAGTGACCGCCTTGACCCGCACTCGCTGCGAACCCCAATGCTGCAGGGCCACAGAACCGTCGGCGCTGCCATTCGACGAGCTCGGGTCCAACAGACCCAACCTACGCAGCAGAGCAATCGTCCCTGAGATGTTCTCTCTTCCGCTTCGCCACCGCTGCCGCTCCCTGCAAAGCCCCCTCCGGTATCTCCGCTCCTCACCGCAATTACTGCAATGCAGACACACGTATGCTTCATTAGCCAAAGACGCCATAAACTCACCCAACCTCTTTACGGCCAGCCGCCGTGCTATATGAACACTGCACGGACACGGCCGGCACGTCCCTTCCACACCTGCTTTAATTCTGGTTTATGTGCTTAACTCCATCAGTGCTTGTGCTGGAGGGTGAGTGACAAATCCACAGCCGCCTGAGCTGAATGGTTTTTTCAAACGATGTGATTCTCCAAAGAACCTGCCCTCAAAGACCTTCAAAACAGAAAGGAAAAAAAACCCCAAACCACCCAGCTCTCAGATGCCAGAGTAGAAAGAGGAGCTCAGCGCCTTCTACAACGTGATGAGCTCCCCCCTGGCCACGGCGTGGAATAATCGTGCTTCAAAAAATAAAACCAAACCCCAAAATTGACAACCCAGTTGAGTTCAGCTGCAAAGGCAGGGGAAAACCGGAGATGTCGGGGACAGCGCTGCTTGGGCAAAGGGGCACAAAGCAGCAGGCGGGCAGCTGGAGGGATAACGCTCCCAGCTCCGGCTCCTGTGCACTTCGGACGGCTGCTACCACTTCTCGCTCCGTTTCCCCGGCTGCCGATCAAAGGGCTTTTACAGGAAAATGGAATCTTCCACAAAATACGAGTTTCTCAGTCGTTCAGCAGCTCAAATCATAATCCTCTCCCCGAAACACCATTACAATTGTTTTACAGCGGCTAGAAGTCATCTGCTCCCCGCCAAGGTCACTGAAGGATATTTTCCGTACCGAGCGTCTCGGGCTCCGCTCATTACAACGGCTACGAGGAGCGCAGCGTAATCCCGGTAATTCGGGTCTTGCTGGACCACACCACCTTTCAAACAGCGTTGTCTCCAAATACGGAGCCCACCGCCCTGTTGCGTACCCAGCCCATCTCCTGCTCCCGTTAATCCCAGGGGCTATCCTGACCACGTGCAAGAAGAGCTCGGCACTGCAGAGGCTGGAAGGGCCCCAGGCTCCCACCGCCTGCTCCAAACCCTTCTTCCTACAGCCTGGAGTGTAACGTCTAGGAAGGCAAGTTGCAAAATAAATGGTAGGATCTCACGTCCTCGTCACAGGTGCGACTTTCGCCTTGTTGCTCCACCAGCACCGGGTGCCGTAGCCGCCTGCGGCAGAGCTGCGGGAGGCAGCAACCTGATTTTCGCGGGACAACACAAGCGCCCTCTGTGAATCGCTCTGCTCGGCATCCCAGCATCATCCCCCACCACTCAACACCTCCGTGGCACGGGAGCAGAGGGTGCCCTCCGATCTCCGATCTCGCGTTCCTTGCTTGTCCCTCCGAATCGGGGCTTGTGCCCCATAGAGGAGGGGGCTCTGCTACGTGAAATCCCGCAGAGGCCCGGCGGCGGGTAGGGAAGTTATGTGCAAAAGCCGGTTTTTGGAAACGGGAGGGAAAAAAAAAAAATGGCAGAAAAATCCGAGCCGGCACACAGAGAGACAGCTGCAGTCACGCACGCACGCCAAGAAGGCCGCTCTTCCAGAGAATGAGGTTTTGATTCCTTTTCAATTTTGTTAAAAAAAAAAAGACAAATAAATGTCTTAATATTAATAAGGAAAAAAATAGATCTTCCGTCGGTGTGAATATATAATGCGATTTGACATACAGAATGGAATTAAATTAGCGAAATACAATGGGCTGGAAAGAAGATCTGCTTTCCCTTAGAAGATTGGCATCGGTGTGGAACCAAAGGAGGGCATTTCACGCTGCGATGCAGCAGGCTATTGCTCGTCACAAATCTCAGTCAGCTGCGTGCAGCGGCCAAATCCTCAGGTGGCGTAATTTGGCACGGGCCCCCCCCACCACTGGCACGGCGACGCCAGCTCCTGCCAGCCGAGGATGCGGCCAGCGAAGCACCCGTCGTGCAAATTGCTAACGGGGGAGGATGCGTCCCTGGGAGGGAACAACGCGCTCCCGCTTATCGGTTTATCTCCTATATGGAGGGGTATTTGGGAGCTTCAGGGGTTGAAATCTCTGGGTGTGAAAGGTGAAACGGTTGTGAGCTCAGATGGCCTGGAACGGCGGCACTTCCCTGTCATCCCTGGGAGATGTCAGCGATGGAGAACAGACCTCAAGGCTTAATGCGAATAAACAGTTAGAGAAAAGATGACTTGTCCCCTGATCTGGAAGGCCGCTCAAGGCACAGGACACAACTGAGGGCTCCACATACCTTGCAAAAGTTTTGATCGCGAATGTTGGCGTTAGACCTTTCCGGGCAGTTCTGCATGGACAGCCCAGAGCCGCACGGGCTCCTGCGTTGAGCCCGAGCTGCTGCGCTGGGGAAGGGTTTCACACGTGTATTCGTAGGCGGCAGTTCCTTCACCGCTCGTATAGCAGTGCCCATGTCCCCCATTTCCCTCGTTTCCAGAAAGTCCAATTTAAACGACAAAGCACTGAAAAGCTGAGAGCCAAAAAAAACCCCACACGGACGCAACGGGGGAAGCGCCTTGTGTTACTTCCTTCTGCAACTCCGAGCCTCCGGCGTTTGGTTCATCTCTGCCGCAACAAATGCCGTTCGAACGCTGAGGACGCTCCCCGAGCCAGCCGTGCCGGGGTGACCTGCCCGGGGACCGGCGCTGTCAGCTCCGACTGCCCATACCCAGCAACTCACCCTGTCAGCCCCAAGCACCCATTCCCTACGACCGCACAGGCGGGTGGCATGCTACGTTTTGTAACCGCATATTGATCAGCCAATCACTCCGAATTTTAGTACTGTGCCTACAAGATAATTAAATTATCTGCCTTTGTTTAAATTGTAATTTTATTTACTCTTGATTCCACTATATAAAATTCCGCGGGCTTATGGAGCGTTATGTCTCTTATTAGCGCTTCACTCTGGTGCTAATTTTCAACACTCCATCACCATGAAGTATTAAGTAATTGCTACTGTTTATTCTTCGTGATTGCACTGCACTTTGGATCTGCGCGCAGCATCGCAAGTACCTAGCGAAGAGCGGAGCGGGGTCCCAGCCCTACTGCTTGGTGGATCCAGGCGGCGAGCTCGAGCTCTCGGCGTGCGCGGAATATCATTTCCCACTTTGTTTTCCTTCCCTTAGGCCGGCCGGCACACGGTAAGGAAAGATCGCGTCGTCACGCACGTGCTCCGGAAAGCGGAACCAAAGCTCTCAAATTATGCCGCCCGGTCCCTGAATCTCGTCACGCGTCGACGCGGGGAGGTGCAGAGCTCTGGCCCATCTCTGGGGGCTGAGCATCAGCCAGCACCCGCAGACAGACGCCCATGTGCAGGGGCAAATCCAGCCCCTCTCGCTGCAGCAGGACCGGGGGCAGCTCGGTTGCACGGAGGGAAGGTGGCTGTGGGTAAATGCATCGGTGAAGATATCGAGGACGGTTCCCCAAGGCACACTGCTGGCTCTGAAAGCTGCTGGTGCTCTCAGCAGCAGCGGTTACTGCAAAGGGAGGGCTGCACCGCGGGAATACGTGGCAGAGACGAGCACAGGACATCTGCTGCCTCCCAGACCTTCCCAGCCTGGCTTTTCGGAGGTAGCGCGGGAAGAAACGGAAAAAAGACGTTCTGCTAACCCCTGGCCCCGGGGCGAGCGCAGGAGCGATACAGCCGCCTCCGGAACGAATGCAGAGATTTCAGTGGGTTTAGACTGGTGTGACATGAATTATTTTTCATAATTAACGAGATTGTTGATTTTACATGGTAGGTGTTCAGGTACTCTGGTGATCCATGGCTGTTAAACGCCCAAAGGTAATTCTAAATGCTGTTGATCTATGGCTGTTCTCGAGGGATGACTAATCTACATTCCTCTTCTCCCTCCACAATTAATCCCTGGATAATCTTATCTGCAAACAGAAACTCGGTACCCGGAGGCAGACGAGTCACAGATCTGCAGCAGAGGTTCAGTTTAGAGATGGGGGAAGATATCTGGCGCGGAGGGAGCGGCGAGTACCTTCCCACCTGGCCGAGCAGAACCCCAGCTGCCGCCCAGGCTCTCCTCCGAGATGCCTCACCACCAGGTCGAGCCCAACCTGGCTGCCGCAGAGCTCGTTCGGATCATTTCTCCGTCCACGCGCACGGCGCCGCTGCGCTGCAACGCACGCGTCAGCTTCATCCTGCTCCTCTCCCCGCAAAGCCTTCGTGCATCCTCCTCCTCCTCCTCCACCCACCCGGCTCAAGCACTCATCCAGGCTCCGAGCCTTCCGTCCCTTGTTACCACAACGCCCTTTCCTCTGACCTTCGCAAACGCAAACTCGCTTTGATTCGCGTGCGGCACACCCCGTTCCTCCTACCCCTGCCACCAGGCGACACCACCCTCCTGTTACGCCTTTGCACACACGCCTTGGTGCTGCCTTCCATCCCTCCCGCGCCCCGTAAATCTCAGCAAAGCCTCCTCCCTTGTGCCTCGACACCCCCAAAACCTGCCGGCTGGCTGGGGCTATCCCCCCGCCCAGGTCACCTCTTTCACTCCTCGTGTTTTCCCGTCTGCCCGCATCCCCCTGCCTCCTCTCTCAGAGGCTGTTTGGGCCAGCGCGCCGCTTTACTGCCGCATCAGCACCGCGCCTCGCTCGGCGGGACGCTGGACAAGGTGGCTGCCGCGCTGCGCCAGCCATTACGGTAATACAAAAAGAAGTNTCGTCACAAATCTCAGTCAGCTGCGTGCAGCGGCCAAATCCTCAGGTGGCGTAATTTGGCACGGGCCCCCCCCACCACTGGCACGGCGACGCCAGCTCCTGCCAGCCGAGGATGCGGCCAGCGAAGCACCCGTCGTGCAAATTGCTAACGGGGGAGGATGCGTCCCTGGGAGGGAACAACGCGCTCCCGCTTATCGGTTTATCTCCTATATGGAGGGGTATTTGGGAGCTTCAGGGGTTGAAATCTCTGGGTGTGAAAGGTGAAACGGTTGTGAGCTCAGATGGCCTGGAACGGCGGCACTTCCCTGTCATCCCTGGGAGATGTCAGCGATGGAGAACAGACCTCAAGGCTTAATGCGAATAAACAGTTAGAGAAAAGATGACTTGTCCCCTGATCTGGAAGGCCGCTCAAGGCACAGGACAGACCTGAGGGCTCCACATACCTTGCAAAAGTTTTGATCGCGAATGTTGGCGTTAGACCTTTCCGGGCAGTTCTGCATGGACAGCCCAGAGCCGCACGGGCTCCTGCGTTGAGCCCGAGCTGCTGCGCTGGGGAAGGGTTTCACACGTGTATTCGTAGGCGGCAGTTCCTTCACCGCTCGTATAGCAGTGCCCATGTCCCCCATTTCCCTCGTTTCCAGAAAGTCCAATTTAAACGACAAAGCACTGAAAAGCTGAGAGCCAAAAAAAACCCCACACGGACGCAACGGGGGAAGCGCCTTGTGTTACTTCCTTCTGCAACTCCGAGCCTCCGGCGTTTGGTTCATCTCTGCCGCAACAAATGCCGTTCGAACGCTGAGGACGCTCCCCGAGCCAGCCGTGCCGGGGTGACCTGCCCGGGGACCGGCGCTGTCAGCTCCGACTGCCCATACCCAGCAACTCACCCTGTCAGCCCCAAGCACCCATTCCCTACGACCGCACAGGCGGGTGGCATGCTACGTTTTGTAACCGCATATTGATCAGCCAATCACTCCGAATTTTAGTACTGTGCCTACAAGATAATTAAATTATCTGCCTTTGTTTAAATTGTAATTTTATTTACTCTTGATTCCACTATATAAAATTCCGCGGGCTTATGGAGCGTTATGTCTCTTATTAGCGCTTCACTCTGGTGCTAATTTTCAACACTCCATCACCATGAAGTATTAAGTAATTGCTACTGTTTATTCTTCGTGATTGCACTGCACTTTGGATCTGCGCGCAGCATCGCAAGTACCTAGCGAAGAGCGGAGCGGGGTCCCAGCCCTACTGCTTGGTGGATCCAGGCGGCGAGCTCGAGCTCTCGGCGTGCGCGGAATATCATTTCCCACTTTGTTTTCCTTCCCTTAGGCCGGCCGGCACACGGTAAGGAAAGATCGCGTCGTCACGCACGTGCTCCGGAAAGCGGAACCAAAGCTCTCAAATTATGCCGCCCGGTCCCTGAATCTCGTCACGCGTCGACGCGGGGAGGTGCAGAGCTCTGGCCCATCTCTGGGGGCTGAGCATCAGCCAGCACCCGCAGACAGACGCCCATGTGCAGGGGCAAATCCAGCCCCTCTCGCTGCAGCAGGACCGGGGGCAGCTCGGTTGCACGGAGGGAAGGTGGCTGTGGGTAAATGCATCGGTGAAGATATCGAGGACGGTTCCCCAAGGCACACTGCTGGCTCTGAAAGCTGCTGGTGCTCTCAGCAGCAGCGGTTACTGCAAAGGGAGGGCTGCACCGCGGGAATACGTGGCAGAGACGAGCACAGGACATCTGCTGCCTCCCAGACCTTCCCAGCCTGGCTTTTCGGAGGTAGCGCGGGAAGAAACGGAAAAAAGACGTTCTGCTAACCCCTGGCCCCGGGGCGAGCGCAGGAGCGATACAGCCGCCTCCGGAACGAATGCAGAGATTTCAGTGGGTTTAGACTGGTGTGACATGAATTATTTTTCATAATTAACGAGATTGTTGATTTTACATGGTAGGTGTTCAGGTACTCTGGTGATCCATGGCTGTTAAACGCCCAAAGGTAATTCTAAATGCTGTTGATCTATGGCTGTTCTCGAGGGATGACTAATCTACATTCCTCTTCTCCCTCCACAATTAATCCCTGGATAATCTTATCTGCAAACAGAAACTCGGTACCCGGAGGCAGACGAGTCACAGATCTGCAGCAGAGGTTCAGTTTAGAGATGGGGGAAGATATCTGGCGCGGAGGGAGCGGCGAGTACCTTCCCACCTGGCCGAGCAGAACCCCAGCTGCCGCCCAGGCTCTCCTCTGAGATGCCTCACCACCAGGTCGAGCCCAACCTGGCTGCCGCAGAGCTCGTTCGGATCATTTCTCCGTCCACGCGCACGGCGCCGCTGCGCTGCAACGCACGCGTCAGCTTCATCCTGCTCCTCTCCCCGCAAAGCCTTCGTGCATCCTCCTCCTCCTCCTCCACCCACCCGGCTCAAGCACTCATCCAGGCTCCGAGCCTTCCGTCCCTTGTTACCACAACGCCCTTTCCTCTGACCTTCGCAAACGCAAACTCGCTTTGATTCGCGTGCGGCACACCCCGTTCCTCCTACCCCTGCCACCAGGCGACACCACCCTCCTGTTACACCTTTGCACACACGCCTTGGTGCTGCCTTCCATCCCTCCCGCGCCCCGTAAATCTCAGCAAAGCCTCCTCCCTTGTGCCTCGACACCCCCAAAACCTGCCGGCTGGCTGGGGCTATCCCCCCGCCCAGGTCACCTCTTTCACTCCTCGTGTTTTCCCGTCTGCCCGCATCCCCCTGCCTCCTCTCTCAGAGGCTGTTTGGGCCAGCGCGCCGCTTTACTGCCGCATCAGCACCGCGCCTCGCTCGGCGGGACGCTGGACAAGGTGGCTGCCGCGCTGCGCCAGCCATTACGGTAATACAAAAAGAAGTAATTACAAGAATTATTAAGGCGCTCGAGCTGCCGAGCGGTGAAAAATTAGCCAGTCACAAGGATACCCATGGCACTTATTAATTCCGGGAGGGGGCCCACGGGCATCTTCTGTGAGGGATCTCCTTGCAAAGCTGCTCTTCCCATCCTGCCCGGCTGGAAGCGTGGACGCCCTCACCTCCGATCCCCTGAAGCACAGCCATGGACAGCGGCGGCGCTCGCCGCAGCGCGGTGTAACACCGGCCGATGTCACAAGGCGTACGACAGTGCTTCCCTGTGCCTCAGTGACCGAGTCCTTAGGCTAAAGCCAACTAGTTTGGTCGCGCTTTAGAATAAGTGTCGGTAGTTCATGCCTAATTGCTCCTGAATTAGCTAGGTGATTCATCAGGTCTGATTATGAACGCATAATGAATTTACCAAATCCACATGTATTAGTGAGATATTAATTCCATACGAAATCCCACAATTCATTCATGTGCCATTTGTTTTCATTCCCTTCTTTTAATAAGCTAATTAGTTCAAATTATTTGTACTTCACTAAAGGCTGGAAGCACATATAAGGAATGATTAGCTCAAAACTCAGTAAATGGGCAAGTATGGAGCCTACATTAATTGTGACGGGAGGTTCATAAAGAATTATTATCTCTCAGCCATCTCTGTTTTCAGTAATAATAATAACGTCTCATTGTGACAAGTGGATAAAACATCGTGAAGCCCCTAACTAATGCAGCTGTACATGAATTACTGAAATGAACGTCTTCAGACCTGACGCTTGCCTTTGAAGCCGAGCTCAGCAGAAAGTTTTGTCTCTCTCCGGCGGAAAACAAGGCCGCAGCGTTAGGGTGGATCCAGCCTTTTTCTTCGCCGATCTTCCCCTCCACCCCCAGAATGCGGTGAGTGAAGAAGAGGGGGTATAGAGGGGAAAAAAAACCCCCACGCCTACGTCTTTCAGCTGTTCCACTGCCGGGTAGGATTGCGAAGCTATAGGTAGGCCCTGCCCTGCCCACGGCGGGTGTATGAACGAAGGGGTTTACCTGCGCCCGGATCCCCCTGCTCACCCCCAGCAAACGCCCCAGACCCCAGGAACATTTGAGGATTTAAATGAACAAGGATGGGGCGGGGTGGGTGGGGGGGAACACCCTGCGTCGTTGCTGACCGGAGGGTGCAGGAGGGATGGAGGGAGAACAAACCAACGTGCAGGCCCAAACACCCTGCCCGTACGCCCCGTCGGGGGGGTGCAGGCCTGGCAAGGATGAGGAGGCTCTTTTTGATAGAAGGGAGGAGAAAAAAAAGAGGATTAGTCCTTTCCAGGGAGATGTTCTTTCCCAGTGTCAAAACTCCCTCCTAAGCAAGGTTCATTCTTTCTTCTCTTTTTGTTTCCCTTCTCCCATTTACTTTTATTCCGAGGGGAAAAAGCCTCCTGCCAGACACAGCTCCGCGAAGTGGGTCACACGGAGGTTTCCAAACGAGCCCTGCCAAAGCTCTGAATGCCTCCGTCCAGTGGAAACTCACGCGCTGGCAAACGCTTTGTTTGTTTGTTTTCGCGCAAACTTTGACTCGCCGAGGAATGCCACCCCTCCGCCTCCCCAGCCATCCCGCTCCCCTTCGTCCTCTCCTCTTCTTTTCAAAGCCAGCCGGTCCCGGCCGCTTCCTCCCTCCTCTCGCTGCTGCTTTCTCCGCTTGTTTTTTTTTTTTCGCGAGGAGGTAAAGATGTTGCAAAGGATCATACCCGAGCCCGGAGCTACGGGCTTGTCTCACGAAGACCGTGGGCAGGGATAGCGGCAGAGGCGCATGGCCGCGTGCACGCAGATGGCTTGGTGTTTGGGGGTCGATGTGAAAGCGTGTATGAAAGTCATCCGGAAAACAGACAAGCTCCGTTACATTAAACGTGCACCAGCGATGCCAACCTGTAGCCGACACCATCCCCTCGAACGTTCTGGTGGGAACGCCC
>VZSC01015426.1:44948-58531 GCA_013398225.1 Steatornis caripensis
TTTTTTTTTTCGCGAGGAGGTAAAGATGTTGCAAAGGATCATACCCGAGCCCGGAGCTACGGGCTTGTCTCACGAAGACCGTGGGCAGGGATAGCGGCAGAGGCGCATGGCCGCGTGCACGCAGATGGCTTGGTGTTTGGGGGTCGATGTGAAAGCGTGTATGAAAGTCATCCGGAAAACAGACAAGCTCCGTTACATTAAACGTGCACCAGCGATGCCAACCTGTAGCCGACACCATCCCCTCGAACGTTCTGGTGGGAACGCCCCGTCTCCCTGTGCCGTTTCTCCTCTGTCAAACCCGAAGCCACGGCAGCGAAACACAAGGATGTCGCAGAAGGAGGCTAAAAGGGTCACCAGGGGCACAGGGAAGCAGCTCCCCTTTGAAGGAAGGGCTGCGTTTCCACAGCCGAGGGAAGCGGCTCCGGAGGGTCGCGCTGCTGGAGCAAATATTTCGGAGGCAAGGATTATGTTTATGGCATCGCTGACCTTTGCGAGCGATCTTGCGCCGGTGCTCTCTCTGCATCTTTGCACCGGGAAATTGCCAGGTACCAACGGACGCATTGCCCCCCTGCCGCCCCGGCCTGCATCCCTTCGGCATTACGCACAAAATGTTTCGGAGCGGAACGTACGCATTTTATTCTTTCGCGCCCTAAAATCCAAGCCTAATGCCTGGGAGGAGAAGAAAATGAAAGAGAAGCATACAAAGAAGGGAGGAGAAATGCAAGTAATTGATTGATCGACTCTCCAGGTGCTTTGCTCGGGTGCCCCCAGAGGTGAAAGCCTCCCTTTTGACTCTGAGACTCAAAGCCATCGATCTCCTCTTAAAACTCTTCCTTTGCATGCACGGCACAGGCAGGTCTTGCTGCGCGTGATGAAAGACGCACATCGCCGTGATCAGAAAGAGCCCGCCTGACTGCGACGTTAAAAACCACTAGCCCAGCGGCGTGGGGCGAGTGATGCAGGTTCGGCACAAGGGAAGCCATCCTGCACGGAGCGGACAGAGACGCTCCAGCACACGGGAGGGACGGAGGCAGCTCCTGTGTTGAAGTGGAGCCTGTGCTTACTCTTTTGCAGGACCAGGATTCCTACAGAATCACAGAAAAAGGGGGGTTGGTGCTTATTTCTAGGCCAGGAACTCAGTTACTCTCATCTCTTCCTTAGGTTCCTCAATACAACGCAGTAGAATACGACTCCACGGACTTACACCGACAGCGCTATGGGGAGCCTTCACTTCTGACACCCTGGAGGTAACGGCATCCTAACCAGCAGGCAAACGCTATTACAAACTGCTCAGTGCAGTTTAACAACAGCTAAGCCGGTATAAACAGTACGCATCCTATAACCACCGAGCACTGGTAGCCAAGAGCGGCATTTAGATCTCGAACCACTCTCCAGTTGCTTGCAAGGCAACTGCTCCGGAGAGAAGGTGACCACGATATTTAACGCCAGGATTGGGTGACTTTGGGCAGAGGTGGGCAAGGCATCCAGCCGCCGCACCGCCGCATCGTCATAAGTAGGTAAAAAGACAAGATTTCCGCTCAAAGGTACTCTGCAAGCGCCACTTTGGGGATGCGTGCGCGCAACACAAGGTGACGTGGTGGGGATTAACAGGGCTGAGGATACGCAGCAAACCCCAAAGCCAGCCTGCAGTGAAATTTCTTAAGTTTTACATTACTGACCCAGCTGTTTAGGGCGACTCTCGTAGCTCTGCTCTTTCACAGGTGCCCGCAACTTCAGCACCGACTTCTGCTCCGGCAATGGCCCTAGCCGGCTGATGCAAGGAGACAGGAGCTTGAATTCCAGAATTCTTCTGGAAGTTTTTTCTTAGGGCTTTTCCCCTGTGTTTCTGGAGAAGTGAGAAAAGCCTGAGCAGCTAGGCAGGACGAAGGGATTTTAGGAGCGCTCCACGAGGCAAACCTAGAGCGACGCAAAACCTCCATCCCCGACAAAGGGTCCTGCCAGCCCTCCTCGGCTCATCCTCACCGCAACGCGGACCGCCGGCGTTCGTGCGGCGAACCACACCGGCAGACCACGCGCTTCGACGACCGACCTCATCCAGCCGCATCGCAGGGCAGAGGACGACTGCGATAAAACAGCAGTGCTCGTGAGCTGCTGCTCGCCTAGGACGCTAACGTTTCGTGAGACGTGTTTTCCCATGGTGAAAAGGAGAAAAGCGACTCCTAGAAAGCCCAGTTTCGTCACCAAGAGAGGTGACTGACAGCCCTCAAGTCCTACGTTTTAAGGCAACCAGGCCCCCCAGCCCTTACGTGGAAAGCCTGGGGGGATCTGAGTTTGTTCTGCAACGGCTCAGAGCAGCCCGAAATGAGACTAACGAGATAATTTAATGTGTTGCTATCTTCTCTTACCTATTCAAACAAAACCAGCTTGTGGGGTAAAAAGCAGCGACGCTGTCTGATTCCTCTCCGTTTGGGGCTGATTTAACGCCCCCAGATGCCCCTGAGACCCCCAGCGCAGAATCCGTCCAGCTCAGCACGCTGCCGAGGTATATCAAACATTCCAAGCGAACAAAATATACAATAGGAGGTTAAAAGGAATAAAAGCAATCAGGCAGGCTGCTGCTAATGAATTCGACAGCAGCAAAGCCCATTTCCTCCCGTTGGTTTTCCACAAACAATTTACAGAATAAACGTTATTTTTGAGGTATACAAATTGGTCTGTATTAAGATGCTTGATAAACACTTTCTGGGTAAAGACAGACCACGGAAGCCTTCGAGTACCTCCGGAAACGCCAACAGATTTGCGCGCGCCCTCGCTTTTGACGGAGATGAAGCGTTTTGTGCCGGGAGCGAGTTAAAATCCTGCGCGAGGTTTGTGGGAGAGAATTATGGCGGAGCTGGAACGAAACCCAAAAGACTGTATATAATTAGATGGAGGCGCACAGTGCTGGCTGGTTCAACGCTACCGCGGATTTGCAGCCTATATATGTATTAGTATGCGTAAGAGAAGACATAAATAATAAAACAGTGCGATATTCAAGTGAAAAGTTCTTTTCAGTGCAACCCGGCAAGGTTGCATTGATTTTGTGGTGGCTTTGCTGCTTTTCTCCAGTTATCAAGCGGTGAAACACCCTGGTTTCACTGCCACTTTAACAAAAAAGAATACACTTTAAGCTATCCAAGGCGCTGTTGCGATTTCAAGAAGCCCCGAAATTGTGCTTTTTCCACCCGCCCGGCCATTTGTTGGCCGTCACCTTTGCAGGGCTGACCAGTGTAAGCGGTGCTGGAGCCGGTGTGCCCGTGCCTCGGTGCGGCAGTCCACCGGCCCCGGCCACGTAGGATGCTCCCGCCACCGGCCCATCACCCGCCTGGCTGACAGCACATCCAGCGTCTCGTTTTAGAGCTCTGGAGAAGGAGTGAGGGAAAAGAAATGATGAAATCCCGCTCGCAGTCAACGGGATCTTACCCTGCAACACCTGCGAGGCAAGAAAAATTACTCATCGTATAAGAAATGGCTCGCTCTGATGTCTTTCCTGTCCCTCGGAGAGGTTTCTGGAAGTCTATAAACCAGAAAACAGTGGGGAAAGCAGCGCAGGAACATAATGAAATTCTAATATCGGAGCCACCGTGGTGGGAAGAGCAAAGGACATCACATAATGCAAGAAACACGTGCTGAGACGGCAAAATCTAGGCTGCCGCCATCTCTTGGGGTGGCCGGTGGCCGGGGAAACGCGCTACTGGCACCAGTAACACGCATCAGGGCGCGGGGAAGGAGCATGCGAACGCACCTTTGGCAACCTCTAACTTCTAAATCCGCCAGCTCTCGAAAATAAGATAGAGACTCATCGCGTTTTGATAACTCCATGAGAGCCTGTAGACATTATGCTAATTCTCAGGGAGCGCTGTGAAGAATAAGGCCAGGACACTGAAGGCAGGGAGTTTATAATTGCTTTTTAATATATTTTCTGAATTCATTGTGCATGCGCTATCTGTCCCAGGGGCTGAGCCGGCAGAGGGGACAATGTCAGGTGGAATAAATAGGATCTCATAACTTTAGTCATCCTGTATTAAATAGCGTCGAGCAGCACAATAAACAGAGAGGCCGGGAAGCACATGCAATAAGAAAATAATTCAAGCACTGTGCATGCAAATCTTTCTCCCTCAGATCACCCTCATTAATCACCTCACGCTCATTTATACACTTAAAGAAGCTATAAACAAAGGCAGAGATGGTTCCTCTCATTATTAGTTTTTTTATTGAGTTAACTTCCAGAATATTTTATAATAATAGTCACGGCTGGTGATGGAGTTGCCTGCTCTAACCAGCTTCATAAAGTTCCCCCTGCTCCTCCTGCCTGCTTGCGATATAGGTAGTTACACAGAGATGATGAAGCTTATTGAGTAAAAAGAGGGACGCGCGGCGGCAGCTCTACCGTTTCTCCTGCCCTCGGCTTATGTGAGGCTCTAGCAGGCACCCGCGGTCCGACGTTTTGCTAGCGAGACAAGCTGGGGAGAAGGGAGGTGGGACACATGAAGCCCTAAATCCGAAGCCAAACAAGCTGTTCACTCGTGAAAACTCCCTGTAACGTCCGCGCAGCACCAGCCTCCCTCGAAAACCAGGCGAGGGAACTGGGCGAACGCAAACTCCCCCGTTTCCGTCGGCCGAAAGACTCGGAGCACTCAGGACCGCACCAGGATAGCAGTCCAGAGATGCTACGGCCGCGTGGTGACGCGGTGACAATTTTTGGACCCGGCGGACGCTTCTTTTGCAGTCTGCATCATTCAAGGGAAGTATTTTTGATTTTTGGTGACACCCTGCTCGCATCAGATAACGCTGCACGCTCTCCTCCCTCTCCAAAGAGGTCATGGCTCGTTCCTTAATTATTAACTGCTGTTGTTACCTGTATTAAGCAAGGCAAAGCCAGCCCGCGGTTTAGTTAAAAAAATGAAGAGAAGCTGCAGGAGATGCTCTGACCCGTCAGGGTATCAGCAAAAATCAGGGCATGGGGAAACGCGGGGAGCCCGATCCCGCAGCATCACCTCCCAGAGCCCTCGCACCCACCTCCACCCCGTCGGCGCGGCTCACTCCCGTCACAGTCCCTAAATCCTGGCCAATATATCCCAGAGCGCCTCGTACATAACTCTGTCAAGCAAGAAGATGAAGTGATGTTAACTTAGTCTAATATGAGGTTCGGTAATAAATTTCATTAGAAGCTGCTGGAAGTGAGCGACTCTGCGCCGCTGCGGAGTGTCAGGTGGTTGGCAGCGCTACCGTATATCTTAGGGAACTTATCATCTAATTATAAAGGCTAAAGCATATTTTTTCAATGTGGTTACATGCGGTAATGAAGCATGCAGAAAGCCACGCAAGATAGATGAGCACTTTCACTGCTGAAGCTGAAAACTTGCTTAACTTAATAGTCTATTTATTACATTTATTCCCCGAGCGTACATGGCCTGGCTAGTATCTGCCAGCTCATCCCGTGCTGTGCAATTAAAACAACTGTAGGGTTTGCACCAGGAGGACCGGGCACAGTTGGGAGCGGGGTTTAACGCCCCGGGAATAAGGCGAAGTTAAAGGCTGGTGCTACAGGGTGCCGCGGCAGCGCTTTCCCCTCCCAACAGCGCTGCTTAGAAACCGTGGTTTGTCCATTGCTCGGGTGCTGTCACCTACCCACATCACGCTTCCCCGGGGCATTGCATCCCCATTCAGCAACCGATCCGGGGAAGGGAACGGGACATGGGCACCCTGCCGCCTTCTGCCTCAAACCGGGAAATTTCTGCGCAAGCCCGGGGAGAAAATTCCACTGGAAACCAGTTTCAATGGAAATTTTGCATCCAGCCCTACTCACCCACACCCACTTAATCCATTTGTTCACAACAATCGCCGGAAAACTTCTCTCTCCGGCGCCTCCAGAGCTGAGAGAGAGGGATGAAAAGTAAACTTATGCAAGGACAGGGGTTTAAGCATCCCATTAAGATTAACTTATCTGCAGTAATTGACTTAACTAGGGGATTTTTAATGCTTTTCAAGGTTTTTTGCAAGGTTTTTTGCAGCAGCCAGCAGTAAAGATGCGCCTCAAAAAAATATGTACATAGCACGAGAAGTCCATAGTGAAGATTTTCTACGGCAGTGATTCCAGGGGATTTAATAAGAATGTAATTTGTATAATTAACCATTCATCACTGTCAATTTCATTAAATGAATGCCAGAAATATTACCTTCACCAGCACGACCTAACAGGATTGGAATATATTATGTGAAAAATGAACACTTAGTGGGTTTTTTTTCCTCTCTCTTGCTTTCCCTGCCTGGGCTCCGGCTGTCAGAGAAGACTTGCAAGGCGGTGAGATAATTTAAAACAGTAATAGATGAGAACGACTAAAGAAAACGTGTGGATTTTGGTAACTAACCCTCCTCATTATGTATGAAAGTTCGAGTCAAAACGTTTTCACTCATTCAAAAAATAAGCGACTGGAGGAGCTCCTGTGCGCGGGGCGGCGATGCCAGGGAGCCGTCTGCTGAGGTTGCCTCCTGCAGGGTGGAGGTGGCCGAGAAACGGCTTTTTGGGGGAAAAATGCCTTCCCAAAACCTTAATTTTGGGAATTTCTATCCAGGAGGCAGAGAGATGAACAACGAGGGGTTTGGAGAGGCAGCATCGTGAGAGCCTGGTATGTATTTCTCATTCACCTCTGGTGGGTACGCAGCAAACCCCACTTTATCTCCAAAAAATCCCGTTTCTCCTAGGGAATAGTAAAGGACAATTTCCTGGGTGGGTCTCAAAGCTTTCCTGTTGACCAGCCATTAGAGGGCGACAACGCGCAAATGCATCATGACACCAAAAAACCCCAGCCCAACGCACGCCAGAAGAGGACGGGGGGAAGCGAACATCCCAGGGAAATCAGTTCCATCGGAAGCGCACGGGGAAGGGTTGAGATTTTTATCTTTGGACGAGTTTAATAATCTCTTCAGATGTGAGAAACGGGAAGGAACCGGGAAAGCGAAGTTCGCTTTTTCTTTTTTCCTTTGGGTTTCTGTGCCTTCGCCTCGTTTGAAATGCAAACGAAGACGTTGTGAAAATGTTCATTTAACAGGCCTTGGTGGCTGTGATCACAAAGAAGAGGAAGGAAGCGGTAGAGGAGCAGCTAGACAGACAGATGGGATGCCGGAGAGATGAAAGGATGTTTGCAGACCAAGAAACTGAACGTTTCTAGATGCTTTTTGGGATAAATTCCCCATCAGGGCGCAGAGGAGACTTCAGCTTCATTATAATTAAGAGCGAGTAATGAAAATAAATACCAGTGATATTTAGAGAAGGTGAACCCTCAATGCATCTACAGTATCATTCTCCTAATGGCAGCAAAGAATGGCTGATGGGAAAAATCGATCCCCCCTCTCTCCACCTTGCAAAAATTTCTAGCTTTCTCATGAAAACAGAAGACTGCCTTTTCTTTTTTTTTTGCTTGATTTTAATAAGGCGCAAAGGTTTCGCAGAAGCTGAGTAGCTGTGTCCCACCCCATAGAGCTGATGCAGAGACCTTGGGACTCCCCAGGAGCAAAACGTCCCCTCTGTGTCCCCGGAGTCCATGGCTGTTCTTCAAGACAACCTCACTTTTTTCCTCACTTGCAACAACACCGTGGTGCTGCTCTCTGGCTTAAAAATCCAGAACAAATCCGCATTTCGAGTCAAAATGTCAATTCAAAACAAACGTTTTCATTTAATTTCCTGTTAAAATGTCATTGCTGCTAGGTTATTTTTGGTTGGGAGAAAAGAGAGAAGGCTTCGAAAAACATAGAGTCTAAATTTTAAAAAGTAAGTCCAAGTGAGTGGACTGTTTCCTATCGCATTTCTACACGTGGTCGTGAGACAAAGCCACCCCTGCCAAACCCCTTTAGACTTCCCACGGCAAGAGCAAAAAGGTTCTCATCAAATGACGTCCCGGCACTAAGATTTTTCTGCTCGAGGTTTCTTCTGGGGAAAAAGCAGGGTTTCCAGCTGGGTTTATTTTGCCCACTAAAAAGCCGGGGGAACGCTGGTGGGATGCTCCGTACAGGGAACTCGCTTGCCTGCTCTTGGTGCAGACCTGAGCCGTTCCTGGGCAGTTCCTGTGGGAACAACCACGTCTTGTTCCATCTTGAAGCGGCATCTTGGACTTTCTCCCCCCAAAATATCACCGGGCACCCTCGGCGTGCCTCTAACGCCTCCCTGCGGTGCCTGCATAGCCCCCGTCCAGCTTTCTGAGCCCTCTACCACTTCTTTGGCCTGTAGCACTGTAGACCCAGCCAAGGGCTTCAAGGCCAAGTCTACGAAGAGCTCCTATGCCAACAGTTGGCATCAGCCTGCGGCGCAAAGTTGGGTCCAAAGGGTAACTAGCCGCATTCTACGCAGTAAGCTTGGGTTGGGAGTTAGTACAGCTGTCCCTGTGCTGTCCCATCGTGCCATCCAGAAGACCCCAGCTGCAGGTCCCCCCTAGAGTCCCTTGACGTTGCCCAAGGTCTAGCAGGTCCAAGCACGGAGCACATCCTGCCACGCTGCCTCCCAGCTGCAGTACTGACCACATGCCCACCCGGGCACCAGGCACGTCGCAGTCATCACAATTCACAGCGCTACGCAAGACAGACAGTAATATTGAGGTTGCTTTATGAATCTTTATGAAAATTTTGCCAGTGCAAGAATACACAATGATTTGCAAGATGATTATTATTATTATTACTATTTCAATTCCGTTTTAAATCCAGGAGGGAAAGTAAAGCGAAGCAGAAGTTGATTGTGTTGGACAAAGCACTGAGGAGAGAGAGAAAAACAGAAAGCAGGATGGGATGCAGTGTTTAGAAGGGCTTTTTTTGGTGCGTGTTCCTGGCTTCCCATGCCTCTCCGCTGTCAACGCCGGCACGCCAACAACCCCATTGATTAAAGACATCAGGGAAGAGAAAAGTGCTGACGGCAGCCCGGGAGCATCCAGAGCATCAGCAGGGTCCCCCCTGACCCCAGCCCAGGCATCACATGCCATCAGCTGCCATCCCAAGCAGCAATTAATACCCAAACGATGAAACGTCAGGGCTGACCCATCGCACGGGGAAGCTAAGGGCCCTGTCAGCCGCAGCGGGGCTCACGGCAGTGGGGGAAAGCAAGGCAGGAGGGGGGAAGGAGCGCGCGTCGCTCTGGCATCGCTCATCCTTCCCTGAGGCTGACGCGCGTGGGAAGGACAGGAAAACTTTGGGGTCCTCCCCCTGCCCTGAGCGCGGAGGGAAGCTGCAGTTTCATGTTCAGCCGTGAAGGATGGAGTGAGAAATAAATATATAAAGCGACAGGAGAGAAGAATTTATGGCCCGCTAAAGGTGCAGAGCATTTAAATTTGGGAGATAAATAATTTTATTTATGTTCATGCCAAAGTAAAGAAGATACATGACTTTCTTAAGAATAACTCCCGTCTCCTCGGGCTGGTCAATGCAGAAAGGCACGTAATGATTTTTTTATTATTGTTTTGATTATTTCCCCCCTTACACATGAGGATGGATGCGCACTAACGGCATTGTCTTGTCAGAACTGTAAATTAGGGGAGCGAGGAGACGTCATCGTCTCACAGCCCTCTCTCCGCCTTCTGAGCTGCCTCGTCAAACTTCTTCCAAACGCGGGCTGCGAGCTGCGCTTTTTCTTTCTTGGAGAAAATCCCTCTCCCCATTTAACGACTCGCAATAAGTTCTTTGCCCACTTCTAGCGCGATGTGACCTAAAGGGTATTGACTGCTGAAGGGTGGCAAGGCTCAGGTGCAATGAGGAAAACGGGGAAACAAAGAGGATGGAGTGGAATGAGGGGCAAGGGTGGGGAAATGTAAGCAGAGAAACAAAGAACCTCGTGGATTTATCTGATGGGAAGTAGCAACGCTGTGGGGATCTTTATCCTGATGTCAAGAGCTCGCTTATGGTGGAATTGGGGGAAATGACAACAAGCAAACCAACCAGGGTGGGGGAAAAAAACAGAAATGAAGAGAAAAAAATAAACAGGGAAAAAACAAACTGTGGTTGAAATGCTCGGTGGGGCGAAGGCATCCTTGACTGCCTCTCTAGCCTTATCGAGCAGCACCACTCACGTGTCTAATCGCAATTAAATTGCAGAGAGACGTTGTAATCCAGCCCCGAAAGAAAGAAGTGAGAACGTAAGCGGCCAGCGGGGAGGCGAGGGGTGGGGGGTGATGCTCTCAGAGCTGCCGGCAGCGTTGGCACCGGGACGCTGAAGCAGCGAGGTGAGAGGACATGGCTGCCGGGGGAACTCCTGCCAGGGCTCCCGGCGCCAGAGAAGGGGCCGGGAAGCACCGCTAGATCCCCCGTCACAGCCTCCGAAGCTCGTTTCCACCAAGGACCGCTTAAAGAGCATCGGGGTTGGTGCGCCGGCACGCACCACAGTTTGCTGCGTGCTGCAAATAAACAAACGCGGCCTCCCACGTTCCCTCTGCATGGCTTGGACGCGAACGGGAGCCGAACGGTGCCAGAGCGAATCGTGCCAGAAGGAGCCTCGTCTGAAGTAAGATCCAGAGAGCCGTCTCTCCGCTTGCTTTGAGGGCGTATTTCACCGGGAAAGGAGATGTGAACGGCTTTGCAAGGTCTGAGCTGCCTGTGCCCCCCCCAAATATCCGATGTAGCAGCGTGTCGCGGCCTCAAAACGACACCAACGCATATAACGGCCCACCAGAGCAGGCCGGGGAGGACCGGAGAGGTTTCGGGGGGCTGAGGTGCCCTTTGCGGCCACCCACCTTTGCTTTCCAACCCCGGGACTGGCAGCAAAGCACGGTCCGCCGCTTCTTCCCGCGCATCCCTCCCCGTCCCTTCAGCAAGCACGGCGAGCGAACACACAGCGACAGCCGTTGACCGCAAACGGCGGCGGCACCTTAGAAAACCAGCTTGGGAGACGGGGTTGGTTAAACCCCCGGTGCTTCTTCCACCACCACCTCCTGGATGCTCAGGGCAGCCTCTGGGTTTTGCACCCGGGGCATTTGCAGGCAGCAACCGTCGCACAGGAGTTTCCCAACCAAGAAGCTGGAGAACAAAACGGAGGACGCGGTGGAGAGTCAACAATTTTTGGGACCACTAGAGAACCAGGCAGAGACACCCTGACCTCCAGGAGCCCGAGCACCTCGCGACACCAAAACCCACGTGGCAAAGCAGCGTTTTGCTTCCTCTGCTCTGGAAGGGAAGGAGCAAAAGGGGCACGAGGGTCATTCGCAGCAGCAGCTCGCCGCGAAGGGCGAAAGCTCACCCCGACCCTGCAAACAGCCTCGACCTACAGGCAACTTCACCGGACGCCGTTCGGAAACGATGAATTCCCTTCCCAAGTTCTGAATTAGTTACTGCTCCCGCTTTCCGTATTTTATTTGCAGCGAGCGTATTTTGACGTCAATTTAGACGACGCAGTTTACCGAATTCTTGTTTTATCTCTACATCTCCCCGCGTGTACGTACTTACGGGACAGAAAGGAGTCCTAAGGCTTTGGGTCGCCTCTTAAAGTCTGGCTGGGTTTGAAGCAAAGGATTTTGACAGGGCTTTTAAAATACGGCAAGAGGGAAAACACGCTNCCCCGGGACTGGCAGCAAAGCACGGTCCGCCGCTTCTTCCCGCGCATCCCTCCCCGTCCCTTCAGCAAGCACGGCGAGCGAACACACAGCGACAGCCGTTGACCGCAAACGGCGGCGGCACCTTAGAAAACCAGCTTGGGAGACGGGGTTGGTTAAACCCCCGGTGCTTCTTCCACCACCACCTCCTGGATGCTCAGGGCAGCCTCTGGGTTTTGCACCCGGGGCGTTTGCAGGCAGCAACCGTCGCACAGGAGTTTCCCAACCAAGAAGCTGGAGAACAAAACGGAGGACGCGGTGGAGAGTCAACAATTTTTGGGACCACTAGAGAACCAGGCAGAGACACCCTGACCTCCAGGAGCCTGAGCACCTCGCGACACCAAAACCCACGTGGCAAAGCAGCGTTTTGCTTCCTCTGCTCTGGAAGGGAAGGAGCAAAAGGGGCACGAGGGTCATTCGCAGCAGCAGCTCGCCACGAAGGGCGAAAGCTCACCCCGACCCTGCAAACAGCCTCGACCTACAGGCAACTTCACCGGACGCCGTTCGGAAACGATGAATTCCCTTCCCAAGTTCTGAATTAGTTACTGCTCCCGCTTTCCGTATTTTATTTGCAGCGAGCGTATTTTGACGCCAATTTAGACGACGCAGTTTACCGAATTCTTGTTTTATCTCTACGTCTCCCCGCGTGTACGTACTTACGGGACAGAAAGGAGTCCTAAGGCTTTGGGTCGCCTCTTAAAGTCTGGCTGGGTTTGAAGCAAAGGATTTTGACAGGGCTTTTAAAATACGGCAAGAGGGAAAACACCCTTATATACACACAAGCCCAGACCCAGGCTCGTGCATCAAAAGTGGTTCTCATTCAACAGGCGCTGCCATCCCACCTTGCTGTGAGTTCGGTAAAGAGCCACGGAGGGAGAAAGGAGGATGCGGTACCTTGGGAAATACGCGGTTACGGGCTCAGACGGGCTCGTGCTCACCGCAAGCACCATCGCCAGTGTCGGCGCAGGAGCTGGGCGAAAGCTTCTGCCCAATTTATCTTCTTCTTTTCGAGGGAAAGAAAAGCTGATGTAGGACTTTGTGAATCATCAGAGTACTCTGTTTTCAGAGAGATATATATATATATATATACACACACATGTATATTTTCACCGCCGCCCCCACTCAATTCAGAAAACTCAACAAATGGCCAGTGGCAATGTTTTCAAAACGAAGCGACTGTAATGCGAAAAATAAACTGTTGAGAAACAACCCCTCGACGCGGAAAGGAAATGTGCTAACTTGGGTTTGGGTTTTTTTGTAAAAAAAAAGGGGGGAAAAAAAAAAAGGTGTGAGCCATCCAAAAGAATTCTTGTTTAACTCCTCAGCACATCAAATACCGAAAATAAAAAGCCAATCAACACGAAAGCAAAGATTTTGGTTGAAACTGGGTTGCAATCAGCCGTTCCCTTTGCTGCCGGCCTTGGGAGCTGCCTGCCCTCCTCGCACCCCGTTGCTCCCAAACATGCTTGAAAACGTCCCCTGACGAGCTGGAGAGACCCAGAAATTGCCAAATCTCCCCCCAGATGAGCTGATTTCCTGGCGAAACCCTGCGATGAACCCCTGGGCATCCTCAGCCACGCGGGGAGGGCTCTGCATCACCAGCAAAAGCCCCAGCAGCGGCCTTCCCTCCTCCTAAAAACTGGGGGAACGTTCTAGCGCCGCTCACCAAGTCCCCACAAACGCAACGCCGCGATTCGAGCAAAACGGCAAACGGCTGAGGACGGAACCAGCATCGCCGGTGTAAAAACTCCTCCGCGGAGCGCAGATGGGAGGGAGAGGGTAATCTTCTGGAAAAGCCTCTAATTGTCTGCCCACACTAATAATTTCAGCGAGCACTTCCCCCCCCCCCCNCGCCGCGATTCGAGCAAAACGGCAAACGGCTGAGGACGGAACCAGCATCGCCGGCGTAAAAACTCCTCCGCGGAGCGCAGATGGGAGGGAGAGGGTAATCTTCTGGAAAAGCCTCTAATTGTCTGCCCACACTAATAATTTCAGCGAGCACTTCCCCCCCCCCCCATC
>VZSC01015426.1:58652-74218 GCA_013398225.1 Steatornis caripensis
ATCGCCTCCTCCCCACGTATAATTACACTGCTCCATCTGTCTGTCAGCAGGTTTTTACAGCTCCTTACGGCGGCCGGGCTCTCATCCTCGCAGCCAGACGAGGGGTTGGGCTCCTCCCCTCCACCCCGAAGATTTAAGGATGCTTCTGACACGCGGCCCGAAGACGACACGCGGCCCAAAGACAAGGCTCTGGGGAGAGAAGACCCCTCTCCCAGGCCAGCTAAGACTCTGTTAAAAAATAAAAAAAATTCGTATAATGGCTACGAGCTCCTTTAACAGCGCCAACGCAGGAGCGCGGAGGGGGCTGGTTTGTTTTCAGCAGCTTGCTAATGCTTTAAGGTTGGGGTTTTTTTTTCTTTTTCTTTTTCTTTGGGAAACTTGCCTTTTTTATTGTGTTGCCCGTAAATTTGGCTGCTCTACAAGAGCTGCGCGCCACTGGCTGTTGCGTGAGCAGAGATAAAAACACACGTGGGAGTGCTGGAGCTTTACAGGTGTAAGGCAGAGAGTCCAGGAAGGTTATTTTGCAGCTACGGCGTGGTTTGGTTTATTTTCTCCTCTTCTCCTGCCCCTTATCCAACGACAAGCAGGTGAGGACGCTCTAACCGGGGAGGTTTGGCACCGCGAGGTTCCAGCCCCATTCCCGTGGGAAACCCAGGCGAGACGGGAAATCGCGGGGCTCGGCGCAGCTTTGCAACGCACAAACTTGGGACGAAGCTCGGCGGGGCGGGTTCAGGTCCACGACGGTTAGAGATAACCCAACAAAGGCCACACCGTCCTACAAGAGCCTCCAAGAGCGGCGGCGTGCGTCAGGGTGTCTCTTGGCATAAAAAAATTGGTATAAGAAAAATATGTTCATGTATATATAAACGCACGCTGCAGCAAGCGTGAAAGGGCTGTCTGGACAAGGCGGCTACAGTTGAATTTCAATCATTTTGCATTTCAATCGTTTTGCAACACCCGGGCTCATTTTTCAATATCGCGGTCCTTTTGACGATAAATGAATCGCGTGATGTGCGGAGGGTTTGTTGGGTTGGGTTGGGTTGGTTTGTTTTTTTTTTAAGACTCCCTTTCAGGAGGAGAAAAAGATGGGACAGGCGAGGAAAGGCAAATTTTGCTACAAAACTAGGCTATGCCCAAAACGCGCTACTAGCCCGAGCCGCTGGGGCAAACCCACCAAGCCCAGGCAGGGTGACGAAGAGAACTGGATTGCTTCCAACCCACGGAGAGGTTTTGGCGAGCACGAGCTGAGCAGCGGTACCCGAGCCGCGCGTCTTGCCACGAGGCAGACAGCATCTCCGTGCAGTCGGTAGGTGAGCGCCAAAATCCGGTCCCGTTCTTCCCCCCCAACTGCCTTGGCTAAACGAACGCAATGATATTCTGGCTGCCGTGTGGCCGGCAGGGAAGAAAGCGCGGCAGTACGTCGGTTTGACGATGTCCAGAAAAAGAACAGGACTGGAAGAAAATGCAATTTTTACCAACTTCGCTTCGACCGAAACTTGCCAGAATCCACTCATTTTACCCTTGAAGGTGACTGCGCTCCCATCAAGGCTCCGCCGACACGATGACTTGACAGAGGTCGTCTATCACTGGGCTTTTCAAGGGCTTTCTTTTCATCCAAACCAGTTTATTCAAGCTATTTTCTTTTTTTTTTAACCTGGGATAGCAAACTTTAGCAGGCATTCTCTTAATCCATACAACTAATCGGACGCAGCAGCTCTCACTGACTATCAGTAATGACCCCGGCAGAGTCCACTGACCCAACGATATTGTGATCTAACGCTTTCTGGCAGCAATGCCTGGGAGTTTCAGGGATGCTCAAGCCTCTTTCCGGAGGCAACAATCCAATCCACCCCAGGATTTGCACTCCCGTGAAGCTGGGACAGACCCCAGCTCTCTCGGTTTTTGGGTAAGCGCACAAAACGTCGTTGCCTGCCAGGGTGGCAGGGGAGGCCCTTAACGTACCGCTGCCTTCGTGCACTTTGGCGTCCCTCTCCACGGCTCTGTGATGCTGCTCGTGGAAAGCAAAACAGCCTCCGGGATACAAATGACACGCGTACATCCGCAGCCTCCCGGAGCGCTCCTTGGGCTTTGGCACACGGAGTAGGGCACGGAGGAAACGAAGCGTAGTTTACACCAGGTTAACGGGTAATATTTCCCCCGGGCGTTGGAGATACGGGGATCGCGGAGTTTCCCCCCCCGCTCCCCTTGACAGCACCCCAAGAGCAACCCCGCCTCGCTCGCTCCGCGCCCAGCGCTTCTCGGAGGGAGCCTCGGAGCGCATCCCGCCACGCTGGAGCTGCGCAACCGCAAACACGTCAAAGGAGACGGAGGAAGAAAACAGCCTTCCCTGGCAAGATGCAGGGAACTGCTTTGAGATCCGAGAGGCGGCTGAAACGACCATCGCTTAGACCTCTGGATACTCAACGCATCCTGTCCTGCGCCTCTTCTCCACACGCCCAGGCGTCCCCCAGCCCCCAAATATATATATATATATATATATTTATCCCCACGGTCGCTGGGTTTTTTTTCCTTCCCCTCGCCTTGATAATGTTTATCGCATTTTCTCCTGGCAAATTGCAGCGCTGCTTTGCTTTCGAAAGGCGCTAAATGAGCCTGTGAAGTCAAGCATTGGAGAGTATCAAAAAGTCTGAAATAAATAATATCAGGATAATGATCATCTAATACCACAGATTGTTTGTTGCCGTCGGTTACTTTTTTTTTTCCTCCCTGTTGTTGTTTGTGCTAAAAGAGCACCCGGTTGGGATCCTTGTTTTCTTTTTAAAAGCCACATTAAAAGGGGAAGCAATTAAATTTCTATTAAAGCCAGCAGCCGCTCCCCTGCCCAGCCTTCCATTTCCTTGCAAGGCAAAAATGTACCCAACGATGACATTTTCAAAGACGCCGCTGACCTCGGAAGAACCAAAGCGTCCGGATAACAGAGCGGCGAGCCGTTCGCCTTCACATCAGCAACACAAAACTTCGGTCGGAGCGACTGCCGTGGCTCATTGCGAAGCCCTCGCTTCTCCGTAGGGGCACTACGGTCTGGCAGATGCCTGGAGGGATTTTTATTTTGCCCCTCCTGTGGGTTTCCGGCACCGCGCCAGTGGCTTTGCCCAATGCTAAACGTGATTTCTTAGTAAATAACTGAGCGAAAGGCGAGGCTGGTGATTCCCTCCCGCCCCGGGAGGCCGCCCCGGGATGGACACGGAGCTGGTAGCAGCCAAACAGNAATGCTTCTCTTAGCATGAGCGCGGATAGGAGCTCGGGAAAGCCGTTCCTTGAGTGGCACTCTCGGTCAATAACCAGCACCTTTCATATTTACTAAGGCACAGCGTCTCCTCCGTCTGTGCCCGGAGACGTGGGCTGGGAACTCCCACCGCAGCAAGGAAAGGCGGCGGGGAAAAAAAAACCCAAAACCCCACGTGTAATTAAGTGTCTCAAGTAAAGAGCTGATTTAGATTTAATAAGAATGTTATTCTAAGTCAAACAAATGCCAATTGATTATTAAGAACCTCATTACTGCAGCATAACACCTGTCACCGCCAGGTTTTTTTCTCCTTTTTTTAGCCACAGACTTGTTAAATCTCAATAAATACCCTTTTAATAATTAATTAGCGTTTAATTAATAGACAATAACGGTTGAGAAAGGTTGTTGCATCCTTCTGTATTGAGCACGAGCTGCTTGGGAGCTGAGAGGGACTCGAGGACCTGCCTGCGGTGGGAAGACTTGCACCCAACATCTCGGCGTGCGAGCTGCTGAGCGCACGCTACCACTGCTAAACTCAGCGCAGAGGACGGTCTGCAGCGTCTCCTGGGATCAGACCCCGGACCCGAGACACCCGAGAGGATGCAGCTGACATTTTTGCACTCTGCAGCGCCTCGCTGAGGCACAGACAACTCCAGAGACGCTGCAACGCCTCCTGGTAGCCTTGCCAGATTTTCCACAGCTTGAGGAACTACAGCCACAGCAGCCAAAACCAACCAACCAAACCCCCGCCCAAGGAATTAGAGAGATTTGTTTTGACGCTTGAAGAAAAAAATAACAGGGGGGCTTTTTCCCCCTTTAGTTTACTTTTCATTTCAAATTATCCCTCACTCTTAGAGAAACCTGTAGACAAACACTCGTTGCTAAGAAGGAACATCTCATGCGGGAGTTGAGCGAAACATTGCGTTTGATCTCAAGCTCGTTCTTTTTTGGTTTTTTGGGGTTTTTTTGACTGGCGTGCTGAAAATCACAAAATAATTTTCCTTAGGCTCAACCCAAGGCATATTGCTCCCTAAGCCCAGCACCAGTTGTTGCGCCAACCTCTAGCAACCTGCAAGGCAGTTACTCGCGCCAAGTCCTTCTCCCTCTTCCTAGGCGCCCTTGCCCGTGGCCTGTAACTCCGCGCCTTGTTTGGCTGAAGCCAAATTCACCCGGGCTTCAACGCCGCTGCCAAAAACGTGGGTGCGTCACCTCCTCCCTCCCTCCCTGGCAGGATAACAGAGGGGCGCTTCGTACACGGATCAAGCCGTATTTAAAGGGCAGCTCCAGCAAGAGCGTGCAACGCAGCCCGCCGCTGCAGAACGTGGATGTCCCACCTGGCTCTCCGGCTGTCCCGCCACATCGGTCGCACACGGACATCCTTAAGAGACACAGGGGCGATGGGGGAAGCCGTTTCCCCGTTGTGGGTAAAAAAACCTCTCTCCTTTGCTCCCTGAGGAGCGCACGGCCCTTGCAGGCAGGTCTACAGCAAACCCTGGGGCTTCACCCTTGTGTTAGAAAGACACACAAGCCCCGGGAAAGCAGCGGCTCCCCAAAAGCTTAACATACCTATAAGCACCAACAGGGTGGGCGAACGGGTTGTGCGTGCAAAACGTAGCGCCGCGTGCACGTGAAAAGCTCCTGCTGCCCGAGGAAGAGCGCTGCCGGGCCTCTGCAACACCACACACCAGCCCCAAAACACCTCTGGGGGTGCAGTTCCTTCCTTGGGGACTGATGGGTCTTTGCACCCTTCCGGGAGCGACGGTTCGCTCCACCCAACCAGCGTCTCGCCTCCTCCCCGGGGCAGGCAGAGGCCCTTGGTGCTGGGTGGAGACGCCCTCCAAGACTTTGTGCCCAGCCCATTCCCCGCCAGACGCCGGCCAAGAGGCACCCGCGCGCGCCCGGCCAGCCGACGGTTACCTTCCTATTTCCTTCCTGATTTACATAAACTCCTGCACCGCGTCCTAACAAGAAATCAGTTCCTGTCATCATCCTTATTGCTTATTCCAGGCTGCAACACTAAACCACTTCACGGTGATTACAAATCGCAAAGTTATTTTTTTGCCAAGCCTTCGCATCAGAACTTAATAGCGTGGTGTAATGCCACCCCGTGCTGATGTGTGGCATATTTAATATCCATCTTTCCTAGAAATAACAGTGCTCTGAAATTAGAAGGGACTTTAGCGGCGAAATAATTAATGTGGGTAACCATCACAAATGCCACAAACGGAACAAATACAGATGGCAGTGAACCACGATTGCTAATACTCTAACCTGTTGTGACAGGACTTAAAAAATTGAAACCCTCCTTCCCAGAGACCAGTGGAAAAAAAAAGAAAAGAAGGGGCTTTCTCTAATTGCATCCTCCCTTCTCGTTATCAGCCGCCCAGCCCGCGAGGGGCACGCGTTATCCGCGCTCCCGAGCCTGCTGGACCCCGTCAGCAGCACGCTCTCGTTAGAGGCAGGTTTTCCAGCGCAAGGGTGTTTGTGGGTTAGCGGCAGACGGAGCGGCAGAGATTCAGCGCAGCCCGCTCCGCACCCGGACTTCGACACGGGAACGGCCCACCCAGCCTGTATTCAATTGAACCCACCTCCATGCAGCCCTTCTACGGGGCGTTTTTGAGACAGCGCGCCTTCTTCGCCGCTTCTTTTGGGAAAGCGTCCCTGCTGGCATCCATTTGGCGGGGTGTCTTTGGGCCAGCCGCCTTTTGGCTCAGAGCAGGTGGCGCGCCGAGCCTTAAGTGCGCTTCAAAAGGTGAGATTACAGCAGAAATGAGAGGGGACGGCCCTCCAGCGCTGGGGTTTTCACTCCTTCCCCCAAGACTTTACTTCCTGCTTCAGTGATCTCCGTAAAATCCGTAGCGAGGGAGTTGAAGGATTTTTTCCCTCAGTAACTCCAGGCTCTGCAAGAACGACGCCGACCCCTTTCTCCGGCTGGGGACTCAAGGACAAGCTCGGTCCTCGCGCCAGCGCATCGCGTCGCATGGGGCAGCGCATTAGACGCGGCGCAANCAGTGATCTCCGTAAAATCCGTAGCGAGGGAGTTGAAGGATTTTTTCCCTCAGTAACTCTAGGCTCTGCAAGAACGACTCCGACCCCTTTCTCCGGCTGGGGACTCAAGGACAAGCTCGGTCCTCGTGCCAGCGCATCGCGTCGCATGGGGCAGCGCATTAGACGCGGCGCAATGCCACGTCGCGTCCGCCGCGCTCCCAGGCAAGCGCGTTAATGCGACGCTTGGCTACGTCCTTCAGGTTCATTTCCCCCTCGCCGCACGCACCCAGGGAGAGGAGGGAGGCTGTGCGGGTGCGAGCTAACGGGGGAATCTTTCCTCCCCTTGAGTTCGCAGAGTGCCTCTGAGATAGGGGGCATGAAGCCCGAGGCGTTTTGCGACGCCGTACAAGGCTTGACTCCCCAGTCCCTGAACGGCACATTACGTGCTCCAGCAGCACCGCCAAACCGACAGAAACGCTCGGGACGTAAGTGATGGACCTCAGACTAACGGCAAAAAAATCTCGCCGAGTCCTCTTCACTCCAGCACCCCCTCAACATCGGACGTTTCAGGATTAAGCACGTGGATGTTCACCCGCAGACACCCAACCTCTGACGCCCATCGTGTTTTAAGTTCCCTTAAAACTCTTTTTTTTCCCCCCTGGGGGTTTGCACCCACTAGCGGCCCCCCGGGTCCGGGGGATGCAGCAGAGGGTTTCAGAGGGCTCTGAAAGTCAGCCCCATCTGAATTTTGTGGTGCTCTTGCAGGGTCGCGGCACCGTGGTTTGACAGCCCGCTGCACTCGCCCTACAAAAGAAGAGGGAAGGTGTTTCTACACCTAGCCCGTCCTGCGAAAGGAGCCCGTCCTGCTCACCCAGCCCGCGGAAAACAAGCAAGAAGCAGGCTCCGAAGGAAAAGCCGAAGCAGAACGCGTTTTTCCTAGCTCGTTCGCCTAACGGACAGGACGGGAGAGGAGCTAGCTGGCAGACGGGTACCCTAGGGGCGCGCCGCTTTGTCACTCCCTGTAAGGCGTCGCAGAGAAACCGCTGCGCGCCTTCCCTCCCTCCAGCCGGGAGAGGGAAGAGGAATAACCCTCGCAAAATCTCAGCAGCCTCTTCCCTCCGGAGAGGGAAGCGGGACCGTCCTTTCGCCCACTCCGGCCGCAGGAGCATCCCTTCCCTCGTCGCATCCGGAGAGTTTCCTCGTTGAACTCTCTGTACACAACGGACGGGGGAGAGCGGAGCTGGCCGAGGGTTATTTATTGTGCCAGCGTGAAGTCATCGAGGCAGGAGGCGAGTGCGAAGCATGACATCTGGTGATGTATGGGTTAGGACAGCTTGGTGCTGAGAATGCCATGAAGTATTAATCTCAAGGAGACGCTACTGAACTCAAGAGAGACTTAACATCAGCGCTGGGAGATCAAAGATATGATATCTCTGGCAGAGCGCGCTATCAGAAGCGATCATAAGAAAAACAAAGGGGTCACTTCAGTGCCTTCTGCATTACGAGAGTGACTCGTAGCCTCCGGGCAGAGGCAAACTGTAATTTTTTCCTGAACCAAACCAACGCGCACACGGGATTTTTTGACATTTCTTTGCATCTCATCGCGGGCTGCCAATAAACGGAGGCGTAATAACGTCACATCGGTTTTCCTTTGGACGTCGTGAGCCGCCCTCGGTGGTTTTTTCCCCTTTCAGAGCTTTCCAGGCAGGCCACGATACAAACTCTTAAGACCTCTAAATGCAAAACTTCAGCAGTAAACGAATGCTTAAGCATCTAGGTCAAAACAACATCTGCATGCCGGGAAAATCCTGACAGGAGGCTTTCAGCCACGCCGTTTGCAAGGGAGAGAACAGGGAAACCCTGTCCTCGCTAAACCTACGATCTCTTTGAGAAACGGCTTCGTGTGCTATGGAATTTTCGCCTGGGCACCAAAGCAGATTGATTCTGTTTAGAGCTAGCTATTTCCAAAACAAAACCACGCTTTTATTCGCCCCCTGTTTAGGGGCAAGGAGTTTGGTTAAGAAAGCAAAACTGTGCTCCCTCGCTCTCCTGGCTGCTCCAGAGCGTGGTCGCCCCAAAACGCCCCGAGCTCTCAGCCTCAACCCTCAGCCCCTTCAGCTGAAGCGCGAGAGGCAGCAGGTCTGCAGCCTGCCTCCCAAACGGTTGCGCCAGCGATACCTGCACCGGGGACAGCTTGCGAGCGGGCCCAGCCCATCGCCGAAGACCCCAGCTGCGTCTGAAGCGCTGCCCTTGCTGGAGCGGCACGCGCGCAGCGATGGGGGGAGAGGTCTTTGCTCCGGGTAACGCTCGGCCCTGGGAGACGGGACCCACGTTCCTTGAACTCGGGTTGCTCCACAGGGCTGCCGAGGGACCCCAGACCCTCCCGAGCGGAAGGTGAGGCCATGGCCCTCGCCTCCAGCACAGCCGTCATCTCTTCGACAGGGACAAAATATCAGCTGGCTGCCGAGGCTGCAAACTGCCCACGAGTGAGCAGAGTATTTTTGAAGGCAATCGCGCTTGGAAATTGTTAGGGCTGTCTGTCTGGTGCTGGAGACAGAGATCTCTGATTGCCGGCTGCTCTCGACTGCCCTGGGAAGGAGCAGCAGTACAGATATTTACTGGCAAAGCCGTGCTGAGGCTCACCCCTGCTGCCAGCGCTGCTGCCCGGGGTGTTTCTTGCCTGCTTAGAAAGCAGCGGGACCCCCTGTCCGGCCTGGGAGACCCTGGGCTTGGGCACTGTGTCCCCGTTAGACTTGTTCCCCCCATGCCGTGCCTCAGTTTCCCCACATATAAAGCAGGGGTCAACGCTCTCCTTTAAGCAGCAGCTTAGGAGCTGCAGCACAGAAGGACGGCCAAAGAGTTTGCTACTGCTACGAGACAACTGCGAAGCCTGGAAACTTAAACTTCTGGAAAATGGAATCTTGTGGGAAGTTAAACCTTCATGAAGTCTCCCAGGAAGAACCTCCCAAGCTTGAAATACCCCAAAAGCCTCTCCGCAGCCTGCCTTTTAATTCCCCTACTTCGTCTGCAGCTGCCTGAACTTCCAGGGGGTCACTTCCCAAGGCTTTTTAATTGCTTCCATTAGGTAACGCCGCGCCCTGAAGGCTAGTCGGGGAAATCCTCCGTAAATTACAGTATTGTCAGGGCTAAGGAGAATTTGTCCTCCCCAAGGACAGAGCTATTGTAGTCCTTGTGCAGGCGAGGGCAAACGGCAATGGGAATAATTAAGAGATTTGCTCTATAGCCCAAAGGTGTTCAGCGCTGGAGTCAAGACAAATCCGACACTGATTTCTGGCCCTTAATTTAAACCGTGCTGTTCTGCTGACGGCGAGCAGAGCCGGGGAGGGAAGGTGCTGCGTCATCTCCTGTCTCGGGAAAGGAGCGAGGTGTCCACGACGGGGCTGCTCGGCTTGTTTCGCACGGCCTCAGTCCTGACCAGAGCTCTCCAAGTAGTACGTGACGGGTCCTCCGCTACGTTCAGGTGATGACACGTGGGGAGCGTGCGTGCTCCAGACTAGAAACGGAGCAGCAGGCATCACCGGGAGCAACGGGCAGCTGCAAGCAAAGGGGAGGTCAAGAAAGCAGCGCTGATGGTGACGTGTGCTGGAGGAGCCCCAGCAAGAATGCAGGAGAACCTGACCTGGGTCATTTAAAACTAACTGGGGCGAAGCCTGGGGAAGCCGACAGCAGGATACAACGTGGGATTGGCTGTAGGGAAGCCCCCAGCCACCTAAAACTTCTAGGGGGTGCAGCCCCACCATGGGGCTGCAGGAATACCCTAGACATCCCCGGCAGGGGAACAGGCTCCATCCTCGCTCGCTTCAGGATGCCTCTCTCNTGGGGCGAAGCCTGGGGAAGCCAACAGCAGGATACAACGTGGGATTGGCTGTAGGGAAGCCCCCAGCCACCTAAAACTTCTAGGGGGTGCAGCCCCACCATGGGGCTGCAGGAATACCCTAGACATCCCCGGCAGGGGAACAGGCTCCATCCTCGCTCGCTTCAGGATGCCTCTCTCCCCCGGAAAGAAACCTGCTCTTCTGGCAAGATCCGAGCCCTCATCAGCTTCCTTACGCCAACAGCCGAGCGCGAGTCTGGTGGCCTCCTGCATTGTCACATACCATAAAGTCTGAATCACTGCTGTTCTGCTTCCATCAACGTTAATATTCTTAAAAGGTTCCTGGAAACACATTACACATGGCTACACGAGCCGTTTCTGCATTGACTTGCAATTTAAATGCGAGTTTTAGCCAGGCTTTTGATGTGCTGTTTACTTTAATTATTGTTCTACCCCTGTCTGTGTCATGCCACGGTGGCGTTTTAATATTTTACACATTTCCACAACTCCCCTTTCCGGCCCCGGCGCGCCGCGGCTCCACGTCTTCCCCCGCCTCCTGCCCACCCCACAACTTGCACTTCTAACTTTTCAGGGGCCGGCTGTAAACGAGATGTGGCGTGTCGCTGAGATTATCCTCCTGCGGTGATTGCAGAGGGGATAAATAAACCAGTAAACAGATGCTTCCCAAGCTGGCACGGGGAGCCGATACCAACTACACGCAGAGGCCGACCGGCAGATGCGCGGCTCCTCGTGCTGGCAAAGGAAGGTCCTTGATAGCCAAAGGGATGGCAGGAGGCAAAAATAAAATATAGCGCCCGCTCCCCATGCACCTTCCGGGGACGCGCTGGAAAACGCAGGGAAATCCTCGTGCCTGGCAGCAGCTCTGCCTTCCCAGATGGCTCCAGCCACGCAGGCGTGCGACTAGTTCGCGCGCTAGGTGCCAGAAGATGGCACTCAAGAATGCGCAGCTATATCGCCTGGGTTTGCCAGCCCAATAACGCTGACGATGTCTCCCTCTGGCTGTTTTTACACCAGCTCATTACGCTAGGAAAACTTTGGTCTGGGTTCTGCACGTTGCTAGCGCTAGGGTTGTTAATTAGATATTCTCCTTCCGTTCTTTAATGGCCAATCTAGAACGCGTCTTCAAGGGCGGGTGCCGGGGGGATGCGAGTATCTCCGCGTGTCCCATTCCTGAGCTGCCCAGACGGGAGCCAGGGCCGGACCAGGAGCCATGCGGGATCATGAAGCGTGCCAAGGCAGAGCACCAACCACGCTAACGTGGCACAGCAGACCTGCCCACCTCGAAGAGCTGACAGAAGTCTCCACATCCACCTGCACCCCTCTACTTCGGCATGCCCGGCGCCCATCGCTCTTGGCCAAAGCAGATCTGGCATAGCTGGATCGTATCTTGAAGGATCGCTTGGCTGTGCCACAGCAAGGGTCCTCATGTCTCGTGATAGCAAGAGACAAGCCCCGGTACCCTCGCGGCAAGCCGTCTTGCAGGGGTTGGGAGAGGAAAGACGCAGAGGGAGGTGGAGAGCCACGGTGCCGTACGCGGGGCGCAAACAGACCCCTGCGCACGCCCTCGCCGTTAAATCTCCCCTTTGGCAGGGAGGGAACAAAGTCTCTCTCTGCCATTTCCCAGTCACCGTAAACGTGCTCAGGAAGAGCGAGGCACAGCGCAAGGCACAGGAGCCAGCCACAGGGCACCGCAGAAAAGAGCTAAAAAGAGACCGATGGCGAAATTAACCTCAGAGCATCCTGCATCGTATCACGCGTCTGTCGGGGCCAGCGCTTTGTTCACACCTAACACAGGCTCCAGGCCACGGCCAGGTGAGCAATCAATAATGCTGCAACACAACGGAAAGCTAAAAAGTCTTGAGGGACAGAAAACCGATGCTGAACTCCAAGTAACATGTACTGAAGGGAAGCGGCGAGGCTCTGCCCGGGCAGCTGTCACGCCATGACAGCCAGAGGAGAAACTGAAATTACTCACCACAAGACATCCTGCCTGGCTCCCGCTCCCTCCTCCTCCTCCACTTCTTCAGGGGGAAATCACTGCTGGGGAAGCAGACTCCAGTTTCGAGCCGTCACTGCTTTGCTGGGCTCCCCTCGGCAAGACGCGCCTCCCGCGGGTTTTGGAAGCGCAAAGCCCTTCTCCAGGCCCGGGTGAACGTGCCCTTGGAGCAACGCCAAGGCACCTGGGATGCTCCAAGCGTCGCAAGAGCTCACCGTAAGCATTAGATAAAGGGGACGCAAAGCCTGGGCCTGCTCACGCGGCCTGGTACTCGACGGGAGGACCACCTAGCAGGAGCCACAGAGCCAGCCTTGAGCACAGACGCCAAAAGAATTCCATGGGCTGGAAAGGTCTGTTCCGCCCTGTGGTTACGGCTGTGGTGCGAAGGAGGGAAGAGAAATACAGGGAATACCACGGCGTATCAGGGCTTGTGCCCAACCGGCCCGCTGCCAGCAGCAGAACCGCATTCTAAGCACGAGAGCGCGGATCTAAGAGGGAGATGGTGACCTTGACCCCTCTGCTCTCATCCCGACCTCCAAAACCTCTACTGTTTTCCAGCTGAGGCACAGCAGCGTTTTGCGGTTCTCCTCAGCAAACCAAATTCCTCCCTTTTTCTTTACTCGAGGGCTCCCTTTACTTTGCTCTGAAGGGCCCCACGCCTGCGTGCCTTGCTCTGCACAGGCAAGGCGAAGCTGGGCTCCTGCCCTGCCTTCATCACGTGTGCCCGCGGTCCCGCTCCGGAATTCTTGCAGCACCGAGCAAATTCATTTATCACTCAACGACATTGCACCGAGCATTAACGGAGCCATTTAGTATTCACGCAGAACTTCTCCCTCCATTTCCACAAGTGCTCCATTGCAGCTCAGCATTCGCCGGGCAGTAGTTAACGGTGCTTAATCCTTAAATCCTTAAATTGTTTCTAATTTGGTAAGCAGCAGAGTTGCAGCGATCCAGCGCTGCGCTGCATTTCTGGCGGGTTGTCCGAGACCCTCCTCCGGCTCCACCAGACGCTCACCAGAGGCTGCGCCAGGGAAGGAGGGCGCTGAATTTCTTCTGTTTTTGTCGGAGACTTTCGGAAAAATGACTTCGTCTCTTTTACGCCTGTCTCCCCATTTGCGTAAGTAAGGAAAATGCTTGTTTTCCCTCGCAGGGGTCAGTCGATAGCACAAAGTGCTCCTAAAGCAGAGTAATCGATGTCCGGGAGAGCGCAGGTTTTCATCTTCCGATCTCAAAACGCACGTGGAGAGGAAGCTGAGGGACGCCGACGCACAAAGCCGTAAAACGACTCCGTAGGAGAACAGCAGCCTTTCACTGCTTGCTTTGCAAGGAGAAAGCGCTGCCTGTTCATCGAGCGACGAGGCAAAGCTTGCTGCTCTTTGTGCGTTTCATGCACGTTCAGAGCACACCTCCACACAGCCACAGAACTAAATACGTCCTCCTAGAGCCGGCAAACACGCTTCCGCCGGACGCAAGCCTACGCAAAAGCTGTGTCCTTTTATTTCCTGGTGTTTTTGAGACAACCGAGGTTTCATGTCGAACGGCGCAGCAGAACTAGAAGGAGCTGGTGCGCGCGCTTGCGAATGCCGCTGTACGGAAATAAAAGGGACGGCAGGCCAGTCTCCATCCCTCGCCTCCCCAGGGACAGCATCACGTGCACGTCCGCGACCTCCGCCAGAGATTTCTTTAACCTGTCCTTAACGAAGCCGCCAGCGAAGGAGAGTCGTGACACCCCAAGCTACCCGTTCCCATGCTCCACCACCCCAGCAGAAGGGTTTTTTCCTCCCATTTCACAACCAACATAAATCTTTCCTGCTGAAACCAAGCGGATTTCTTCCATAAAACAGCCCTGAATGGAAGACAACTGTTCAGCATCTTATCCGCAACAACCTCTTTCCTCGAGGAAGATCACCTCTTATTTTCTGGATGCAGCAACCCGCAGCTTCTCCTCCCTGACAGCTTTCAAAAAACCAAAGTGTCTTTCTTTTCTGGAGACGCTTTGCATGGAGCCTGCCGTGCAACGCCCGGTCTCACCACCTCTCCAAACGTCTGAACGCACTCCGCGTTAGCTTCTTCAATTCCCAAGTATTGGGGGTTTGTGGTTTGTTCGGTTTTCTCGTTCTTCAGCGGAAGCAAGCAGGGGAAAGAAAAACGCAAGGGGAGGGGAAATAATACCAATAAATCTCCTGGCGTTTACTCATAAAGCTGAACAGGAGAAGCACAAACTCCGCTCTTTCACCCCCTTTTCTGGCCATACACAGCCCAGTCCCGACCGCACCACGAGGCAGGACGGAAAAGACGGTATTGGGGCAGATTATGGACATACCGAGAGACAAAGCCGCAGAGCTGAGGACCACACGTTTCCGTGTCCCGTGCCAAACCTGCAGCCCTTTGTAAGTCCCTCCTAGGGGAATCAGATGCAGAAATGCAGGCTCACTTCTCGCGCGGAGTCTTTTGGTAGAGGTAACCTCCAGAAAGGGATACGCAAAGGTCTCTGGTTCGTAGTCACCGAGGGGAGTGGATAAGAAGAAGCGCTTACAACGTTTTTTGACACCGCACTTTGATCAATTTGATGGATTTAATATTACAGAAATATTTCATTTTTCAACGCGGATGGGAGAGGAGAAAAAAAAAATCTAATCACCCATCCAGCAGGCCTCTCTATTTGTCATAACTCACTGGAAAGAAAATAAAAAAATAAAATCCCCCCAAACCTCTGATTTAAAATCCAACTTAACCCGGGGTAATTTCCATCATTAGTTTAAACTGTGCGATCTGCGCTCTCTCCTTATTTTTAAAGCCATTGTTCTGGGGTTTTTTTCGAGGTATTATTTAACCAAAGCAGCATCTAATTGTGTTTTCTCTCTGCATTCATTTTTAAGGAGGTAATGAACGCTACGGGGGAAACAGCACAATTGATTAATGCCGGCGAAGGCAGATGGGACAGAATCCGAGGCACAGAATAAAATATGTTTTCATAAATACCGGTGAAAAGGAAGAAAAGGAGGCACCTCGAGAACATCAGGGAGAGGGTTCCACCTGCCATCTCCACAAGGCGACATCAAGGTTTTGCAGGAGGAGGCACCTTCCCAATTACGCCAGGCAATTAAGGAATTAATTGGACGCTACTCGATTCTTTGGGAGGTGAACCGGGTTGGGGAGACTTGAACAAAGCTGGCTCTAATGAACTCGGCCCGTTCGCGAGGCAGCGGGGGCTGTACCAGGAGAGACTGGCTGAGCTTTACACCGCTAATAGCACAAGTCACCTTGTCTTTTGAAGGGGAATCGGTGACAAAAGATGCCTTCCAGTATCCAAATCTTGTTGCAGTAAAACGTCTTAGGGACACGAGACCTGATGACACCCTGCCGACGGGAAACGGTGACAGTCTAGGTCTTGCGTGTCTGAGACCTCTTCCAAAGGAAACCTCTTCCAACAACATCACTCCACCCTTGATCCCTTCCTTCCCGTCTCCCCCCACCCC
>VZSC01015427.1:11358-57595 GCA_013398225.1 Steatornis caripensis
GCGCGCCGCCGCTGGCGCCGGACGCCGTGCGCTGGGGCCTCGCGCCCGCGGCCGCGGGGGTCTATGGGAGCCGTAGTCCGCCGCGAGGGGCTGCTGAGGCGGTGCGCGGGGCCCGCCGGCAGCCATGGCGGCAAGCGGCGGCGGCGCCGAGGAGCCCCACCGGGCGCGGGGCCCGTCCCCGCCGCGCTGGCGACGGAGGGCTGCGGTGTGCACCTGCCCAGGCGGCACCGCCGCCAGGCCTGGCCGCGCGGAGTGCGAGGGAGGGCGGCTGCGGGCCCTGGCACCCCTTGCGGCCGGCGGTGCCTCGGTGTTGGCCCTGGTGACATTTTACGCGCTCCGCCCGCGGATACACCTCACGGTGCTTGTACTGCCGACCGCAAGCGTCCAACATTCGTGAGTCAGCCCATCGCAAGAACAGATGAATCCTACTGAGACTAAAAACAAAAACAAAACTCTATCGCGTGTTCCCAGAGCGAGAGGGTCAGTTGTTCTTTGCCTCGTTTCAGCGGGTGTAAGGTGGCTGTTTCCGAGCCCTTTCCTTGTCCACCCCGAGGCCTGGCGCCATGGTTCCTTCTACCAAGTGGAAAGCGGCGATTCCTGCAAATTACCCTGGTGCCGGCAGCCAGCGCGCCTGAGCAAGACTGAGGAAAGGCTGAGAAACGTGGGTCTGTTCAGCCTGCAGAAGAGAAGACTGAGAGGGGATCTCATCAATGCTTATCAATATCCAAAGGGTGGGTGTCAAGAGGATGGGGCCAGGTGCTTTTCATTGGTGCCCAGCAACAGGACAAGGGGCAGTGGGCACAAGCTGGAGCTCAGGCAGTTCCTTCTGAATGTGAGGAGGAGCTTTACTGTGAGGGTGACAGAGCCCTGGCACACGCTGCCCAGGGAGGCTGTGGAGTCTCCTTCTCTGGAGATAGTCAAAACCTGCCTGGATGCATCCCTGTGCACCCTGCTCTGGGGGCACCTGCTTTGGCAGGGGGGTTGGGCTGGGTGATCTCCAGAGGGCCCTTCCAACCCCTACCATTCTGTGATTGATTCCGTGAGACCCCAAACGTCACGAGGCATGAAATGCAATTGAGAGAAACGGTAAATGAATAAACTGCGTTCTACAAGCCCGAGTTATTCAGCCGGGGTAGGACAGAAAAACATAAAGATGAAAGACAGCTGATAAAAAGGAAAGTTAGAAAATAAATGATTCACAATAGGGGCCGTGAGTGCGTTTATCTTCGGAGACATCTCTAATTAAAGGACGTTGGATAACTAGAGGGTTACGTTTTCCTGGGTCAGTGGTCTTGAAAAAGAAATTGCAGTTGCAGCAAATGTCAATAAAGAGCGATGGTGACCTACTGCTAACAAAAGCACGTTCAGTAATTAACTGGCATGTTTGTTATTTTTTTGGTGTTCCTGAGGTTTTTCTGTACGTTTTCATCCTCTATTTCTTGCTTTCACTACAGACAGATGATATATAGTGTTTTCCTTATGGTTTAGAGAGGAGCGATTTCTGTGAAGTTATTTCACTGATGTCTTCCCCTGAAATTGCAGCAGCTCCATTGGGCTACCTGTGTTTTCAAAGTCTGCTAAACTACAAAAAACTATGGAAATGCTGTGTGCCAACACAAAATCAACTCTTTGTATGTAATGACAAATGCATCGTCAGTTTTCAAAAGCATAGTTCTCCCCTGGCTTGCATTTTGCACGGTTGTCTGCTTGTGTAAAGTGAAAAGCATTTTAGTTCAGTAGCATTTTACCCCTACTTTTCCTAGCTATGTGTGGCTGCAGAACAGCACCCCCCTGGAGAATCTGACTCATAAACTTCGCTTTCCAAGTAATGTTCTTATAAAGGCTTGCTCACAAGTGCCATTTAGGTCTGGGTTCTGCAGACTTGAATAGTGTTAAACACGTGAAAAGTACCACGGTGTGTAAGGGGACTTGTCACGTGCTTAAATGCTAGTGGGACTGAGTCTCCTTGCTGCCTTGTTTTTCCTAGAGACACAAAAATAATTTTGTATTGGCGTGAGAGATAAAAATACTATATTGAGAAGGACGGAGAGATAAAAATAAGCCATGCAGCATTTGTAATGCTTTAGTTAGCCTGCCACATGCCCATTATGCCACTGCATTCAAAGTGCAAATATTCTGTTATTTACAACACACTACAGGAGATACGGCTCCAGGTAGTCAAAGCTGGCCAAAGGCAAAACTCGACAAAGCACTCTGTATCCGCCTCTGCCCATAGCGCGCATTTCTGAAAGCCACAATAATTGCCATTTATCTTACTAGCCAGCGTTTTAAAATGAATGGTACTATTTGGCTTAAAGGAAGCATAAAGTGAAAACGTCCATTTTAGATTTTATTATTTTGTTTACCCTGTGATAAAATTTGCAGTGACTTCAGTGTGAACCAGGTCACGTTTGTGCAGGACGGGGATCGGCACAGAGTGAGAGAAGCTAGAGCTGAGCAGAGACTGGGCACACAGGCTTTTTGAAAACTCACCAGGCACATCTATGCAGCTTTTGGTGCCCAAATACTGTTGATAATTTTGTGACCAACTCATGACAGTGATCAGATTCCTGTATGTCATTCAGATTGTGATTTTATTGTGGTCATTATATCTCTATATAAACACTAGAAAACCGGGGAAAAACTGACAAGAGTTGATTTTCAAAGACAGAAGGAATATTACAGTAACTGAATGAAACCTACGGTTGTAAAATGCTATTTTTGTATCATGTATTTTACTTTTTAATGCATTGGCTTCCCAATTCATTCCCAAACTGCTTATATTCCAGCATCAAATCCAGTCTGATCCTGTTTCCATTTCAATCAACTATCTCCACGCCTCAGTGTTTGTATGTGTGACTATTTCTGGACCATTTTTCTTGAAGTACAGCCAAACGTATGTTCCAGACAAATACGAACCATTTGAAGAGTGCATACATGGTCTCTCAAAATGATCCACGATTTGTCAAGCAACAACAACAAAATAAGGTAAGAGTGAATGTGAAGAGGTCCAGTGTAGAAGTTATCCCAGGAATACTTAAGATAACTTACTATGAATGCTGCAATGCTGTTCTCGAAAAAAGGCTGCATCCTCACATTCAACAACTGGCTTTAGCTCAGCTCTGTGGACAAATTTCCTGGTTGAATGTTCTCTTTACTAATGTCTTAATTAGGTGGTTTCTCCACGGTGCTGTGACTTCCTCTCCTTAGAAAGGACTGCCTGGTTGAGCTTATGGCACTTTTCAGTGGTTTTTTTATGGATAACACAAAACTTTTCAGAATATCTGAATTATGAATATCTATTTCAATCATATTTCATATGTAAATTTAAAAAGATTCTAAATGGAATCCAGTGTTGTAAAACATGTCCCAACATCCCTTTCTGAGATCTCATTCGCATATCAATCTGGTAACTTGCATAGTCTTAATAGTGCCACTTATTGGAGAGCTCTGTGTATTGCAAGGTATTTCAATCACGTATTTATAAAAATGAATGGCTTTTTACTGGTGATAGGTAATGCCTAATTTACAGTGCTGCAGGAAGAGATGAAAGTACTGCACAGAACAGCTTTTATCGTAGTCTCGGCTTCAACCACACTGACTCGAAGACTCTAAGAATGAACAACACGTTAGCGGATCTTACGCAACTTGATCTTTACAATAGTAGTGAAGGAGCGAGAAAGGAAAAATAAGGACAAATCTTGTGGTTTCTAATGGAGGAAATCGTCATTTCCTTCCAAAGTACAATCTACCCTACAGCATTTGAGTGAAAAAGACCAGCTTTCCTGGATAAGCCCGCGTGCAGATCTCAGTCATTATTGATAATTATGCACACATTCTTCTGAGTTGTGCAGGTAGAATTCATGAAATTGCATCATTTTCTTGGCAGTGATTAAGAAATTCACGGTTGATTACCGATTATGCTATAGGCACCATATGTCTTTTCGCAACAGAATTCTAACACACCCCAGGTACACTGCATTTCCAGGAGCACTGACAGTACGAACAGCACTCCCTGAGTCAGCGGCTGTGACGGCTGCGAGGGAGACAATGTCATGCTGCGTGATACCAAAGATCCGCAATGTAATGACTGCAGTGTGGCCTGACATCACATCAAAAGCTCTGCAAAGGAACGTTAGCCATGCACAGAGGATCAGGTCTCTGGCATGGTATTTTGAGGAGCTGGTGAGATGTAATATTTGAAATACATTGGAGTATTAACAAGGTGTTGCTGCTGGGGCTTAAATTATAGTGTCAAGAAGCAAAGCAGGAAAAAATGGCAGGTACTGACCTTTAAAAAAGTAGATGCAGATAAAATAATAGAAAGGCAATTTAAGGAGCTGTTGACTTTGTATGTCAAGAAATTGAGGGTCATGAATCATTAAGGTTTACATGTTTTGTCCTGAACATGCTCTGTGGTCACTAAGTCAAAAGGTATGGTCTTCTCTGGTGTTCATCTTTCTCAAAATAAGAGAACTGTTCAGATTGCCTGAGTGTGGGGGTTGCCTGACTTTGGTTTGACATACAGTAATTTGGGAAAAGTAATTGCAATGCCTATGACAGACAGATAGGACGAATGGCCTGAAGTATGTTCTTTCCATTGGTTCTACAGAAGGCCAGCCCCAGAGCAAACACAGTCGTAACAGCCTTCTGGTGTCTTGAATTTCAGTGCCGTAAGGGGCAGTCCAGGTACAACCCACAGCAACTCCTAGAGACAGCCAGCAAGGTTAAGACTTTTTTCGTGCCCATTTTGTCTGTAAACCAGTGCCACCTTCTGAGATTTTCATTAGCTCTATTACTGCTTTCAAATTTTATTGTTTTTACTTCATATGTTCATTGTTATTTACAATTAATGAGCAACATTTTAGAATTTACATTTAAACTTGGGTTTTAAAATATAGTCTAAAACTGCATTATTATTTTTTTTTTTTAGTGTTCCAAACGACAAATTCCCTGATTCTGCAGGTCAGCATGATCCCACAGTCTGCTTCCAAAAGCAAGGACATCCATAATGATATATTTAAACCTCAGTTCATATTCCCCTATCACTAGGAATCAGCGCAGGCAAATCAGCTCCAAAAGTCATTCGATGGCAATTGTGGACAAAGCTCAACCTTGTTTTAGCTCAGCCTGCTCAAAAGCCTTGTAATCCTTTTTTTCAACAGCTGTCTTTACAGTTATCCAGAAAAGTGAAAATATCCACAGCAAACCATGAGAGCGTGGACAAAGCATCTGCCTTGGCAAGGCTGTCTTTCTGCAAGTCAAGGGATGCACAAGAGGGTTGGAAAAAAGCTCCTTTCTCTTGAGCACTGCTGAGGGAGGGCAAACGTCTGGGGCTGGAGAACGAGGAGGGCACGGAGGGCACACGGAGGCTGATCCAGATGTGATGGAGCAGTGTTTGTGCTCTTGGCAGTAAATATCAATCGTGAGACTTTCCCCATTCAAGAGCACAGGGATATTTCCGAGCAGTCTAGGTCCCAGTTCTGACGTGTTGCAGGACAGCAGTAATCTGGCAAGATTTAATTCAAAGACGTGATTTTGCAAAGGAACAGAAGATGGGTGAGAAAAACACCCCACTATTCCCTAAGGAGAGATTACTATTTCTAAGTAGTCTTCTACTTCACGTACTCTTTAACATCAATGAGAGTTTTTGCACATGCACCAGTGGCTGACTAGACCCAAATCCATTAATTACAGTAAAAGCCTCAAGGTAATTATTACTTGCAAACAAAGATCCCGGGTTGGTAACAGCTCTGACTTTCTGGCACCCGTGATTCTGCTTTCAGTGGATAACTGCTACAGAGGCTTGGTGCAAATAATTCCTTTCCTTCCAGGCTGGACTGTGCAGCCACAGCCCAGGACATCTTGCTGTCATTGCAAGCAAGTCACGAGGAATGTCTTCATGACTGTCAGTGCTGGTGGGATGTCCAGCTGGATGCCTGGCTGCTACTTGTGCCTCTGGTGACCTCTTCCTTGGTCCTTGGTGCCGGGCTGCCGTCATGGCGGCCGTGCGCTCCCTTTGCCTCTGCAGGAGGAGATGTACTTTGCTGAGCATGCTGCTGCTTCAGCATGAGGAGGGATTTCTGGTGGTGAGTCATGCAGGATGTAGCAGGTGGTGGCAAACGTGAAGCTGTGAAGACAGTGCAATGCTGGTACGACTGGGAGAGGAGAGTGGGGCACTGGAGGTGGGCAGTGGAGGTGGAGGGGAGGAGGAAGCGGAGTGCAAAGCCACCAACTTTGGCAGAGCCTGGCTGTGGTAGATGCTGCTGTGTAATGGGGAGGCATGGCCACGGTGCCCATCAGTGTGCCTTCAGAGGGTGGGATGGGAAGTGACACACAGCAACATGTGGGAGTGTAAAATTTAAGAGACAAGTCTGATTGTCATGTAGTTTAATAATAACATGTGCTTCATGTAGCTGAAACATGACTGGAGCATAAGAAGGCTCGTGGAGGTTGGGCATGGCTTCCGGCTGAACAGAAGCTGGAGAAGGACTGGCGGGAGGGCAGGTGGGGACCACAGAGGATGCAGACACACTGGCACTCAGCAGGCACACAGCTGGCTGTACTGGTGCGGTGGCTTCCCCTGTGTCTGGTGGCCTTGGAATAGATGTTGGAGTATTTTGGAGTTGTTATTCCAGGCTAAATCCCTGACACTGTGCAGTTCTGAGGAGGGGTTGGAGTGCTTCTGAAGGGTTTGGCTCTTGCAGGGGCAGTTTATTTTACTTTTAGCTCTAATATTAACCAAAGAACTTGGGACTCCAATGAATTTGTGTGTTTCCAGTCAAATAACTAACAAGTGTTCCATTCATTTACTTCTCACATCAATTGCTTTTGGTTTTTTCAAAAAGGCTGCAGGATATTCTTGCACTGTAAGGAAGGACCGGGACAGAGAATATGTCTCTGTAAAAATGTCTTTTTTAATGCAGAGGGATTTGTAAGCTGCATTCATATATTTTTTGATTAATAGATAGTGTTGGTGAAGTGTTCGCACTTAAGGCAGAGGTCAAGTCTCTGGTATTTTTCCATCTTAGAGGTGAAAGCAGAGTGCATTGGCTTGCAGCATGTGTGTGGGTTTTTTTGTTTTTTTTTTTTTGTAGCTGCGGCAAATAATTGTGACCCCTGATTACTGGAGTGATTTAAAACTACTCTTTGCTATGTTAACTTGAAGTCGTGAACTACAAAGTTCTGCTGTGAATAGTGTATGAATTGAAAAGGGACTCTGTTGGAACTCACTGTTATGTTTGAAGTTGGTAGAAACTAGAAATTGAAAAGACCCACTAGTTCACTGAATGAATTCATTGCCCATGCAAGACACATTGATATCCTTCCCACATTTCTCAGGAAAAAGAAAACACGTTGTGTTGTTTCTGGAGAAAATACTTTGACACCATGCAATCCATTGGGATGTCTACATTTTGACCTGGTCTGCCATCTAGGTAATTTTTGCATCAAATTTCCAGTGTCAGTTGCAGAATGACTAAAAAATTAAAGCTCCATGTAGAACAGAGATGATTTATTATATATTTCTCTTTCTTACGCTGAAATTGCTGTTGCAGTTCTGGCGTTCTTTGAAGAATTGTCAGTTTACTCTAAATATAAATGTTATGAAACATTTTTAATGACTGGCAGCCTGCAATGTCTTAAATTCACATAGTGATACAAGTAGAAGTTTGAAAGCGGTCAGTAAGGAAAAAAAAATTTGTGACATTTGCTGATTATCCCAAGTGGAAAGGAAAAACTAAACAAAGGCCGCGAAGAGTGACAAGCAAATTCCATGAGAAGAAACTTCAGTCATCTAATAATTGAACTTAATTGAATTTAACTAGACGCATAGGCCAAGAATCCTTTTTCCTTTTTTCTTTTTTTTTTTTAATGGATTTTCATGGGAAGTTGATAGAGTTCCTCAAAGGAATAGACTTACTAGCTGCAATTTATGTACGGTACAGCCTACTTTTGTCTTTAGCTTATGAAATTTGGTCTAGTTTGTCATGACTACTTTCTTTGTTAAAAGGTAAAATGCACATTGGGCAAATGTTCTATGGCAATTTGCATAAAAAGTGATGACAAAGAGCAATTAATTCCTCATTATTATGCAGTGAAATGCTACTTTGCTCCTAAGTGACTGTAGAATAGAGTTTTTTTCTCTGTGTGTAAATCTGTTGTGGCATTGTTCTAAAAATAGTACTTAAGAGCCCTCTGCACTCTTTATAAATCAGGGCCTTTGACACTCCATTTGATTCTCCGTGGAGAGATTTTCCTCACACATGCTGAACACTACAACTATCACCCCAAATGTTCATCGCAATAATAAGCATCAGAATTTTGTTAGATAAAGCAAGATAGAGGAATTTAATATTTTGTCAAATTAGATCTCTATCCTTTTTATCTGGAGATCAGCATTCAAAGTACACTCAGATCACACACAAATAGAAACATATTCCTGCCCCACACAGCTAGTCTGTACAGAACAAAGAGTCAAGATACCGTTGTCTATGAAGGCTTGATTCTGAGTACAGATTTCATTACTGGCTCACTGTAGGATAATGAAATTCCTTCAGGGCAAAGATGAGGTACATCAAAGAGGCAGTGTGGAGAGGCAGACTTTGTTAGTGCATGCTCTGTCACCTGCATTACTGGTCCCTGCCTGCCTTTAATTTGTAAGGAAATGCTAGTAATTCAAACTCTTTTATTGGACCAACTTGTATTTATATATGTATGTGTGCATACATATATGTGTATATGCACACGCACACAGAAATACGTGTTTTTCAAAATACAAAACCTTATGAAAGTTGCGTGACTTCTTTGCAGCTGAAATGGACTACAGAAAATAATTCATTTCTTGCCAGCGAAAATGACCCATGCAGGTCCTCAAAGTATCTTTGCACTTAGTAAACAAATGCCGTCTTGCACGCCCCGTGCAGTTAAGTAACCTTTCATGCAAATTTGCCTTTTTATTTCTGTAGCAATTCAGAGTGACTTTAGTGCTTATGGAAATGAGAGGCCAATGTTTGGTAAGACCAGGAGCTGCTGAAGACATGAATCACCAAAGCTTTCCCACAAAGCTTTGCCAACATGAGAACAAAAGGGTTGCCCTACAGAAACACATCACAGGTCTATCTAGTCCAGCATCCCGCCTCTGGCAGCGGCCAGTAACTGATGCTTCAGAGCAAATCAAAACCACAGCAAGCACCTCGCTAATTATGAGATGCTATGCGTAGAGGGAAAAAAAAGGTTGCTCCTGACTCACAAGAGAGCAGTTTATGCCCTGAAGCGAGAGGTTTGAGTTCCCTTGTATCCGTTTGCTTAACTCGCACAGTTGCAAATACTATTTATGCTTAAAAGAGTTTCTAATCCTCTCTTGGATCCTAATCAACAATCTGCCTCAATAACCTGAGTTACCAGGAAGTTCTTGGGGCTGAGCACACACTGCATGGAAGCTTTGTGCTTTGCTAGTTTAGGGAAAGTTTTCCATCCTTGGCCTAACACCCACTGCCCTGAGGATCAGACCTAATTGTCTAGATGAAAAATACCCAAGCTACCACTCCCTTCCCCTTGAGTCCTCCCTAACTGAAGCAGTTAATTCTTTCCCACCCCCTACTTGCAAAACTGTTGCTTTGGGTAGATTTCTTTTGCTGACACAGGGCAGCGGCTCCCGCTGAGGAGGTCTGGACAGGTTCCTTTGTGCATCTCACCTCAGTACGAGAGAGGTCTGCCTGCAGGCAGGGGATGCTGCCTGGCCATGCTTCCTCCCACTGTTGCAAAGGAGAGGGCAGTGACAGGCAGAGGACCAGGGCAGATGGGAAGCTCACGGAAGGCAGCAGTGATGCCAGCTCCTTTCTGCTCTTCCAGTGTTTCCTCCTGAAGTAGCAGGAGCTCCACTCAGGCTGCTCTGTGGAAACATGCGGTGCCTGTGAAGCTCCCTCTCCTTCCCATCTTACTCCAGATTTTCTGCTCTCCCGCGCAGGAATGCAAGCAACGTTTTCAAACCAGACTTTGATGACCTTGAATGACCTTGTGCATCATTGCCGAGTCGTCCTGTTTCCATTACAGCGGAGCGGTAATCCTCTCTTCTATCTCCCCATTGAGTGTGGGTTTCTTCTATGTGCATCTCAAAAAGGTTACTTAAATCTAGCACACAGACCGTAACAGCCATATCAGAAGGTAAAGGAGATCCAAAAAAAGCTTAACTATTACCCATGGGGCATAAGTGCTTAAGCCTAGATGTGCGACCCTGAGCTCCTAAGCAGAGACGTGCCTCCTAAACAGAGAGGTGCCCAGACTCTGTAGGTTTTCATCTCAAAGCTTCGCCTTTGCAACCTGTGGCTGTCATTGCTGCTCAGGCACAGACAAGCCTGGGTTTTGATCGAGGCAATCAGACTGGTGCCTAAGGGTGTGCTTCCAAGAGAGCTCCAAACAGCCCTCATGGGCACTGCTGCTATCCCACCCTTACCTCTGGCTGTGTTTTCCGTCTCTACCCCGCTGTTTGCCCCTCGGGCAGACACTGGTGTTTGTTTGACCTTGTAGTAAGCTGGTCTGGGAGCTAAAGTGGCTGCACATTTCTTTGTAGGATTATTTTTCTGCCAGCTTAACTTCCTGAACGATCTGACCAGGAGATCAGACATCACCAGGGCTGGTGCACAGGGAGGAGTGGGCATGGGAGGCTGGGGACAGGGCAGAACACCCCGGACTTGCGTGGACCAGCACAGACCCCTGCAGCCTCAAGAGTCCATCAACAAGGTGCCTCCGCCCCAGCCTGGCACCCTGCAAGAAGGTGCTCTACCCGCTCGACGCTCCCCAGCGTGGAGGCTCCCCACCATCTGCTGTGGGGCAGAGCCAGCAGCACCTCTGTGTTTGAGCGAGGGGCAGCGCTGTAAGTCCAGGGAACAGCGGCAGGGTGGGGATGGAGGAGCTGGGGGACAAGGAGACAGGGCAGTGGGCTCAGACTGCAAAGAAAACGTGGTGAGTGTGGTGGCTCACCACAGGCTGAGAGCTGGGAAGCTCTCGAGCCCTGTGAGCCCCTTTCGTGCGAGGCAGAGGCACCAGGCGAGTTGGGAGCACTGCAGGGGCTGGGCACAAGCAGCCCGTATGAGCAGTGAGGACGGACATATGCATGCTTTGCTGGATAAGGCCCATTTCCCTTCATGCTTTCACCGTACCTAATGTCACCCACGCCTCTGTTTCCATCGGCTTTCCCAGGATCTCTTCACTCCAGCTATGTCAAACAACAACACAAAACCCAGATCAGAGCCCTTATTTAGCAATGATCTCCACACAGGGGATACAGCCTGCCGAATACAGATGTCTGAAACTGCCTGCGGTGTGTTGGTCTGTTTATGTAGCATGGCTTTTGCTATTTTATTTGCTTAAGTGTCATTACCTGCATCCTGGGACAGGCGTGGGGGGATGTCTTCTGTGAGCTATACTGAATTTTCCTGAAACCACCGAGAGAAGAGAATGCCATTTCATGCCGAGAAACTGTTATTTCACCTACATGCGTGTTATGTTGTATTCTTCAGACTACGTTTTACATGCCTGGGGTATATATGTGTGATCTACTGAAATCGCTCGCTGTCTTCCATAATTTATGCTGCCCTTCAGTCTTAGCAGCATGCATAAACTTCAACGACGCGTTGTCACTCCTCTCTAAATCATTGTGAAAAGTCATCTGAGGAACAGCACTGGACCTGGGGCATTCTGCATTTCACCTGCTCCACTTCCCAGACCAGGCTCCGAGGCGGCAGGATGACACAGCAGAAGAAAAATCACAGCCAGGAAGGTGTGAAATAACATCGCAGATAGTAAGAAATTAGAATAGATAATGTGTTAGTACAAACCTTGGCATGGCTGTTCAACCTAGTGGTGTCTCCTTGGGGGTGGTGGAGGCAAACGTTCCCCTTTTTCTTCAGGCAGCCTCTTCATAAAACCTCACGGTGAGCAAATAGATCTAATGGAAATGGGAACGCGAGAGGGTTAACCTTTAAGTCATCAGGGGTTTAGCATTTACCATTGTCACGCAGGACTGTACCGAGATTATTTGTTTCCTATCACTTAATCCATTTATAATGCAGTGCACTAATCCACAATTTGTCATTTGACCCAGCATGGTGCTATGAGGGGCTTTGTCAAAAGCATTTTGAAAACCCGCTGACACTTCCCGCTTCCTTAATTCCCTGGGACTTTTTGCAGGTTTGAGGGAAGAGAGCTGCGGCTCAGCTAACCTGATCCTGCACACCCAAATTAACCTTGTCCGTGGTTGCACACAGTGGGCATCCTCGGCCCTGGGGTCGGCATTACCTACGTTCATTTCTGACTCATCTTTTGGAACGGGGAAATTCCTTGGTCTCGGGAAACACCCTTGTTTTTCAGAGATGCATTGCAAGCTCTTGCCAGTCGCTCTGTTCTGGAGTTTAACTTCTGAACACTCCTGGATTCTTTTAACTTCATCAGCTCGGGTTTTCTCAACTTGCTCCAGTACCTCTTCTTCTGAAATGTTTATCTTTATAATATCACACTCATCATTTCCATAAATTTCCAAATCCCCCACTACAGTGAAGACAAATGTAAATAATAAATTCGGCTTCTTGAAAATGTCTTAATCCTTGTTAATTGCGTCCTTAATTCCTTAATGACCTGGAGGGCCTACAGAGACACACATGCAGCTTTATTTATGTTTAGCCTATTTGAATAATTAGGTATTGTTTATCTTAATATCTTTGGCTATTTGCTCCCTCTCCTCCCTCTGAATTACTATCTGTTTACGGTTTACTTGCGACTTGTGCTGAGCTGGTTTGGGCAGAATTTCTAACATGTCTGTGTGAAAGCTCCCTTGGTGTTGTCCTGGAGGCAACGTCTCTGAAGTTCACAGCATCGTGTTCGTCTTCCAGTACAGCAACTTCTGCCTTGAAACAGCCTTTAAGGCTCTGGAATTTCTTACAAAGATTTTGTTTGCCTCGGTTCAGTGTGATCATGCAGTGCAATGTGATAATTCAGTGAGGCATTTGATTTTTTAAATGTTATTATCGTTAACAACAATATTAGCCAGGAGAGCAACTTTAACTTAAGGTTGTCAGATACTTTCTTCCTGTCAGCTGCTCATAAACTGCCCCGTTTTAACCATTGCAGGTGGTTTCTTCTATGCTCTGTGTCCAGCCCATCTATTAAAAATATGCTATTTTAAGAAGAGGAGTGGGGATTTCTGGGATGGACTAGGAGGTGAGGGAGGAGGCGAGAGTGGGGCCGAATGAGGAACTGGAGGGAAATACTGAGATTGCCTGACCCAAGGACCACAGCTGAAATAAAGCACTTGCACCCAGCAGCCTCCCTCGGCGGCCCACGTGGGTGACTTACAGCGTGCCCTCTTGGAGCTTGTGATTTGTACAAACGAGCCTTAGGATGAGACTGCAAACTTAATTCATATGTCTGATGTGAACTAGCATTGAGCCAAACCCGTGAAGATGCACGGCCGGTTCACTGCCTTACCCAGCCTCTGATTCCAAGCAATTTTCACTGTAACTCCTCACTGAGAAGGTCATGAGAGAAGAAACCTTTTGACTAGGTTATCTTTGCCTTCTTTTTATGGCTTTGGTACAAAATGAATCAATTAAAAAGGAGATAAAAAGAATCTCTTCTTTTCTCTCGTCATGAGAACCTTATGCACTGTGTAAAGTAGAGAGAGAAAAGAAGTGAATGCTGTTAAGTAGTGGATTACTTTATGTACTTCATGGGAAAAAATTGGCCAGCTCATTTCAAAGCAAATTATGCCTACAGTACTTTAAAGGGAAGTAAGAGGAAATAATAATAATTATATCTGAATTGGCTTAGGGCTAAATTCTGTAAATGAATATGGGTGTGACTGGGCAAAATGTTGTCTTGACGTTAACCCGCAGGAAAAATGAACCTATCATCAAACCCAGATTCAGTTGCAAAAAGCTTTGTGTCTGTTATTGTATGACCACGCAAGGATATTTGATTTTTTTTATTTTCTTGGCCAAGTATGCAAATTAGCCTACTCCTTATTAGCCTTTGTAGGAGCATATTCATATGAAAAATTATGACAACTTAATTTCAGTATTTCGTTCTTAAAGATCAAAAATGGCCAACGTAAATGTTAGCAGAGAAAAGGAAAAAGAAAATAAAACTAATGAGTTGGGTATTTGTGGGTTTTGCTTTAAAGTAGTTGAGAAGGTGAGTAAGGACCAAGGAAGGGAGAGACCAGTAAGCTTACCTTTATGGAGTTCGTGATATCTTTAGGGCAGATGGGAGTATATCATTGATTAAAGCCAATAGCCACGGTCATAAAGAGTAATAAATAAGAAAGTTATTAAAGGAGCTTATCATAGGAAAGCTTTGATAAGTGAGGCATTGTAGACAAATCAAGGAGGGACTAAAGGATAAACAGAGTTTGGTCCTGTGTAGTGGAAAGAGAACTCTGCTGCAGCTCCTAACTGCAGTGGTTAGGGTGTTCCTAAGAAGCAATTTTTTTCAGCATCCAGAAATGTATGAGTTAAAAATTCTTTCTCAACTGACAAGGGCTCAGCTAAACAGATCAAAAAGAGAAGGAAAACCAAAACACAAGCTCAGAAGTTGCCTTTGCCTTGTACTGGGAGTCAGAAAGTGTCAAAGATGTGTCATATCTTAAAAGGCTAAATGAAAAGTTACAGTTCCTCCATACATGAAGAAAGAAAAGCTTTATTGAAATAGTTTCTTTGTTGCAACCTATAAAAATATTATGAGGACAGCGTGTATAAAAGAGTAAGAGAAACAGAGGTTACTGGAAATTCATGTAAAGGCGAGTTTCACTGTTTTATAGCATAACGAGAGAAAGCCATCACTCCCAATACTAGTGTTTCTAATTATCTGGGATTTTTTTTTTTTACGGTTTCTAGACTTTTCTGCTAAAAACCTAAGGTGCTTCCTGAAAACTGCGTGTTACAGACGTTACCAGGCTACTTGGATACCTGTCCATCTTTCCTCACTCCGATTAATAAATGAGAATAGCCATATTCTCCAGAAATACATTCATCAAAGCAAAGGGCCAGGGTTTTATCTCATGGCTTTTGACATAGCCTCCACGAGGAGTGACGTACCAGCGGCCGCTCCTTCAACGGCACCGTGCAAACTGCCCTCCCCTGCCGCGGGATGCGGTTGTGGCTGCAGAGCTGTGTGGATGCTCATCCACGCTGGGGCTGCCACTGCTGATTCTGGACGGGTTCTCTGTCAAGCCAGACCTTGAAAAAGGTTGGAGAAAATGAGTTTGCTCTGGTATGTGGCGGTGCCTGAGAATCCTCCTGCCAGCTGCACAAAGCTGAAGTTTCAGTAGTTCCAGCAGTTCCCTTTCTGTGCCACTCCCTGAGCTGATTGCTGCTGGGTGTCAGGTCTGGATGAAAGTGGTTGCGGAGTTAGCCTGTACATCACTTCCATAAATCCTGGAGATCTTCTTGCTCCACTCCTTGCCCTGCTGGAAGCATGAGTAGGGCTGAGGGAGCTGAATGAAACGACCTTCAGTGCTTTTTTGGGACAAGAACTGAAATATTTTGCACTGAGGCAGAAGTTACAGGTGTGGGCTTCAACACACAAAGTTACCCTCAGTTGATTTGAAATTTAGTGAAACTTTGAATGTGTGGTAAACAAGGTTAAGTGGGAACAATTTAATCCTAAGTATCCCGGTTGAGTCTAAACCTTACTTCAAGAGGGTTCTGAATGCTACTGTTACGGCCAAATTTGCTGAAGAACTGTGGTATTCACTCTGAAAGTCACGGTGAGGTGAAAACCGACCGAAGTGAGGGGGTATTCATGTGCATTTCCAACTCTGTTCAGGGCTGTACTAACCCTGATGAGGAGAAGGGCCTTCATCTTTGCACATGGTGCAGCAGCTTCTCCCCTGCCAGGAGCCTCCGCAGCCTTGTTGCACAATCAGAGCTGGGTAGATGAGAAGACTTACAGTGTTTCTTAGAAAGAGCCCATGATTGCTACTAGAAGGACATGCGGAATTTGTAAGCTGCAGCAGCCTAAATTCAGATTGAATGCAAGCACAGTAAAGATTTTGGGGAGTTAGGACGTGGGTATCCTCAAGAACCCCAGCTCACATACAGAATAGACCCCTTTTCTTGACCTATGACCAAGCTGGAAATGTCTCAGTTCGGTTATACGGAGGGAAACTCTGCCTTCATTTGGATACGAATTCTGCCTTCAAATTCTTCATGGCTTTTTGCATCGCTTACTCACTGATATCAGTGCAAATTGGTTGTAAGTCGCTTCTGACATGGGAATGATTTATACCAGCAGTGCACCAGAAAAATGACTTTGCAGCCCACTGGAGACCCTGTCCCATCAAATTCAGTAGGTGTTACGTGATGGTAACTGAGACTGTTACTGACCCCAGGTACCCTGGCAGACTCCGTCCATTCACCCCATTGGCCTCTACGCTTTATTAGTTTTTGTAGTGAGACTAGAAAATGGGATAGGCGTCTGTAAAGCTGTATCCAAAATACCGTGTTTCTTCCCTTTGTCTAAGTGCTGCAAGCTCTCCTTCTCTTCTTCCCAGTCAAGGAGACACTGCTACAGTGCATGACAGAAACCAGGTATTTCTGCTATTTTTATGTTACAGCTATGTACTCTGGGAATAATTGCTACATGTCCTTCTCCCAGCTGAAAACCGAGTAAGAGCAAACCTTAACCATAATACTTGTAAATAACTAGCTATGCTTTCTGTTAACAAAGCTTTTTTTCACACACAGTGGAGAAGCAGCAGACTGGGGGTGTTGTTAGCGATATATTGTCTTCTCACTATTGTTAGAGTGGAATATCGTCACCTCATTTTATTTCTTCCATCTGTTTTGTGCCGGGTTTGCTATGATGTTACTTTGAGAATACTGTGATAGTTTGTTTGTATTGATATCAGAAATAAATATAAAATGTTTTTGAAGGCAGCATAAGGATGGAGAGTTTGATGGGATTACGGTATAAGCAAGCAAGCTGTGAACAGAGACACAGACTGCTGCGAGATACAGAATCTGTGGAAGAATTTAGTTAGAGGTTATTAAGGGAGTAGGAGAAGAAAGATGTTCTTGTGACTAAGGCACCGGACTGATACTAAGACATCTGGCCTTTGTTCCTGGATGCATTATTGGATTCCATTGCGACCTGTGACAAGTCACTTAATCTCTCATTGCCTCAGTTCTTTGCCAGTAAAATGGAAGTAAATAAAATTTCTTTACCTCACCGATCCACTTCAGATATAACTCCATTCAAAAGTTACGAAATGCTCAGCTGCTAAAGTGATGAGCACAGGGAAAAATGAGTAAATCAATGAATTCTAAGTCTCTGCTTGTGATGAGTTTAGTGAGTCGTTTCTCTGGCCAGTGAACCTGGTGTGAAGGCAAACACTGGCTTCCTCCTAGTCAGAAACATCAATGACCAGTGTTTTGTGTGAAGTCGTAACAAGGTCTGAGATACTTTTAATGATAATAGGTCAGTAAAGGAAAAAAAAAAGATGAAAACCTCTTTTTTCTTATTACATCAAGGAAGAAAAGACCCAAGAGAGGGAATGATAGATGTCCTGACTGCATAAGATGAAAGCTTGAATAGAGGAAATGTACAACTTTTCTATCATTGGGAAATTTTTAAAGATTAAAACATACATGAGCTTGACTTTTCACTGCTGAATACCTTGCACAGTCAATTACATGCACTAATAGTGAGAACAAAATGCTTCACATGTGATAGAAGTACAGAATCATAGAATGGTTTGTGTTGGAAGGGACCTTAAAGACCATCTAGTTCCAACCCCCACGCCACGGGCAGGGACACCTTCCACCAGACCAGGTTGCTCAAAGCCCCATCCAACCTGACCTTGAAAACTTCCAGGGAAGGGGCATCTGCAGCTTCTCTGGGCAACCTGTTCCACTGTCTCACCACCCTCATCATGAAGAATTTCTTCCCAATATCTAATCTATATTTCCGCTCTTTCAGTTAAAACCGTTACCCCTCATCCTATCACTACATGCCCTTGTAAAAAGTCCCTCTCCAGCTCTCTTGCAGGCCCCTTCAGATACTGAAAGGCTGCTCTAAGGTCTCCCTGGAGCCTTCCCTTCTCCAGGCTGAACAACCCCAACTTACTTCATAGGAGAGGGGCTCCAGCCCCCTGATCATCTTTGTGGCCCTCCTGTGGATTTACTCCAGCAGGTCCATGTCCTTCTCGTGTTGGGGGCCCCAGAGCTGGACCCAGTACTCCAGATGGGGTCTCATGAGAGCAGAGCAGACGGCCAGAGTCACCTCCCTCGACCTGCTGGTCACACTTCTTTTGATGCAGCCCAGGATATGGTTGGCCTTCCCAGCTGCGAGTGTGCATTAGCAGCTCATGTTGAGCTTCTCATCAACCAATACCCCCAAGTCCTTCTTCTCCTCAGGTCTGCTCTCAATCCATTCTTCACTTGGCCTGCATCTGTGCTTGGGATTGCCCTGACCCATGTGCAGGACCTTGTGCTTGGCCTTGTTGAACTTCATGTGGTTTCATTTTATATTGTTTATATTATAGCTCATTGCATTTTATATTCCCCTTGCACCTGTATAAATGACCACACAAGACTCTAGGCATGGAGAATCCATTTCCCATAGATCTCCAGCATATCACAACCTGAGGAAGTTGCTTTATTCCTCAGTACCATGTTTGTTACCAAAGCTACAGAGATAGAATGTAAATGCTATCAGTGAATCACACCCAGAAAGCTTCCTAATCCTAGATAACTACTACATGATGCTGTATGTGTTTGAAACTGATAAGGAAATCTTTTGAATTTCCTATTATCTTTGATTAGATATGGGTTTTGGTTTTGATTTAGTGTTAGACATCTACTGTGAGGAACAAAGGGGGTGTCACAGGTAATGGAGAGATAGTTGTTTTAAAAAGTGAGATCCCTAAGAGAATAAAAAGCAGGTTGTTGAATTTCTTCTCGTTTTATTGATTATCCTTTCACTACGATTATCCATCTGCAGAAACAGATGCTTTCAAAGGAGTTAATCTTATCTGTGAGATGACTAACATGCATCTAAATTTTCTGTTGTTACATACCAGTGACACGTATTTAAAACAGACCCTTCTCCTGAATGTGTCAAACACCGGTGACACTGAGTGGTTGTCCTTTAGGATGAGGACAAGCAGTTTTCTTTGAATCACTGTGTTCTTCCTTCATGGCTCACATGTGGTTGAAAATTATTTGCAGGCAGATGCTGACAATTTCCTGACGAAACTTCATGGTTCATTACCTCCCTTTATGATAGCAGCAAAATAAATTGCTGTAAAGTCAGTTAATGTGATAGAAAACGTTCAACTTTCCAATAATAATAATAAAATCTCAATCCTGCTCTCTAAACTCTTCCAAGATACTTTCCAAATCACCTCCCCTTCCGCATTTGCACGCAGATACTGAATCTTACTTTGTGCTAAGTAGAACAAAGGTTGCCTCTGCAATGCAAATGCTGCTGGTTTGTGATGCTTCTTAAAGAGATTCTTCAGGAAAAAGGAAGATGTGCATGATTTAGCGCGACTGCTGGATGAGTGGAGGAGAAACAAGGAATGGGGTTTGTTGCTTCTGCTGAGTGCTGCTTTCTAGGTCCCTAACATGGGTTAGACTTACAGCATACAATGGAATATCAGTTAAATAAAAGCTCACGTCTTTCCCTAGAGAGGAATGGACATATATAAGCAGTGTATAGCTACTGTGTGTATTCTGGTGATCATAAAATGAGTACAGGCGGTTCAGTAAGCAAGAAACAGCAGACAATCAGGCATTTCCAAATTCCAGAGTCTTCGCCGTGCTTGATATCAGGACTATCTGGAAATAGCTGTGCTGGTTTATGTTTTGCTGAATGGCCTCCTGGCCAGGTTTTCAAAGAGGCTTTAACTGAGCTGACTCCTGTTCAGAGGGTAAGGGCTTCTTTGGGGATTGCTCCTGCCGGTCAGGAGGGGGATTTTCTCCAGGGCTTCTGCACCGTCTTGGCACAGCCCTTGTGTATTATCATGGCTCACGGGTCTCAGAAGGGCAAAATGCAAGAAGGTGAACAAAAATAGGAAGCTGCAAATGGGCAGGGTTAACTAAAGTGGAGCTTCTTGATCAGCATGGGAGATGCTGCATGAACAAAAGGTTGAAGTTGGTGGAGCCAAATGTGACCTGACCCAAGACAGGAAAATGCTTTTGAAAAATCAGTGCTGAAGAGCTTGCATGGGAGTCAAAGAGATCATATCCATCTGTTTTGAATGATAAAGCAACAGATTCTGTAAGTAACTGTGACTACACTCAGGGCAGGCGGGTGGTTATGACCTCCATAATGTATGTGTTGATAAAGCATGCAGGTAGCAAATCATCATCTCATAGCAAGCAAATAATTCTGAAGAGGAGATTTGCATCCTAAAAGCATGCCCTAAGCCAGACGATAAGTCTTCTAAAGCCTGCATTTACCACATGTAGCACGTGTTTAACTCTGGGTGATGTGATTTCACTTACAGTTGAAGCTAACACCACGGCTCAAACTCCAGGGGTACGCAGAGATGAGCAGTGTTTCAAAGTGTGTACCACTGGACAGACAAACCATTTCAGATGGATGAAAGAAACAGGGCTTCTGGGGATTGGACAAAACTGTGCCTTGTATCCTGTTTCTTATTTTTCCATTAAGTCTGATCAGCAAGTAAAGGAATAGAATCGACATGCGGATCTGTAAGTTCATCGCTGAGATGAAAGAAGACACTCAGCATGAAGGCACAAAGGCACGAGAAAGAAAGACAGGGAAGTAAAAGAGGAAGCAAAAGGCAAAACTTCAGTAGAAAAATCCAAAGCATCAGAATGGCTGATTTCAGCTTCAGAGAGTCGCCCTGAGCATACATTAAACCAGGTTCAGCTGCTCTACGTACCATAAAATATTTCATATTAATAATTAACAAGTCACTGGCTGTCAGAGCAAGATTCAAATGGATACAAGGGGAGTTTGGGTCACCTTCCCTAGGACTGAGAGTCTTAATGAAGGGATAGCTTTATTGCACTGCTGAGGAATGCTGATGTACTAGGCAGAAGGATTAAGGGATATACATCTTGAAGGCTCCCTCCATGCTTGCTCCCCCATAGGAGAGTATTTCATTTCCTCTTTTTATTCTTCTCTCTGATACACTGCCAATGTGTACACATAAAGGACTTGATCTTGCCTGCCAATATGTGATATACCCCAATGTATGTCTCTGGAAAATTAGCTTGCATATATGCAAACTCCACAGCAAAGGTGCTGTGCATCAGGAACATGACTGCATTCAATGACTGTTATAAATCAGAGTGCTTGGTGTGTCTTTGCTGGACACATTCTCATTTATCAAGGTGATTTTTAAACCTCTGCCTAATTCCCAGGTGTGAGAAATGGGAATTTGCTGAAATCTCTTGCAATGCCTTGTTCTGGCTTTAGATTTTACACTCCTGTTCACCTTCAAACCTACTTGAACATGAACGTATATTATAGTCGACAAGGTACCGGGGTTATTGCCTTCCCGTTGATCACTGAGGGGCTCATGCCATTACATGAACAGCTCAAAACGGGACTCAAACCCCAAGTTTTCCTTGTTCCTCTGATGAAGTGGAGAACTGAAACTATAGGAGTTCGAAAAAAGACACCAAGAAGACTTTCGCAGCCTTGGCTGCATGACCGCTAGCGATTGCAGCTAACGAGAATAGCCCTGCGGGAAGCGGCAAGCAGGATTTAAGAGAGAAACTGAGGAAACAACAGTCTGTTCAAGATCAGCTGGAAATGTTTATGAAGTTGGGCTGCCATTTGCACCTCTGGCTTGGGATGAAAAATGAGCATAAAAGCTGTGCAGAATTACCTTTGTTCTAGTCCTACAGAAGGACAGACAGACACACTGACAAACTCTGAAAGCCCAGAAGAAAAAGTGGCACATTTCAAAGAGCTAATTACAATTTCTTTCCCTTGGAGATTAATCCACTGACTGTAATCACGCTCCCTCTATTTTTGAGATCTTGGCAAGATCTAAGAAAAGCGCGAGCGAGCAAGAGAGTGCCCTTGCTAGCCAAGCAGATTTTTTACTAAGCTCTATCAGCCCTAATTAATAGACCTTTGTGTAAGACCAACGAGAAATCAGATTTCCAATAGAGCTGCATCAAATGGCCTTGGCTACCTCTGCACACAGAGTTTTTTAGGAGCCAGGCCACATCCAGGATTTGCCCATTCAGAGGATGAAAAGGAGGCGTAGGGGGAAGGCAGGATGAACACCTCCCCCCATCCCAACTCCTTCTTCTCCTCTGCTGCTGCTTTGTTCTGTTTGTAATCTTACCAGATGGCTAAGGCAGCCTAGAGAAGAGATTGCCTGAAACAGGCAGGTGATGAGGCCAGCAGCAGGGACTCCGGCAGTGATTGAAGAAACTGATACAGCTCTCTAACCCTTGCTGCTAGCAAAGTGCTTTGTTATTCTTCTTTTGCTCGTGGCTGCGTTGCATTTTGTGCCTTTCTGATAGCCAAGAAGGATGCTAGAAGCCAGATCCTTGGCTGGCACAAGCGAGGATAGCATCACTAACATCCCTAGAGCACAGCTGATCTGTGTTAGCTGCAGCTTTAGCCCTTAATTTCTGCACACCCCAGCTCTGCTCTTCTCCTTAGAGCTTCTCCCATGAATATGCGGGCATGCTCCTCTCAGAGCAAGGAGGACCTAGCCCTCTCCCACAGCTATACCTGGCAGACAACATATTTTTCTTTCCACCCACACCAGGGTAATGCTACGGGCAAACAGTGGTGCAACAGAGACTGAACTGGGTCACGGAGAGCATTCAGAATCCCCAGAAATCTCTAGAGAGAATATTGACTATGCCAACACCACCCTCAAGAGCAGACTTGACTGTTTTCCATATTACAAATCTGTAAGTGCAGCCCCTGCCTGGGTTCAAGGTGAGCTCTCTGCAGCAGCTGCAGGGACCATGCTTGCCTCAGCTTGCTCCATGGGCTAGGATGCTCCCAGGTGCACTCAAACAGGCTAAAGGCAAGCTATTTGCGAGGCAGCTGTGTGGACTGAAAGTGGGTGGGATGTGGGGCAAAATATGCTCACAGCCACTCAGGGGCTGGTTTTCAAAGCCACCAGGTCTGTTCATGTTCAGCGATCCTTTGTAATCCAGATCAAAAACATGGCACTGCCAGGAAAGGTTGAAGCAGCTCATTCTCCATTTCCACGGCAGCTCCCAGCAATCTGGTGTGAAGAATTAGCCCTTTAAGAAAAAACAAAGCCCCTTGGGTGTTTAATTCCATGCAATATATAATCTGAGCCTACTCTCATAAAAAATCAATAGCGAAAATCCTGTTGACTTGAATGGTAGCAGAGCTGGCCCTATTACTGCGCTGATGAAGCTGTAAGAGCAGAACAAGGCTCACAACGGTTTCCAGTTATTGTACAGTCAAAGACCCAACTTTGTCTATTCTCTAACACTGTTTTGGTTTGTGGATCATAGCGACATAAACTAAAGCACGTTTAAAGTTCTAGCGTTCACCCACAATGAACTAAACAACAATAGAAAGCTTGTCTTTGTAGTTAAAAAAATAAACAGAACGCCACAGAACAAAAGCTGAAATACTGTAAAAATAAGGTAGGCATATTTTTCATAGCTAAGCTTATACGCGGTATAAATATCTTTTGTCTGATTTTTTTTTTCCTGGAGAATTAAGCATTGAATAAAAAAAAGAAAGAAAAATATTCCACTATTTCTTTTCTTAATCCTTATTATAATTCTCTTCTAATCCTTTTAAAAACTTTTTTTTGGAATAGCATCAATTTCTTGTTCTATATCATCATCAAACGCTGCTGAGACTTTTTGTGTATCTTTCAAAAGTAGAAACACTTCTACTAGAAAAGTAAAGTGCTTATTTGAACCAATAACTCTTGAAAAAAGATAAAGTTTAAACAAAGACATCTCATACAGGAGGTTTTTCTCTGGGAGTTTAAGAGCTTTCCTCTACAAATGCGATGATCAGGATGGCAAGAGAATTATGTGTTCTTTTGACCTCTACCGTGTGCCACATTTGCTTCTTATCCGTGGTATCCTTGAAGAGGGAGCTACCAGGCCTTCTACAGAAGGAAGTTAAAGGTCTTGAGAACAAGGTAACAATCTTCCATAAAGGCCAGAGATGAGGCTGCTTTTTTGACAAGCTTCCTCTATCTGGCCAGTTATATGGCAAATCTTTCAAGCTTTGGCAGTGGAGTTAAGTTGCCCAGGGAACACGAGAAACAAAGCAAGAGGCTGGCAATTTGTCATCATCAGAAGCAGAAGAACCGGAATGTTATCGTCACATCTGGCGGTATCGAATCACCACCAGGTGCTGAATCAGACATCTGAATGAAGAACCTGCAAGAACCAACTGGAAGAGATGACACACAGGTGGTGGAGTAGGAAACTGAGAAATGCTGCTGGTCTCTAGCGGGGCAAACCTCAGAAAAGCCCGTAACAGCCTCCCAGCTGGTCCCAGTCAAGACAGACAATGCAGACGGTGTCTCTGGAATGCCAGCCTGGAGAGGCTAGCGGTGCATATGGCTCTTGGAGACACAGGCAGGTCCCATGTCAGTTTTCTGCTTTCCAGAAGTGAAGGGCAATATACATAACAAAAATAACAATAACAAAAGACACTCATGTGGGGCATCCCAGACTGGTGCATTTGGTGGGGATCTACACTGGTGACACTAGTTTCACCTAAGGCACTGTCCATTAAGGACATCACTGCTGCTTTTTAGACCGTTACAGATCATGACCATGCTCTCTGAAAGGTTAAAGCCTCCACTTTCAAGTGGTGAATTAAAGAGTTGTTGGTGTTGGTGAGCATTTATTAAAGTGCATCTAATCTTACATGCTCTTAATCTTTCCATATAATGTGCAGTAAAACTGCATTATCATGTGCACCTTTCTCTTGGGACGCACCGGCTAGACTCCTCTGGCCAGTAGCAACATTTCCCGAGTTTTCAGAAATGACGAATGATTTCTTAATGCAGAAGTGCCGTGGCTTCACTGCAGTCACAAAAGCAGATTAAATTAGTATTGACCTCCGTGCTGCAGTAGCCATGCGGGTATCAGTAGAACATATGACAACTCCGCATACCGGTTCTCATTCTGCTTGACGAAGATGAGATCATCACTGACCTAAAAATTGGCAGCTGCTCCTGCACCAGTGAAAGCAGCCTCGTTTCATTGACCTTGTAAAGAAAGTACCAACATCTATCAGATATATCTGGAATTTCAAAAGGGAGAGTTTTCAAAAAACTCAAACTTTTTGCTGACATAACCGATTTGTAACGTGGGAAGCATTGCCTCAAGCTGAGGATTGTTTCACGCTATCCAACCGGCGTCCCTCAGCTGTGGTTCTGCAGTCGCACGGGGAAGTTGTGCTGCCGAAAGGATTTCCAGGCTGAAAGGATGGACGGACAGTGAAGCTAACAACTGTAAATAATGCACAGTGATGTGGAGAGCTAAAGGAATCACTCACATAGCTTGGGCTTAAATGGCTAAAGGCAGTAAGAAGGTATTTTTGTCATATTAGGAATAAAAAAGTTGTAGGTCAGGTAGGGATCCACTGCTGCTTGCAAATAGTGGATGTGTAAATCAGATCTCGAAAAGGCAGACATTTTCAAAGAGGTTTTTGTGCTGTAGGTGGGGTGGAGCAGGCAGATATGTCCAGCTCAGATGAAGTTGTAGCCAGAAGTGAAACCCTCTCACGTACAGAAAAAAGTGCATGAAGCAGCATCTGCTAAGGATAAAATTTTCCAAACTAGCCTGTTAAGATTATGCATAGCCAAGAGGCTGAGAGAGTCAGGGTGCTCAGAGCTTGAAAAAAATCAGATACGTGGGCATGGAGTGAGCGCTGTGATTCAGGGAAGTATAAGACCCCGATTAAGATCTTTATCAAAATGTGAACAGTGAATTCAGGACTCTACGAACAGTAAGCTAAGCTCTGGTTTCATCTAAAATTGTAGAAAATGTCAGGCAGTACGGTTTCAGGGATGGTATGTCTCATCACACAAACCTGTTGCCCGTTTTTGTGAGGATTACTGGCCCACAGATCTGCATTGTTATATACGCTTATACTTCTCAAAGGCATTTGACTTAATACTGCATTATCGTTTGATTGAAAAACTTGCACAGAATGAGGAGCACTTTCTTGGAAAGTGGTGCTGAACAGAAGGACACAGGGGTCATTTCAAGTAATTACCCAACCACAAGCAATGCCGTGGGAAAAATTGGCCAACACAACCCATGGATGTATAATAAGGGAGTATGAAGTAAAAGAAGGAAAGCGATTTTGAATTAATGACTGCTATTACGATACTTTGTCCACTTATCATTTTCATGCTTCAAGAAAGATGTGAAATACTGCAGAGAATTCAAAGGACAGCTACAAAAATGACCCAAGAGCTGGAATGCAAGCCCCAAAGATAAGGCTTATGCAAGCTGAGAGGTGACTTGATCTGTGTTTATAGCTATTTACACGGAAAAATGAGATCTAGGGCAATGTTTTAATGTCATACATAAAATCATAAGAAGATCCAATATCTGTAAGCTGAAGTTAAATGAATTCAACCTTGAAATAAAACCAGCTTCCTAGCAGTGGTGGTAAATGAATATTGAATGAATGGTGGTGGGTTTGACATTGCTTCATATCTTTAGGATAAGATCAGTTGCCTTTCTGAATGATGTGTCTTTATCCCACTACTGTCAGAAAGTCTACGGTGATGCAACCTTTTCAGGCTTTGGGAAGGAGGAGGCTGATCGTCACACCTGAGATCGGCTGGAGCTGTGATGGACACAGGGTGAGAAGGGATGGGGCTCTTGGGTGGCACAAAAGGTTGAGGGTAACTTGGGGCTGTGCAGCAGGGGCAGAAGTTTGCTGCTGGGCACATCTGGACATTACCCCCTGATTACTTCCTTTCCTCAGCAGTGGCCACAGGCACTGGCGGATATCGGTATTTTTTCTTTCATTGGGCCTCTGGCTGAGAGTTCCCAGGCTTAACTTAAGTTTTTAGGCCTTATCTTGCTCACATTATTTAGGCTACATAAGGTTTACATACAGGACAAAATTATTCTTATCGTAAGGAGTGCTAAGGAGCTAAACCAACATAACTTTTAAGTGATTATAAACTTAGTGGGTGGAAGTTTAAAAAAAAAAAAGGTTTGACAACCATCTGCAAAGCATGGACCTGCCTGATTCAGCCCCAGGGAGCACAGTTATTTCCACAGGCTGGCCTGAGGGCCACCCATGCAAGCAAGCCAAGGCTCAGTTTTATGCTACAAATAAGCTGATACAGCCAGTGCCTTGAAAACGCCCAGCTACTTCTGGCCCTTCATGGTCCCGCAGCTCCCTGCACTGCTACCAAGTGTAGTTTGCTGACTGCAGTGGCCCTGCAGTGACCTGGCTGGGGCAGAAAGCCAGCAGGAAACTAGCCCCAGGAGGCAAGGTGCGTTGCTTAGCTGCTGGTTCAGTTTCTGTACCGGAGGACCCTGGCCTCATATGAACGCCAGCGCCATGGAGGAGAGAGGACATGAGAAACTCATGGGGATGATGATGAGATGGAGGACCACTCATTTTGGCGATGGTTTGCCTTAGGTGTGATGTCAGGTTATGCTCAAAAGCCACCTGGCTTCACCCATGTCACCTACCAACCTCAGAAGAAGACCTTGCCATCACAGGGAAGATTTTCAAGGCCCGCAGCTCAAGCAAGGTTGAGAACAACTGGAGCAGGTGATACCGTCCTGTCCTTTCCAGTCTGACTTGACGTGCTTCTGCAATAATGACGTCAAAACATCAGCCGACAGAAGGACCACGAGAGCAGAGGCAACAACACATTATGTCAGTGTCACATCAAATATGGAAATGTTTAGCCCCAGCTGTTGGAAATGGTACCAAGTAGAATTTGTCCCAGTGTGTTGTGTGGTGTCCTGTGTGTTGTGGACAGCGCTGGCTCAGCTAACTGGCTTCCTCGGGGATGTCTTCGAACAGCTCTGCTGTCTTCTATTATTGCTGTGTTTTGATGGTGTTTGTATTCCGTATGTAATGGAAAAATACCCTTTCTAAATTAAAATAATTGTTAAACAGTTTATTATGCAAACGACCTGTGTTTTTACAGACAGCGCTCTCTAGTCCTGAGCTGGACAGACTATTGATACCAAGTTTTGAAAAAGAAAAGAGAAATACTAAAAACTCGTATTAATACATACAAGCGATGTGGTATAATTATTTAAAAATAATTAAGACAGGTGTTAAAACTGAGAATAACAATCTTTTTGCTCAGTCACCAAGTTCAGGATCGATCATGTCTTTGGACGATTTATGTAAAACAATTTTTCTTCCCCTGTTCAAGGAGCATGTGTGTGTTTTGAATTTAGGTGTGTATACAGATTAGGTCAGGAGAGGACCTAATGGTCGTAGCAGACATACAGGCTATCAGACATAGCCACAGTTAGATCTGCTCTGTTTGTCAGCAGTACTTATATATACATAAATTCACAAAGACACCTTACTCTGAGACATTTTTCTACCGGGATCATAAATTTATATTAGAATACTTTTATTATAGTCTGCTTTTCTTGGCTTGAAAATATCAGAGTATAATTTAATCCTTCCCTCTCGTTGCCTCTCTTTTCTTTTCCTCCCCTGAAGAGAAGGAGCTTTCAATAAGTAGTGGCCAGAAGATGCCCCAAGGAAAGCACGGTCCCCCATAAATAGGAAATGAAACAGAAAGCTGCAATCGTGAAAGAAGGGGCTAGGAAAGATTTTAATAACATTCTTCAAAAGGTATCTTGTGAACACTCGCCACAATTTAATCCTCGAGTGTTTAAGTTCTCCTGAAAGATTACATTTTCTAAAGGGGGAAAAAAATACCTTTCTTCTCTAGTGTTTCTAAACCCCGTTATTTTTTATCAGTACATTTTCTCATAAAACTAGTACACAAGAAAGGGAAAACAGTCCACGCCCCTTGCAAAAGGTTTGCACCAACACCTTCGCATGTGGCTCGCACCAACGCCATCCCATGCTGCTTGGTGTTCCCTTAAAGTCAGTCAGAGCAGCCTCGGGCACTGAGTGCTCTTGTCCAAAGAGCTGACCGGGAGACTGGTACAAGGCAAATGTTGCAGGTTTGGCTGTTTTACAATTTGCTGGTAAAACTGCACAGCCGCATTTTGCCTCCAGATATGACCAGACTTGCTGAGTAAAGGCTTGCTGTCCAAAGAATTGCTTTCCAACGCTGAGCTTGCCACTCTCCTAAGGACAGCACATGCTGGATTTGAGGTGAGGGAGGCCAGTGGGCTACGGTGCCTTTCCCAGCCCTGAGGTGGCCAGGGATCTGCAGCGGGAATTATCCTGAGAGCTGGACTCCGGACTCCCCTGGACTCCTCTGGACTCCTCTGGATTCCCAGCCCTGCAATGCAGGAAAGAAAAACCCTGCAGGAAAGGCACACGTTAAAATATCCGAGCGAAGAAAGACACTCTGCAGTGCAGGAAGCAAGCATGTACTGGTCAAGGAATTAGATTACTCAAGGCAGTGACTCATCCAGTAACTATTCAGTGTTTGTGGTTAAAAGCGAAACCTTTGCCAGAGAATGACTAAAATCCATTGGCACAGGCTCTAAAGGAATCATGACTGGGCCTAAATGACTGCGTACGCAAGTGAGTTATTTTTCCGCCCCTTTCCACTGAAGCAAGGCGGAGGATAGAAAAAATACACCATCCCTGTTTACGTAGGTTATTACAGTGCTGGAGTCGCCTCAGGGGGCCTTTCCAGCAGCCGCCGTCGCTAGCTAGGGCCAGCTTCAGGCTTACATTTCCCTGTTCAGGCTGGGCTGTGATTTTTTGTTCATTTTAAAGGCTTGGGTTGGCAGTGTACAGCTAGCTCCGGGGCATTCATTCTTGCTTCGCTGAATGGTATATAGGAGGAGAAAGAACAAATTCCAGGGCCTTGCAGTTTTGCCACAGAAATGAAAAACAGAATGACTGGCTTTTGCAGGCTTCACCGGGGTAATCTGGGACTAATCTCAGCTCGATTGCTGCAAGCTGCTGAGCCTGGCAGTGGCTTGTCGCTCAGCATCTGGCAGGATCAAACCAGAGCCATCTCAAGTAACTCAAGAGAAAGTAGCACTAATGTGTGCAAAAAGCAAGAAGGACATGGTGTGATCGAGAGAGAAATGAGATGCCTGTTTTTCTTCCCACTGGTCTCCAAAGTTGTTTTCGTGTTACCGTTGTCCTTGTTTAATTCTGAGATCCCCAATGCCCCCATTTTTTCCTCCCTGCAGCCTGGCAAACCATATTTACTGTCTTTGTCAAAGGTCAGTGAAATATGTCAGTGGCACGGGCTGTCAGCAAACATGCTTAGGAGAACTTGAGAGTATTCAGTCGCTTTTGTCAGTTTTTTGTGGCTGTAAGGGAACTATGCAATAAGGCAATAGCCTGGCATGCACGTATGTGTATTTCCCTTCAGTAAAGGTTAAAGCACAGCCCTGGCATCATTCAGAAAAGCCTTCCCACACCTGCTTTTCATTTCCTTTTGCTATTTCTGGTAATGAAAATTGGAAGTGTTGCTATAGATTTAGGGTGTAGAAGGCCTTCTACACATTTTCTTTCTTCTTAAAGGCAAGCCTGGGATTAAATGAACGTTTCAGACTCAAAAAGATGAAACTAGAGAATTCCTGGAAGGAGAAGATGAAAAGGAAAAAAAAAAAAGCTTGCTCTCGGTTATTATTTTTTACTGCCAATCCAGCTGGGAAGCTCAAGTTGCCTTTCGTCCTTTTCAAATCTCCACTGTTTTTGCACCAGAAAATCCACTGCTTGCTGGAGCTGCCTCTTTCTAGGGTTTAACATGGAAACAACAGAACTGCAGTCTGTTTTACAACAAGCCATTGAGCTTCCTGTAGAAACAAATTCCTTTCCAGCACTTTCTTCTCCTGCTTGCCAGTCGGCCTTTTGTTCTCTGTCTTTTCAAAGCTCGGCTGTGCTGCCTGAAGGAAAGGGGCTAGCCTAGCCAAATGCACTCTTTTGCTGCTCTCCCCACCCTGAGACACCCCCAGTAGATGCTGGCAGCAGTTAGGGTGCTCGAAGTCCTCAGGGAGATCCTTCTTCACGTCTCCCCCTCCGCTGTCATCACTTGGATTCAGCGGGACCTTTGGGTGTGTTCTTTTTTTTTCTGGGTGGGATTTCTCAACCCCCCTGAGGGAGACTAGTACCAAATTCCCACCAGCCCTGGCAAAAGAAACTCCTGCCTTAGTGGCTCTGTAAACAGTGCAGACGAAACGCTCAGAGCAACACTTGCTTGTAAGTTCTTATCTCACCTGAGTGTTTGGAGTATTTCCCCAGAACATGCAAAGCCCAGGCTTTGCTCCTGTGCCGCCTCATTTGGAGAAACCTCTTTGAATGCTTGAGTCCCGTGGGATCCCACCTCCCACAGCAGGGTATGGGCCATAACAACTGGAATGTCCTTGACAGAGGAGGTTAAGAGTCATCCGAAGTGGTCGTAGTCTGGCAGTGAGGGCAGCCAGCGTACATGGTGGGTGTCTGGGACCCGTAACCTGCTCCTGTCAGGTGTGCGGGGCTGTGAGCACAGCTGCTTTCCCTGGCTGGTGTTCTGTTTGTGGGCTAATGGGTGTACAACGCTGGGACAGAACAGGAGAGCTCTTTGCCTCCTGTAAGAAATGCCTGGGCAAGTTTTGGCAGCCAGCTCCAGGGCAGAATACCAAAAGGAGCAAGGAACGTAGTTGTCTTTGAGGGCCTTTGCCTAGCCTGCTGTCGCTGCTAATGGCCACTCACTTTCACACGGCTCGTTGCTCACTCCCCACTCGCCAGCTTCTCAAGAGCCCGCTGTTAGGCATCTCATCCTCTGCAGGCAGCCTGTGGGGAATGCGGGTTTCTGCCCCGGGGCTACGTTTCCTACAGATCTGAACGCTAAGTCACGCAGCGCTGAGTCACCAGGAGATCTAGCCTCCGGTACACCAACGCCCTCAGGCGTGTTTGCAGATCTCATCCGATGACTCCAGCCTCCTCTTTTCCTGACAATGCTTTTGCTCCTCCAGGTTTTTTGGTCAGAAAAAAAATTGTTGTGATGTCTGTGCCCATAAGTGCCATTTTGAATATATGTGAACGTGCAGAATCGAGGGCTTAGTTTTGAGATATGGATGAGACGTTCTCGATCTCCAGAGGTCCCTGCCTACCTCAGCATCTCTGCATGATTCGGGTTGTGGGATTTTATACATGGAGCAACATTCCTGCCCTTCCCACTTTTAAATCCCTTTTGGCTCCTCTCCGTGCTTTTGCCCTCCATTAAGGTTATCAGCAGATGCTTAGGAAGAGTGTAGCTGGGCCTACCCACTCTGAAAGCATCTCATCTAAATGGTAACTTCATAGGCAAGTCTCAAACCTTGCAGGTCAGTTTAGTGGTTTTCAGGCACTACACATTCTCTTGTAGCATTCATAAAGCAGGCTGACTCCATGACTTTATCTCACAGCTTGGGAAGGGAATCTCTCTGCTTGCTAATATTCTTATTTTAACATGTAGGACAGAATCACTATTACTGTATACAAAGAGTGAAACTGAAGATGATGGGCCTTGAAAAAATGAGCAGGATCTGGTCCTGGGTTAAGTGCAGCGCTGTGCTTAGCTCCAGGGAAAGCAGGAAGGATGCAGAAAAGCGATCTCCACTGAGGCATTCCTTTACTATAGGTTTTGTATCTCATCTTTATTCTCTGTCAGAGCTTCCTCCACCTTCTTCAAACCACAGTGGATCAAGTGTGCTCCTTTGAAAGAAACATGCAATTGTTAATAGGTATATGTTACGCATAAAGAAATGTAATAGCAGAAGCTTTTCACTTTGGCAGCGTCAAATTGACCTGATTTTTTTTGGTAATACATGCTGAAAGTGCTCTAACATCCCTCATCATCGTAAGGATTCTGACTTGAAAAAACAAACCCATCCTTTCTGCCTTTGGCACTATTTGCTGATTAACCATCTGCTGTCACCAAAGTCCTGGTGAAGGAACGTGCGCTCTGCAGTGCTGACTGAGCGGGCGGTGTTTGGCAATACCAAACCGCAGAAGTACCCAGACGAGCATCTGCGCAAAGACCGGAGCCCCAGGCAGCGTATCTATCTCAGACTGGGCAGAAAGCCGAAGGAAGCGCCAGGAATCCCAGGTGCTGCGAAGGGCTCCGGTGATGGGCGTCACCAGTGTCCGCCTCGGCTGTGCTTCCCAGACGAAATGCTTTCCTCACTGTGGGGTGCCCCATACGATTAGTCTCGCTTTGGTTCAAACCTCTTTGAGTCTTACCAGGATATCACATCAGCTTCTGTATTCGCCCATTCAAATAAATAGTATTTGCAGGAAATAATTGCTGTGAATACAAATGACACGCTGTATCTGCAGTAAATTTTTAGGAGGAGAGATTACTGAATAATCAGGAACGGCGCTTGGTCAAGAACACTCATTTGTGCCAATGAAGAGGCAGAAGTGCCGTGTTTGAAAGAGAGCCGACCTCCCGCAGTAGTGTCGCCGCTCCTTTGCTGCAGGTGCTTGTTTTCATTTGCTGTGGTGCTCTTAGCTTGTTATTTTCCAGAAGAAAATAACTGTCGTTTGACCTAGCGGTGCTAGCCTAGGCAGAATAATAATAACAGTATCACATCCAGTGCACCATAATAATACATTACACAAAGACTCTGTATCAAGAGAGACCCTAAAAAATAACATTTACTCACTCATTTTTCTGATTACGTACCATGCACTCAGATATGAAGGGTGGTTCTGTGGACGAGACATACGACACCTGCGCTGGCCCATAGATAAGCTGGTGGGGACGCTGGTCTGTGCCCCCTGGCAGGGTGCAGAGGACACTAATGCCTCCTGACTCCGGGTGGGCAATGACTTTTTTTGGTCACAAATGCATGGCAAGAACATGGCCAGCACATAGGTAGGGCTCTGTCACATGGATCCCTCTGATGCCGCTGGCCTTTCCTGCTGCAGGATTAAATGGGTTTGGGACAGCCTGCTTAAACACACACATTTCAAGACCAAAGGCCCAAAGCCACTTTCTGTATGAGACTGACTTTGGGTGCAACTGGCTTTGGATTGAACTGTGGCAATGATGTAATGCAAGAAAATAATGTAACGAATTGGGACCGGAAGGGGACACTTTTCCCACACTTTAAATTCCTGGGAGAACTCTAGGAAAACGAATATCAAGTTGTGCTTCGAAATCTGGCTCAGGCACAGCATTTAACCCCCCTACTGAAAGTGTGTATGATATCCTTTTCCGGTTTCTGATTAGCTCTTAACAACACGCCTGTTGCACTTGGATCTCTGTCTAATTGGCAGAGATCTTCTCCCAAAACCAAGACAACAGAAAGCAAAACAAACCAACAATACATCCCCAATAGATGGAGAACAGCAAAAAATCTCCGTGAAGCTGTTAGCAGGAGACAGAGCCCCAGAACACACGGTGTGATGAACAAAACGCATGGTGAAAACTTAACACACTCCTTGAAGCTATAGAAATGGGCTTACAGATATTAACAATCCTCCAGTGTCCCCAGTGCTCCTACCTGGGACCCGTGCTTTATCTTGCTATCTGGTTAAAAACCATGTTTCGAGGCATGGCTGGGTGGCAGTAGGGAAGCCAAGCAGCAGCGACAGCTCCTACATTACTACACACAATAGTTATTGCCGTTAGGGGATAAAGAGATGCAGCAATTGCCCTTAATTTAGAAACAAACAGCAGAAGGACGGCTAGCAGCTGGAGGAGTCTGCATGCACGTGCACTAACAGAGAATCTATGGCACGGGAGCAAGAGGATGCGTTTTCAAGATGACATGGAAAGAACCCACTTTGAAGTTCCGAGGCTGAGTAAAATCAATATCTAAACGCTTCAGTAAAGTGCGTTTGATGTTGTCTACATGTAGAAACCCAATAGCGGCCACTTATTATTGAATAGTACTAGACTGAGCAAAGTAGGTCATATTACAGCTTTGTTTGGGAAGGAGCATTGTACCTGCCAGAACAGCATCCTTAATGCGTTGTATCTGGCACTGGAGAACAAGCAGGATACGCACCCAAACCACCTGCAAGAGCAAGTACGCAGACAAACAGATCTCAGCTATGATTGTTTTCTGAAATAATAATTAGTCAAATTGCCAGATTCTGTCAAGCGGCTGCTTGAACCCATCTCACACGCCAGGCATTTGCAAAGGCTATTTATAGAGCGACTGTGACTGCGGTGGTGCTGAAGTTCTGTCAGCGTTTCCATTACAGGCTCCCATAACTTGGCAGTATGATACCCACTCCAGGCTACAGCCTGACGTGAAGGGTGGGATTTTGTTTTGAAACAAACAATACTTCTCCTTACTTCTGGGTTCCTTTCCCTAAACGCATTAAAATTTGTTGGTTGCTATTAGGATTCTGTGTTCCTGTTGCTTTAAAGAAGAGTATAAATCTTTCTGATTTTTTGAAGAATTCTTTTCATGGCCAAAGATCAAGCTATATTTTCCTGTAGGGAAAACAGAGATGTCTAGAGAATTGGAAATGGCAGGTGGCTGCCCCTGTGCATTATTAACACTGTTGCTGGCTGATGGCTCTATGTGACACGGGGATGTTTTGTTCCTGGGGAATGTGTGCGACACGCTCCTCTAGACATGCGGAGGGCTGTCAGGTGTTCCTCACAAGATGCGGAGAGCTGCTCTGCTGTTGCGCTTGACACCCTCTGCTGCCGCCACATGTTTCGGGGCACGCTTGTTCAAGAACAAGCAGGTCTGCCCACTCCTGTGGCTCAGCATGGCCCCTGCCCGTGGGGACATCTCTCTTTCTGGGGTCAAGGGAAGAGCTTGCCGTTGCTTTATCTCGTTGATCAAGGCCCATTGGGATCTCATGCCAGAGAGAGCCCAGGAAGGAGACAACCCAGCTCACCGGGGTGCTTTGTGCTGGGGTAAATTCACCCACGTGCTGCCCGAATTGTGGGTGACCCCGGCTGCGGTGTGAGTGCTGCGCTCACAGCTGGACGGAAACTTCCTATGTCCACGCGTTTGGCAACCGCCTTGCATGTGTGTCTGTACATCAAGTGCAGCTGGAGCCACCTTCTTTACAAAGGGGAAGTGGGCTGGCAGGGCAGAGGGTGCAGGACGGCCGGGGCACTGCCTCCCTCCAGTGCTCCCCGCTGTCCGCGGGCACTGCAGGAGATGTTTCCTCGCTCGCCGCCTCACTCCCGTCGTCTGGCCCAAGAGGGATTGCAGTGCCTGGCAGCCCCAGCTCCTCGCCCGCTCTCATATGGAGTCTGGATGTGCATTGATTTTTCCGCTTTTCTCAGACTGCACTCATCAGTCATTTTATATTACTGGAGATACCATTAGCAATAAAATAAAGGCTGAAAGGTACAGAACCCATTAGAGTGCTTACTTCATGTGTATGAGAGAGCGAGTGAAACAATTAAAAGCACATCAGCTTATAAACATGCTGATACAGTTATTAGCAGAGTGAATAACATTCGGAGCATGATACCAGGGGATAGAGATGAAATCTCCCCTTTCCTTTCTCCTTCCCTTCCCAGGAAGAAGAGAGAGTGATCTGATATTTCATAACTGTGCTGTATGTATGTAGCTGTAGATATTGCACATGAGCAAGATGAAAAGAAGATTAAATAATAAAATCCAGGGACATTACACAACAACCAGTTCACAGTAGGCTTCTACATGAATGAATTTCAGACCCACAGTGGTAGAACTAGAGTGACAGGAAGGTTAAATGGAAAAGGAGGAGGTAGCAATACTGTCCTGGAACTAGCTTATAGTAAGCCAGGAAAAGCTTCAGCAAAGAAAAGAGTAAGTTTGATTATCCCCATTCACAGAATCATTCAAACACAGAAACTTTCTGAGAGCCTGATACCCTGCGAGCATGATATGAATAAGAACAAAATGTGTATAAATGTTAGATGATAAACAGGCACTCACCCACCTTCCTGAAAAGAAAAACACCTGCTGTGTGTGTTTTGCAGCTTTTATTTTTATTATCTGCCTTTTTCTCTCAGCAACCTTGTGTGAAGTGCATGAAGTGCATGCGTTGGGGCTCGGCATCTGGAGCTCCAGGTAACTTCACTCCCATCAGCAGGAGTGAGCACACCTCGTTGGTGGCGTCGGGTCTCTCCCTCCTGGTTTTAGATTCACTTACTCCAAAGGGTTGTGTGTTTGGTGCCTCCGTGGGTTAGTGGTCCCCATTGCAGATAGCCTTCTGGCACTTCCAGATAGTGTCCCAGGAGGCTGGGCCAGGTTAGGAGCAAGCTGTTTTGGAGGCTGACGGTGCTTGAGGATTTGCAAAGAACAGAAACTTATCGAAGAGTTGCACTGCTATTAGGGACGGGAGTTTTTACGAATGGTCTTTTTGATGAGGTCAATGTTGAAAAAGCATGGACTTGCTGTATTTTTATGTTTGTCTTCCTTTTTTGCTCTGTGACACTGTGTAGAAAAGAGATCCTACTGCGATAATGTACTGGCCGATAATGTACCAAAGTGGGGTGGGCGAGTCAAGCATGACGCGGGTGCGGAGGTGACACGGTTAGCCCAGCTGACGGCACCATGTGGTGGGCGAACCAGTCTGCAGCTGCTGAGGTACTCTTGCCTTTGCACACTTTCCCTGCCCTAGGGCATGCTCTCCTTGGTCAGAGTCTACAAGGTCCTTGGTCCTGTTGGTTGCCGTTGCTTCGTGCTTGTGGCTAAGAGCTCAAAAGAGCTGGTGAGCCAGCCAAACACCGTAAAGCATAACCCAGCGGTGTCCACAAAGTGCTCTCTGGGGCAACCACCCTCCTTCTTTCTAGAAAATGGTACGTATGAATACGGACTTTCACTCTGCAGAAGGATGGTTGCTACAAGTTAGGGAGTTTGTCCGCACCCACACCTCCATGAGTTAATTTGTATCAGTGCAAGTCTCTCTGGACTGATTTAGGATGTGATTACTCTCATTTACCTTGCTACACGTGCAGAAGTTTGAGTTAAGTCCTATAAAGGATACTCGTGTACAAAAATCTACCCCAGGTTCAGCGAGCAGATGTATTCACGCTGATCAAAACTTGCTTAATATCTCGCCTATAAGCTAAATGAAAACAACAGCGTGTTTCCATCAGGCTTAATAACTCCCTGTGGAGTAAAACCGTGGTGCCCCAATACATGAATTCAGTCGTGTTTGTGTTTGACGAGGATACGGATGGCAGAAGTTGAAGATGAAATAAAAGGGAACAAAAAATGCCTGCAAAGTTATTAGTTTGGTAAAGGGGGATCACTGTGAAAAAAAACAAAAGAGGAAAGGGGAATGATCTTCTCATTCTGACTCGTGTAGTGTTTTAATCTTGCTTTGAACAACAGGCACTGCAATCCTTCAGCCTCTGACTCAACACAAAGTTTAGAGCAGAGGCAGAAAAGACAAGATGGATCCTGCAAGCCTGAGCACATTTTGAGAAGACGCAACGCATAGCGTCAGGGCATTTCCGTGGCCCCGGGGCAGGCGGCAGGGTTGCTGCATATGTACGAGTTGCATGAAGGCTCTCGTCTCCCCGGGTGAGCGGGAGGCAAGTGTGCATGGGGAGGGCAAAGCACAGCTCTGGTACACACATACCTCGGTTCCTGTCGTGGGATCAGGAAGGAAATGCTGACTAACAGAAGAGCTCTCAACTTTTTTTTGTCACCGATCCCCTGGCATTAAGCAACAGTGACTTTGCACGGACTGACTCATTTCAGATAACCCAAGTACGGAAAAATAACCGAAAGATCCCAAATCTGTCACAAAGCTTGTTTTGATTCAGATATTTGCCTACCCAAATATTTAACTAGATCACATCAGAACAGTTGCGTACCCCTTCTGGATGCCTCGGTTCATGTTCTCGGGGAAACTGGCAAGTGCGATTATAATTTCCCTTTCTTGAGTGAAGCAGCAGCGCCCAAACTTTTTAGGTCGCTAGGCCACGTGGCTTATCATAGTGGCAGGCAAAGCTGTGCCATGTGATGCCTCTTGTTGAGTACAGTCCTGGCAAGCTCCTGGAGGTGCTGGGCATGCTCTGCACATCCCACTCAGACCGTGTGCCCCAGGAGAAGGGACTTCGTGAGCCAGCGGCACTTGTCCAGAGCAGCTCATACAGCTAGATCTGAACCAGCTGCTTTCCTGGGTGAGCAACTGGGCCATGGGGCGAATTAGATAATTTCGGGTGGTAAGAACTTTTCTTGCCTTTTTGGACCCCTCTCTGCTCCTCTGCCATGCAATGATACCATGCAGCCGTGCCAGGGCTGTGCACCCATGGGAAAAGAGGAGGTCAGCAGCTGGCTGCTGGTGTTGTCACTGGATTTGGCCAGCTCCTCTGGATTTCTGGGAAAGGGGGTGACTAGGCCACAGGATGCGTGATGAGGCTGTGGCCAGTCGTCTGGGCACTGCTGATAAACGGGCTGTGCAGTGAGAAACTCAAAGGTACTTTTAAAATGGTCAGGCGCAGATTCTCGTAGGGGATTTCTGTGGTGCCTAAGTCCCAAGGGCTGAAAGACCTTGCTTAACTGAAGGGATCCTTTATTTACTTTACTTTCTTTTCCTTCAGAGCAAATATGATTGTTGGAAATAGAAAACTGCTAAGGAGAAAACCTTGTGAGTGGGAAAAGACAGAGTAAGAAACAATGAGAAGCAAAGTATGCGAATAAGCCAAAGCCACTCAGCTCTTTGCTTTGCCACAACTATTTCCTGACCTGTTTATTGCAATAAATGCCTATTAATGGGCTGACTCGAGCTCTCAAGTGTGTGAGCTCCTACCCCGATAGTTATGTTGTGGTAAAAACAATGCACGAACAACAACAACCCCAAACCCTCCACGACCAGTTCTTGGCATTGAAAGTGTTAGCAAGTGCTAATGTAGTAATTAAATGTACCCAGTGCTTTCTGACTTCACAGATGACAGTCTGTGGTTTGCCTGCCCACCCAAAATGCGTGGGAGGGCAAACCCAAGACTTAGCACTCTAGCTGTGCCAAGTGTCTCATCGCTTCCCTTATCAAGATTTTCACAGTCACTGGGAAAGGGTTGCACCCATCAGCAGGAGACATTCCAGCGCAGCAGATGAGATGACTTTCCTACAATTCAAGTTGCACAGGATTCCTGCATAATCATACTCCATATCTCATCTCTTTCTGCAGCGTACATTTTCCCTCCTGTGAGATTTTGCATTGCTTCTTCATCTGAATATAAAGGAAACTCACAGGAGAAAGCAGGAGTTTAAAGCAAGAAGAAAACCCTACAGCTCCACGGAGACCGTAGAGGCATGGCCAAGGTTGTTCTGCAGCAACTCCAAGTACCTGCATTTTTGGCAAGTCTTTGACAAACAAAAAGTTAATAGACCAAATAGTCACAGGATGAGGGGAGTTGTATTTGATGGCTGAGAAGTGCAGGGCAGTAGGCTGACAATTCTAATCATGGCTAAGTGCTACCAAGGAGAAGCTCCAAGCATCTTATCTAGAGCAAGTGTTTGAAATATGTCAGTCTGGAAAGGAGGGGAAACCACTGCAGCCACAAAGATGTACACAACCCGTCATTGGTTTGTGACTCAAGAGAGGGCTGTGAAGAACAGAGAGACCTGAGAAGGTGGAGTGAGATGGCAGGAGGGAAACCGTGCTGTTGGCAACAGCGGCGTAACCCTTTTGGAGGCTTGGGTCTGCTGGGGTACTTGCTTGCAGCTGTGCGGAGAGGTGAACTTTCCTTCTCCAGGACCTTAGTTTTTAGGGGTCTGCTAGTTCAAATAGTATCTCTGGCTTTGGAGCTGTAGGCATGCGCTTCTGCTGATATCCATATACCTGCATTTTGAAATAGATGCTTCACAAATGTTTTCGTATCTTGTCCCAGGAAGTCCTCTGCCGTCTTGGCGCTGCTGACAAATGCCATCTCATTCCCCTTCTCCGCTCTCCTTCCTCCTCCTATTGCTGCTGCTGCTGACCAGGACTCTCACCCTCTTTCTGACACCCACTGCAATGCTTGTCATGCTGACTGTGGAGCTGATCCAGCTACTCAATCCATCAGAAAATGTCCCTTGCTTCTGACGTCTGTTTTCCTATTATTTCGTGAGCTGCATTAGCTCAGTGAGAGATCCAAGAGGCACTGGTGCTGCAGGACGGGAGTCAGCGTGGCTGCATGACTGGGATGTAGAGGTGTTGGGAGGATGAAGAAAGGCATCACCTCCTGGCAGCAGTTACCCTGTCTGACTGCAGCTTGGTCACGGCGCCCCACCAGAGCTCAAGAACCTCTGTGGCCCATCACCGAGGGAGGGCTGGGCTGGGTGTTCAGGATGCCAAGTACGGTACAGCTCTAGCCCAAACTGGGATTTTCCGAAAGAACCAGAAGGATTTGCGAGCATCTTTGTAAACAGCAACATCCAGATGCCGCACAATATACCACAGCTATTAGAAAACAAGCACGATACTTGGGACAATTAAAAAATGAGTGAGAGGATACCGTTTACATCTGCAAACGCATTATAAGGTGATTTGTCATGCAAGGTATGCTCACTTTCGTGGTAGGCCAGTCTTTCTGGAGAGGATACAGAAACCTGGTGATAAAGCAGCTAAAGCGATGGGAGAGTTCTCGATGGAAAGTTGACAAAAACCTGGGCTTGCTCAGTTAGACAGGAGGTGAATAAAAGGGGACAGAGAGGAGCATCCTATGGCATGCAAACAGTGCACATAGCACTGCCTGAGTTAAAAGTGAAGTGAAACTGAAAGGTAACCATTTCCAGTAAATGGTAAATACTTTTTCAACAATCTGTCAAGTTCATTGCCACATGATATGAAGAAAGTAAAGGCACTATTGGGCATTTAGACATTTACATCCATAAAAGAATATGTATTGTAATTCTCTGTAGGATAACTGGAAAAATCTAAGGAGGTAAACACGCTGCAGATGATAAGCCACTTTCTTTTCCTGGTGCAGGTAAATTGGAAACTGTTTTGGAGATCACACTACTCCACGACTACTTAGTAAGGTCCTGGCACCTTTCTCAGAAACATCTAGAATTGGCCGGTCTCAGGCAGGACAGAAAATGCCTTAACCTTCTATGGAAATCCTGCTATTCCTAGCACAATAAAGAAATCCCATGTGAACACAAGTGCAGTGGATGTTGGGAGCTCGTTTTTCTGACAATAAGAGCGAGGGATGTTTGGAGGAATGGGTAATGGTGTGACCCCGTATGCCCATCTCTTTCTCCAAAAACAGCGGCGACGGCCTCTAAACAGCCATATAAAGGCATTCAGGGCACAGTGCAAGACCGATCCCCTCTTCTTCTCAGTTTTAACCCAAGAAATATTCAGCAAATCATGTAACCCAGAATTAGAACAGATTCTCTCAACAAATGGCACTGCAGGCCAGTGTGGTGTGAGGGTCTTCTTGCGTGTATCCCCACAGAGGCTAAGAGAGGAACAGCACCCACCCGTGAACAGCATGAGCCACGAGACTGAGATTAAGAAGCCGGTTTCATGCTAGATTAACAGCTCTTAATGGCTTTTTGATCTGCCATTCTGCATGAATTTATAGTAAAGTACCAACTTGTTTTTGATCCATAAATAATCATAAACAAATGTTGTACCAGATAATCTTGCTTTTCCACACAGAGGAGGATTTTGCAAACCTTTTAGAAACATCACGTCTTGTTGCATTTGGGCACAGAAATTAAAGTTGCCTTGAGGCAGCTTTAACTTGTGTGACCGACACTCACAAAGTGAATCACAGTAGCTTTTACTGACCTTGGCAAAATCAGAGGTCATATTTTCACAGATATAAGCCCTTTTAGACATATTCCCCTGATGTATTCGCTGCAAAAAGGTTTCTTTCTGTACCTCTACAGATTGTAATGCGTGTCCTCACCTTCATTCTTCTCTCTTCAAAGTATTACTGAGGCTATCGAGAAGGAAATTAAGTTCCTTTTAGAACATTCCAGTACAATTATTCAGGGCAGGATTCTCTGCCACGCTCTTGGGTATTTTTATATTTATGAGTTCTCTTTAAGGCTTTAATGGGGCGGCAGCCACAGTAAGATGAACCAAATAGCACTCTTAAGGAGCGTCTTAGTACATTAGGGGCAGATTCTCATTTTCGTTAGCCTTATGATTTTTAATCCTCTAAGCAGTGGCGGTGATTGCAATCTGACTTGTGCTTGAGTGAGATACAATGTAGGGTGAATCCAGTTTTCAGAGTCAGGACCCTTCCTTATTCCACTAGAAAAGCTCAGACCAAATGGCAGTCGTTTCCTGCTGAAGAACAGCGGGTGGACGAGGGAGGTTATTGGATCAGCATATATTAATTTTCTTTATAAAGGAAGCATCACTGCTGACATTTCAGGTAAAATAAGGAAGAAGACAAAACATGGAAAAAGAATCAGGTCCATAGGGTTTGCAACAGCCTGATACCGAGCATTCTGCTCCCCTTCATGCGTTCTGTGAGTTGCCCCTTTTAGTTCGAAGTAAAAGAGCGCGCAAAGCCAAGGCGGGATGGAGTAGTACCATAACTGCGTGTGGGCTCTTACAAATTTATGGTAAATCTGAAGCAGCTGATGGAGATTGGCTTTCAGTGAAAAACACTGAGTTACCTCACGTTTAGCACAGCCTGAGATCAGTTCCTATGACTCAAATGATACAGTATGAGAGGACTTTGACCGCCCAGATAGAAGCCCCAGCTAGCTCAGTACCCTGTCTCTAACAGTGACTGACAGTGGGTAGGAAAATGGTTCTGGGGTGACAGCGATACAGATATATTCCTAGCTTCTGACAATCTCTAACCTAGAAACTTTCTGAGGCAGAGGTGGCATCTTTGTGCGTAATAGCTCAGGCTGATCTTTCCCTACGACTTTGTCCAATTGCTTTTTGGAAACCATGAGAACTTTTCGGATTTACAGCATCCCGTGGCAATTAATTACTCAGCATAACCTTTGCATTGTGTAAAAGACCCACCTTTGTTTTGAAGCTATGGCCTGGTAGGTTCAAAATTTGATGCTGTGTACTTCATGTTGTATAGGAAGAGTGAATGATCATTCCCTATCCAGCTCCTCCATGCCATTCAAGGTTTCCTAGATGCCTGCCATCTCCCCTGCTCACCTCTCTCTAGGCAGAAGACTCCTAGGCTGTTTACTTGCTTCTTGAACTTTTTTTTCCATATTTTTAATCACTTGTGTTGTGTGTCTGTCCTTTTTGTAATTGTATCGTATATTTTTTAAGATGGATAGAAGGACCGGAACTCCGCAGATGTTTCAAGATATGGGAATAACAAGGACTTTTTGTCTCTGTTCCTTTCCTAATAGTTCCCGAGATGCCATTTGCTCTTTTGGTGCTACTAAATCCTGAGCTGACATGTTCGTAGGAAAAGCTGTTGTAATGCCAGGATTACTTTTCTGAGGGGTAACAGGTAGCTCAAAACCCACCACTGCATCTCTGAAGTTAGGGTTCCTTTTCCCTGTATGCACTGATGTTGTGTTCATAGACAACCAATTTCCTCTGACATCTTACTGCCCTGTTGCTTTGTACCATAACACCGAATTGTGATTCTGCACAGTCATCACTCATTTTTACAGCTTCAGTGGCTCAGTGTAATCAATGAACCTCATTGCCTTACTCTCTGCTGCCTTTGCTAGGTGATTAGTGAATATGCTTAATGACACAGAAGCAGAACAGATCTCCACAGGACCTTGAGGTTTATTCCTCCTCCTTTGTTTCCTTTAATCCACGAGAGAAATTTCCCCCTAGTTTAGCATGTTCAAGAGCCCTAGGTAAGGGATATTGTGAAACCTTGTTGAAAATCCACTCCTGATTTATCATCCAAATGAGGTACATCTACATGCTCGTTACCTCCTTTAGAAAACTCTGGTAAATTTGTTGGATACAGCTTCCCTGCACAACAGTCATTATGACTTTTGTCCATTATATCGTATTTTTCCATGTGTCTACTTGTTCTATGCTTTTTAAAAAGTTTCTATTGATTTGCCCAGTATAGCTGGCGGTGTTACTGGGACAGGGCAGCCCCCTGTTTGCCCTGTCTGTCTTTCATGAAGCCACATGCCAACCAGCAATGTCCGAAACACCAGGAAGGGAAGCCTGGAAGACAGAGTCTTTCTGAAAAGTCCAAGGGATGCAAAGATTGCTACACAGACATTTTCAGGCCTCCTTCCTGGAACCGCCATCTGCTAGCAGATATGTGAGCATCAGTTGCTATGGTAGCACACAAAATACTATGTCCAAACCCTCTGGAAACACAGAGTATAGGTCTAGAGCTGGGCTGTGACCAGGAATCTCAGCAAGGTCTGGGGGATGAGAGTTTTATCCCCTTCCTGGCCTATGCAAAGAAATCTTTTCACTCTTGTATAGTCTCATGGCTGACATGGGTTCGGTGGCAGATATTGTCATCCTGGTTGGGGGCGACAATATGTAGAGCTTCTTGTAAAACAAGCCTTACTTTTGTTTTGCAAATCTCCCGGTGGAGAGGCTTGTATGGAGCAGCAATGGGCTGCAGTGAGACATTTCGGTGCCTGTTTCCCAGTAAACTTATGCAACATCCATTGTGCTTGTGCAGCCTGTTGCAAAAATGGATGCCATCCCCAGAATGTTGGCTGAATATTGATTTAGCAAATGGGAAGAAAAAAGGAATGAAATAAAAGGCCACTGTAGCTGATACTGCATATAAATAGCTGGGAGGTTAATTTATGTTATTTATGGAAATCTGGAATACTGGGAATGCTCTGATGCTTATCCCAGCTAGACTATTAGTGCTGTTCAAGTTCTTATAAGCATGCATCACCATGTTATCTAAATGTCTCTAAGCCCTCTTTAAGAGCAGTCAGGCAAGGCTTTAAACAGACTAGAAAGGGGACTGTGAAAAAAAGTATTGTTTTCTGTAACTATTTATAAACCTAAAAGGATGCATGTAATACAAGTGCAACAGTAGAGAAAAGCTAAAAAAAAAAAAAAGAAGAAAAGAGTCTCCCTCCTTCAACAGAAAAACAGTTCAGGGTGATTGTTAAAAAACCATATAATTAGGTTTTTTTTGGTTTTTTTTTTTTTTGCTGCTGGAAGGGTGCACATGCGACTAATGGAATCTCTCTGAACTAAAGAAAACACTTCAGACCAATTTATGTTCGACATGAATTTACCTTGTACAAAACATACACTCCTCACTCATTTGGCTATGCAAATAACATAGAGAAAA
>VZSC01015427.1:58879-71583 GCA_013398225.1 Steatornis caripensis
GTCTCTCCTCTTACAGGGATGTTAACCACAGCACTTCTGCAAGGGGTACCGTGATTTGCTCTCAAGCCTTCTCTTCTAATGGCTCAGGGAAAAGGTGTGACAAAGAGATCCAATGGTGAAATGAGCGTGCTACATCAGCTAAAAATGCTCCCTGGTCAATGCAAAGAGTGGATGAGAATGTGCCAGAGGTGAGGAGGAAAGCAAGCCTGCAACGTGTATAAACAAATGCCCCAGCGACAGCTGGAATGTATACAAAGCCATTGTCGGAGATTTCCTACACCTTCAGGGGCTCATTCTTCTGCTGAGGTGCACAAACATAGATGCTGTTCTCACAGGGTATCTCAAAGAGTGTAAAAGCAAAAGCCACCGCTAAATATAGACGGCTGTCACATGCTGCCTTTAGTCACATTTCAATTCATTGTAAACTGCAGCATGCCTCGCACCACGGTTCTTTTAACCTTGGCAACGTGGTTGAGGCATTTGTTTTGTTTGTGCACATCCCTTTCCCCACTCTGACTTGGAAGCGCAAATGCAGATGCGCAGTCAAGAAACAGGCAGTTTTGATGGTCCTGCTGAGCTTTAAAATGTACAGGCATGTCTGAAACAACATGGAAAGTGCTGGTGAAAGGGGGAGTGAGTGGATGAGTCACTTTTAAAGCAAAGCAGGCAAAGTGGGGGAAAAAAAAAAGAAAAGAAAAAGATCTATGTCTTGACTCAGTGCCCAAACTCTTAAGCTGATGCTTCACTGCAGACTCTGAATTTCAGCTTATTTTTCCTCTCATTTGTTCTCTTATTTTTATGTCTTACATAATGGAGCTTTGATTCATAGAAATCTATTTATACAGTCTAGGATTTGGGCCAGACTCTGAAGTCCTAACTCTGCCTTTCCTCAGGCAAAATGGGCATTGTGGTTAACGATATGAATGAGGTTTTCTAGGACTGTGTGTTCAGGGCTGGATTCCGTGGGGGGCTACGCTCGATCACCCTGCAATTTCTTACGTTCTTGCTAGAGTAGTGATTTAATGTAAGGAACTCTAGGCTGTATTGCAGCCGGAGGACAAATTGTCCGAGACTGACAAAATATCCCAGTTTTTACTGGTGAGGCTAATATCAGCCTGTGCTCCCTCCACATGCCCAAAGATGACCAGTCAGCTACTTTGGGTCCCGGCTTTTTGCCTTATTCCTGCCCCTCCACATCAGTCCTGCCACAGGACAGGCGTGGAAGCCACTTGTGAGCTGCTTGCTGGGAAAGCCCTGACATGAGGATGAGGATGTACCCCCCCCTCCCGTGGCTTTGGCAGGGGATGTTTGCTGTGGAGGAGGAACGTCTGGATCACGAGGTGCCAGTACCACACCAGCTGCAGCATGTCTCTTTGAGGGCTGCAGCTGCCTGGTAGAATTGAGGGCAGGTTTGCAACTGAAGGGGATTTTGGAAGCGGGGAGTGGGAGCTGACTTCTCCCGGGGCTTCTTGCTTTGCTTGGGGCAGTTGGGTGTGAGCAGAGGACCACATTCCCTACGTCTGTCTGAGGAGCTGGCAGAGCCAGCTGACCTTTTATCTGACAAGCTGGCAGCCAGGAGATGGCTGCCGGAGAGAGAGCTCCCCGCTGACATCAGAGTTATTCTTGAGGCTAGAGAGAAAACAGTGAGAGATAATGCTCTTTGCTATAATGATGAGGCTGATTTCAAACACTTTGCATGAAAATAGCAACCCAGACCCAACTAAGTAGGTCAGAGGAGAAGAACTGAGGGAGGTTGCTTCTCTGTGGCACCATGACCAGAGGCTGGAGTTTCTGCTCTCTAATAAAGTCTGAACCCCAAAAGAAGCTCCTCTGGGGACCAATTGTGTCCAGGAATATCCTTAGCAATCTGCTAATACCTCAGCTCACCGTCTAGCAGTGCAAATGCTCTTATAATCCTGGGGGTTTTTTAGGGCTGCTTGTGAGAATGCAGCATATTTGCTACCTCTTGGTCATATTTGATGACACCATGCTCATATTTTTAGCCAGACTAAAAGAGATCACTGTAATGATTCGGGGGGAATCAGGGAAAATGCTTTCAGTTTGTGCTAGAATATGTACACACACACATATTTGGTATATATATATATTTATATGTATGGTTCTCTCTGTAAATTTCTGTCTTTTGACTAATTTGTTACTGTTCAGAATGCAAAAGCCATAGATAAAGTAGTCTATTTTTTGGCAATACCAGAGTAACGAAATAGCCAAACAAGCGCTTCTTAGCCCTTCACTCCCTCAGCTATTACTCTTTGAATGTTGGAGATAAATGTCATTTGTAAATCCCACTCATTGCTAACATTAGTACTATGCATATGTACTTCCTTTGACAAGTAACCCTACCAGTGAAATCTGTAAGGCAGCAAACTTTAAACAGTTTTCTTTTAAGCATGGATAATTAGTAATTGGGGGCATCTGTCTCTGCTGAACACCCACACTTGCTCTTCTTTAAGGTGTTCCAGGTTGGTGACTTACAGCCAAAGAGCCTTGAAATGTTTGACATCCTTTCTCCTAATTATGAACTCCATTATTAACTTTCTCTCTGCTGTAGTGGCTTTTCCTTTCTCTCCCTTTCTCTTTCATTTTGCAGTGCAAACTCTGCCTATGGGGCTCGGGCTCTACTCCTTTTCACTAACAGCCCAGCAAACTGAGCTGACCCACAGGGTCCAGGACAACCCTGAAAGAACTGAGCCCGTTGGCTCAGCTGCTGCTCGGCCTCCCACCAGCCCTCCGGGACCACCATGAAGCAGAGAGCAGAGCTGCTCTTGTACAATGCCTTCCCCTGCCAGGAAATCTGAGGACCTCGCTTGTGTGGGAGAAATCATCCCTTTTTCACAAGAAAAATGCTGTTCCTCAGGAGCTTGTTTCCTCCAGGTGGAAGTTTGTGTCTGGTTATGTTGCCACAGGAGGCACCGTGAGGGGTACAGCCCGTGGAAATCAATCATCCAGCCCAGAGGGCAGAGCTGCTCTTTCCCTCAGCCCAAGGACAAGACTGCATTTTCTCCCTCTGCTTCTCTCCCAGGCTTTACCACAACAAGAGGGAGGGTGATGATAACCTTAAATGTACCTCAAGCCAGTGTCACTTGGCTCCTGCTGTGCTGGAGCTCAAGGGCTCCAGAAGACGCTCCAGGTCTGAAGTCTGTTAAGGTCCCCCAAATTGCCTTCTGGAGTTGCCTTTCTTCACTGACTCCAGACAGGCCCTTGGGAAACTGGCCTCCAAAGTCAGACTAGAGAGGAGGGGAAAACTGACATTTGTGAACACCTCTGTCCCTTGTCCTTCCCTTCCCATCTCATCCAGGTCTCTTGAAACCTTGACGCCGTCGATGGTGATGAAAGGATGGAACAGAAGTCCTAAAAGATACAAATCTTCTTTGCTTAAATTAAGCCACTTTGTGAAATTATTTTTCAAAGTACGATGATGGCATGTTAAAACACAGAATTTAGGAAGTAAATATGTTTCCAGGCTGAGAACTTTATAAGTCAACCTTAATCCCCTTGCAAATACTGCCACAGTTGCCAAGTTATAAACTTCTAAACCCAGAAGTTAATAACAGACATTGTCACTAACAGACGTTTAACGGTAACAGCACTAGCAGGTGATATAGCAATAATGAAAATAATGGCCCCTTGCAAATAAAGGATGGGTAATGTCTTTCCATGACAGCCCCACACCACACTGAGCACACAGTGCAATCACGGCATCTGCACTTTCCAGTGGTTTTACGAAGAGGAAATTGCAATTCACTGACTACATTAAATTACGTTTTGATTTCTGTATGTATGTTGTAAGGGATTCAGGTACATCTAAACTGAGGTAACGCGTAAGAAAATTAGGTTTCCTTAGGTTTACTTGACTCCCTCTCACTGTAATAATTTTTCTTCTTAACAAGCGACAACCTATGCGAGAAATGAGGAATGCACGTAGCAGCTCAGCATCATGGGGTTGTCATCACGGGGTTTCATCAGCCAGGCAGTTCTTCTGCCCTGCCCTGGCTAGTGAGCTCCCTGCAGCCCTGACAGCCCCTGCCATGGGGCACACGGAAGTACCGTGGTGGCCTGAAAGGGACACCCATGCCACAAAGACCTGTGCGCCCTGAGTGGGCCCTTTCCCACCTCTTTCTAAAACTCCTACTGCAAACTCCTACTGCAAGTGATGCACCACTGGAACAACCCCAAATTACTTCATCTGATCCTGGAGATGGATGGAAGAAAGCTCCAACGACACGAATTTTCCAGTATTAAGTCAGGAGGAGAAAGGAGGTAAGCTGCAATGGGCTCACCCATGCTGCCATGTCCTGCGAGAACATGCCTGGCAGGATACCCCATAGAGTATGTCCGCTTGCCTCAAGTGGTGACCCAAATGCATTTTCAACAAGGTGTGTATATTCAGAAGTTGTGTATAATTTATTTAAAAAAAAAAAGAAAGGAAAATTATTTTCTTCGTTTCAGCCCTGGCACTGCAGTGCTTGAATGAAATTGCTTCCTGACCTGTAATTTGTCAATCTTTTTAACACAAAACATACTCATCAGATGGGCAAAGCAATGCTTGCAAAACAGTTGTGCTGCGCAAAGGAGATGATGGTTTTCAGTAGTGATGGAGGGCTGAAAAAAGCCCTGCGTCCTCCAGACTCAGAAACACCAAGCATCTGCAGTGGCTGCCTCCTTCACCCCAAAGCGTGACAGTAGTTCCAGGCAATTTTACTTTGGCTATTAGCAAATCTGGTTGGTCCTGTGGGTTGCTGCAACTGGATGCTTATGTGAAAGCTCTTAGTGCGACCACAAACTCATGAAGAAGATAGAGTGCCTGAACTGGAGATATTTTTGTGAAGCTGTGACTTAAGCTTTCTTTCTCTATATGCTTTCCTCTTTATCATTCACCACTGTTACATTTTTGTTTTACCCCGTAGTAATTGCTGCAAGCTCAGCTGTGGTCCTAGTAAATTTTTTTTTCTAACAAGGAGTTGTCTGTTGGTGCTTCTAGGAGGAGAGAAAGTGTTAAGTAGCTTTTGGGGTAGGTAAAGAAATCCTTGCTGGGTATTTAACCTACATTTGTTTTCAATTTACGGAAGTGTTCAGATCTAAGTCTGCTGCTAAAGATGAAAATAAAGTAACTCAAGTAATTCAATAGGATTTAGCTGAATTACTGAAAGGTCTATAGTAGCAAAGTTTGTAGTGTCTTTTCATGGAGGTCACATAGTCTTGAAACTGGGAGGAGATTCCTGGACAAGTTAAATTTCCTTGGAGCTGACAGCCTTACCTTTCCCTACTTAGCAGCTCAGTTTAATTCTAAGGGAAGAAGTTCTCTGTCCTAAGCTCAGCATTTGACTTACAAATTCAACACCACACAAACAATATGAGTCCCTGGCAGCCTTAGGCAGGTTGATGAGAGAAGCAAATTCTGCAAAACAGGGAAACAAAGGCAAGTGGCAAGCCACACAATGCATTTTTTGTCCGCACGTATGTGAAGTTCATTGTCAGAAGCCATCCTTTCCTCCGACTGTAGGAGAAGGCTGCGATTGTGGAAATTCCCAACAATGGTTTTGAAGTAACAGGGTCTCTAGCGCATCTACGCAGAAGTAGTGGATGTTCAAAGGGACAAAAGCGAAGGCCCTCTAAAGTCCAAGAAACTGAAGCAAGGAAGGATAAGCATGCGGCTTCTCTTTATAAAGCCGGCAACTGAGTGGCTATGCTTCCCTTGTAACTCCCAGCACTTTAAACTCTGCTGCCACATCTGCTGTATCTTAAATTCAACATTTGGTGCTGCATCTCATAACAAGGAACTGGATAAAGGCAGGACAATCTTTTAAAATTCTGCTAAAGGATTTTGCCTAGAAACCGTCTGCTTAGGAACATTTTTGCATGCTACAGTCCTGTATGTGCTTTCGATGTGAGTCTGTAGTTTCAGATCTAGACTGTAAGTACAGAACATCTGTAGGGCCATGTATAAATAGCTACATAAATAGCTGACAGTGGACAAAGTGATTGCTTTGGTGAATCAGGTAATTACTGGGCAAGTTACCCAAAAGAAAAGCTGACTCCTCTTTCCTGAGAAAGGCATAACAGTCCTTCTGGCATAAGGATTTTCAGATATTAGTGAAAGCACTTTTTTTTTCCTGATGACCTAAGTAATTAGTATTTTGTCCTTAAATAAACATGCCAAGTTTATGCCTTGCAGATTTCTTGTTCATACTCCATCTACACGTAACTTTTCCTGGCTGTCTGCATAGCTTCTTAGCATCCAGCATCTTAACGTTTTTATTGCAGCAAGAGCTTTGCTGCAATGGTCATTTCCTTAGCCCATCGCTTGGACTACTCCATCATCACTTTTTCTTTGCCAGCTCCTTTCTCTCCTTGGTGATCACATCCCTGTGCTGGCTCTCGTCTCTTTGTGATATCAGGCAGAAATAATTTCTCTTCACTTGCAAGCTCTGTTAGAGCCTCTATCCCCACCCTGCCCATAAACCTTCATTCACTGTCAGGAGGCTGACTTCCACCTTCATAAACCGCAAGCAAGCACCTCTGCTATTTTCTCCTCGGGCTTGGGAGGAACTCCTCATTAAAAATGTGCAATGCTCTCTCCCTTTCTTCCAGCCTCTGTTTTCAGAAAGGCTCTCCTTTGACTACTGCACCCCAGAACCCTGGTAGTAGTTTGTCGGACCCACAGGATGGCTAAAAATGTCCCATGCTTTCTTGTGTCTCTGTGTCTAGTTTTTCATGTCTGTGTTATAAGCAAGGACTGTGTTCCTGTGCGCTGAATAGTACAGTGGGGATCCCAAGCCTGCGACAACCACCAGTGACTCACTGTATGGGAGCGTGCTTGGGCAGAAGGAGAGGAAGGGAGGGGAAGGTACACAGAGATTTTAAGAAGCTCCTTTCCCTCCCTTTAAACGCTCTCTTTGATACACCTCAGCACCGTCCCTCCGGGGGAGTGCTGTGTAAACCTCACAGACCTTTACTTCAACCTCCAGCTCCGGCCTGGCTTTCTCCAGGAATGCAGGGAACTACACAGGATGCTTTCAGATATTGCATTACGATCTGAAACCAAGGCAGTGCTTTCGAGTGGAAAACTCAAGTCAGCCTCAAAGAATTGGGAATTTGGTTGGTAGCCAACTCCTTCTGTGCAGCTCTGCTTTTCAGATCACCCTGCCCTCCTGATTCCTCTAGCCTTAGTCCTGAGGAGAGTTTGGTCCTTTCTCCGAGAGTTTTGCTATCCTGAACGGTGCCGCGTTTTACCGTCAGGTGCGTCCCCGTCTGCGACTATCCCTGAGAGGAGAAGCAGCACACGCAGGAGAGAAAAAGTGTGTTGTGAAGGACAGTTTATAAATGACTTCAGTGAGGCAGAGTGATGTGTCATTCTGGCTGAGAGCCCATTAAAGAGGAAGCGTTGCTCTTGAATGCATTCAGCTGGGGTTTCTGAGAACTCCTTTATACCCACTCATTACCCATTTCACATTCTGGAAGTGGATAGTTATGTTTGCCTATGTGACACAGATCTTAATAGTTTTCTGCAGTACTACATCATTTAGCTCTCAGCTAATATAAAACCAAGCTAGTAATTAACATTAAATGCTGAGAAATGGATCTGATGTGATGAACACTCAGCACATAATGAGAACGCTGTGATTTCTTACTTGGAAGCCATCGTGGTCTTACAACATAACCAGTTGTTACAGATGCCCAAACAGAGCTGGGATTAACAATAGGATCTGGTAACACTTGCAAACCTAATTGTTGCTAGTCTGGTAGATGTTGCACTCTTGGGCTCCACTTCGACGGATAACAGCTCTGGCATCTATTGTCATTTCATAATGGTGTAATGCTATTTATGCCACAGAAATCCCAGCTGAGCCATGAATTACACGCAGATCAGGCACGCCACGGGAAATGCAGCTGCGTCAGGGGACGAGGCTTGCAAGTGACTGCTCTGCAAGGCCAACTTGTACATTGTGGAATGGGACAGTGTAAGCCAGCCATAGTAATTATTAATAAAACAGAAGAACCATTAAAGGGCCAGCAGAACTGGAACCCGAGTGTGCCAGACACTGCAAAACAAGCAGCTGGTTACTGCTGAATGAGCAGACAGACAGACAAAGATAGGCCATAGCAAGGGTTAAGCTGGAGACCTTGCCATCGATGCTACTAAGAGGAGGGATGCCAGGAGGAGGTGAACATACTGCGGCCCTTCTGGCTCCAGATGCGGCCTGGGAAGTAGTGACTGAGGGCACCTTTGGGACCACAGCCTCCTCGGGGTCGAGGATGAGGGGACCAAATGTCCTGGGGTGAGCCCTGAATGCGAGGGCATGTTCCTGGCATCCTGATTTTTCAGAATGAGCTGAGCAGGGATAAAGCACCCGTTTCTTGCCCCATGAAACACCGTCGCAGAGCCCCACCCTCTCTATGCTAAGGGGTCCAGGCCCCTGAAAAGGCACCTAGCGAAGACCTGTGACAGAGAAATGCAGGGAGAAGCAGTCCACCGCTGTGGGACGGTGACCTCCCCCTCCCAACAGAGCCTTCACCTTCCCCAATTTAGCTGCTGCTGCTGCATTTCTGTGTCAGGAGAGAAACTCGCTGGGAAAGTGGCAATGCCTGAGAGCCATGGGGAGGAGAAAACCTGCCCCCCAGCCCATGGGGTGCCCCATTGCCCTGTGTTGCTCCAGCCTGGGTGCTCGAAGTTCGTGGCAGGGGACAGAAAGTATTTTTTTTAAAAAACAGAGAGTAGAGTGACATTGGCATCAGTTGCCAAAATGTCTTCATCTAGCTCTGTACACAGGCAGAATAGGATGTAATAGGATGGAGAGCAGCTCTGCAGAGAAGGACCTGGGAGTGCTGGTGGACAACAGGCTCACCATGAGCCAGCAGTGTGCCCTTGCGGCCAGGAAGGCCAATGGCATCCTGGGGTGCATTGAGAAGAGTGTGGCCAGCAGGTCGAGGGAGGTGATCCTCCCCCTGTACTCTGCCCTGGTGAGGCCGCATCTGGAGTACTGTGTCCAGTTCTGGGCTCCCCAGTTCAAGAGAGACAGGGAACTACTGGAGAGAGTCCAGTGGAGGGCCACAAAGCTGATGAGGGGAGTGGAGCATCTCTCTTATGAGGAGAGGCTGAGAGAGCTGGGTCTGTTCAGCCTGGAGAAGAGAAGGCTGAGAGGGGATCTGATCAGTGCTCATAAATACCCAAAGGGTGGATGTCAAGAGGATGGAGCCAGACTCTTCTCAGTGGTGCCCAGCGACAGGACAAGGGGCAACGGGCACAAACTGGAGCACAGGCAGTTCCAACTGAACATGAGGAAGAACTTCTTTACTGTGAGGGTGACAGAGCCCTGGAACAGGCTGCCCAGAGACGCTGTGGAGTCTCCTTCTCTGGAGATATTCAAAACCCGCCTGGACCCTTTCCTGTGCACCCTGCTCTAGGGGCACCTGCTTTAGCAGGGGGGGTGGGCTGGATGATCTCCAGAGGTCCCTTCCAACCCCTGCCATTCTGTGTGATTCTGTGTAATGTTCAAGCATAGCACATAATGTGATGGCACCAAATATGAAACTAATTGTGTGCTTCTTGTGCGATCTGTGTTTTGGTTTTGGGGTGGTTCTTTCATAGGTTTGTATCTCTAGTTAGGAGGGCACAACCCAAGCGGAAATAAAAGATGAGTGGGAGGAGAGGGTAAGGGATGAGAATAGGAGAAAAACAGGCGAGGAGAAAAGCAGAGAGTGATCCCAACATGAAGAGATCACAAGCAATTTATGTAGATTTGAAACAAAGAGATGATCAGCCCAGGGCAGAGAAAATGCAGCCAGTACTGTGGAAAATTTTGTGTGCATGGTATCAGACTTTAGCCTCACCCTGACCAAAATGTTTCATGTCTCTATCACACAGACGATCATGAAAGTTCCCATAAAAGTTCACTCATGATAGTGGCTCGGAAAATAGAGTGATGTGAATCCTAAGAGTGTAAAAATAGATAGAGCACTGATGAATATTCACTTGGTTTATCATGGAAAAACTAAGCGTTGCATTGATTCTACTAAAATTTAAACTTGTCTCAAACCCGAAGGCTGGACCTCAAAACTTGTCTCCCTGGTGAGTGTGCAGCTCTTCCTTGCAAATGGCCATTAACTTGTGGCTTACCATGAAATATTTTCTTTTCCCTTTTTCTGATGAAAGTACACTTTTTAAACTGCTTCAAAGTGTGCTGAATAGAAACTTTTCTACCAGATACAGGATGTTGAACATCAGGCATACTACTTCATGGCCATTTCTCTTGGGCTTATGACTTTCCTTTGTGTATTTTTAAGATTTTGAGGATTTTTTTAAGATTTTGTGTTGCTTAGAATAACCTGCAGTTGAAACAGCAGGCATTTATAATACATCCACATTCCCATCCTCAACTAAATTAATCCCAAAAGACACAGAAACAGATTCTCAAGGGGAAATTCTTCATGCACCTTTTCAGTCAGTCCTTATTTTCTCTATGCTTTTATTTTTCAGATCTTAGTGTAATAGCGTCACAGTCATGATCATCTTGTTTGTATGCTGATAATCTCATTTCCCAGCTTCTTTCAGTTCCCCTTGAGCTATTGGATCCAAAATGAGCAAAGGAAAAATAAAAATAAAAATATTTGAGTCTAGTAGGGTAGGGTCAGCTTTGGGACAGCAATATGAATGGGGAAAGGATGCACATTCTGCGATGGCATGTATTAATTTTTAATCTATTAATTTTTTAAATTATTCATGTCAGAGAAATAGAATAGAGGAAAAGCAATGGCAGTCAGCACCTGAAAACAGTGTTCTTGTGCAGCTAATGGCCTTTTTCTTCTCTTCGTATGCTCTAATTCTCCTTCTCTCCATCCCGGTACTCTCATGGGCACGGCTGTGAATGGGCATGCATTACCTGACGGCAGCGGAGGTACCCATACCTGATGCTGTTGAGGCTGAGCTTTGCTGACATCCCAGTGCTGATATCGATGCCAACTTCAGGGGCCTCCACCCCACCTTCACCCACTCTTTTCTCCTGACAGAACAGCTTGTGAATCCACACTGTAAATATGATCAGGCATCTCTGTTGTGTGAAAGAAAGAATCAAATGCATACTTTTGGGGTTCCTAGGTTTAGAAGCAGACATGATCCACAAACTATTGTGCTGATACAGATGAGGAGAGGGTTTGCTGTGGTGTGAGGGCAGGACATGGGCTAGGGCTGCCTTGTAGCCAGTACTGCCGCACCATAGCCTGAGTCTATTCCTGCATGACCAGTGTAGAGCACTCAGACTCAGGGGCGAAAAAGGGTTCAAGATGTGCAGCTTTCCTGAATATGCCTTGGTAGCTGGCTCATGGCTCAGACGCCTCCATAGCATAAATGATTGTGGTGACCATGTGCCAACTTGTTCCACGTACATATGTGCAAAGAGTGGACCGAGGATTTTGAGAATCAGCTTAGGAAAACAGCCAAAATTCAGCTAAAAGTACTCCAAGAACAGATGCAGCACATGGAGACAACTATGATTTGGTGAATCGTATCAAGTTTTTCTTTGACAACACCTTGTTTTAATAGTATCAGTAGTGCATGTATGTGCAGATAACACTGTGCAGACCCAGCCTTTGGCTTATTCAGCCTCTTCTCTGTCTGTCAAGTGAGAGTTGATGTTACCTCGAGATGCTATACAGATCAAAAGCAGCTAGTTAAATATGCCTACAGATTTTCAGACCCGCAACCGTGTCTCTCTGTGTGTTTGGGTGACACACAACACAACTGATGCTGATCTTGATTGCACCTTTTTTTGCACTACCATCAAACAAACAATGAAAGAGCCATAAGCAGCATCCTCTAAGGTATTGCTGTCTGCATGCCATCTCCCCGCTTGATTTCTTCAGGTCGGTAAGACTGTAAGAGCAATCCTCTGCAGGAGCTTTTGTTTTAAATTAAAGATGCTACAAGACTATTATGTCATGAGGCATCATGAAAAATACCCTTTCAGGAGATCAGATTGACACTTCACTCTGCAAGAGCACAGCGCAACAGCTACACATATTGCTCATGTTTGTGTAGGCACTGAATAAAGTCCTCGAGAGCAGGCAGGGAGGCACCATTTTGTTCTCTCACCTGCGCTGAATAAAGAGTGTTGTCGGTGTGCCGATAAATCCTGCCACAGAGTTTCTTTACGCTTGGAGGGAAAATAATATGGTGTGTTACAATACCCGGTAGGTGATAAGAAAAGAAAAAGGTTGCTTTGCTTTGTTTTAAATAGGGGTTGTTTGGTGTGTAGGCATTTGCATAAGGGGATATAGCAGTGACGAAAACAGCTTGTTGAGGAAATTGATGGCCTCTGTTTAGAGACCTGGATTCCAACACCCTGCTCTGCCGCTTGTTTTCTGGTCTATCTTCAGTATGGTCTTCAGCTAAAACACTGTCTAACAAACAGATGAGCGTATAGTGAGGTGGGTCAAGAACTGGCTGAATGGCAGAGCGCAGAGGGTTGTGATCGGTGGTGCAGAGTCTGGTTGGAGGCCTGTGACCAGCGGTGTTCCCCAGGGGTCAGTGCTGGGTCCAGTCCTGTTCAATGTATTCATCAACAACTTGGATGAAGGGACAGAGTGTACCCTCAGCAAGTTTGCTGATGATACAAAGCTGGGGGGAGCGGCTGACTCACCGGAAGGCTGTGCTGCCATTCAGCGTGACCTGGACAGGCTGGAGAGTTGGG